>OY992895.1:87275340-87875340 GCA_963921405.1 Cepaea hortensis | reverse complement strand
AGTAGTTGAAAACACATTAATGCATAAAGCAAAACCAGCTAGATCACCAAGCGGCTGTCATGTTTCTGAACATGCAGTTCACAATACCAACCACAACGGACAGATATAAAAGTATTACAGACGAAATCCACAGCTCACAGTGTCGATCCACGCAATTAGCTCAGTAGCTGGGCGACGGAACCATGTATTACCAGTACAACATGAGGAAAACGCGTAGCAAACTGTAGCCAGAAGCAAAAACACTCCTGAAGCCTTACCAGTCCAACAGCCTATCCGCAATACTGAACCCAACGTCTTTCATCGTCTTCTTCAGTGATTGCGAAATTGTCCACGATTCACTTCCATATGGTGCCAGGAGGAAGATGCAACCTTCAGTTGCTTGCTAGGGTTGTGATATAGGTTCTTACTACTGTAAAAATGAGTTGAGTCAAGATCCGACATCGCATCGCTCAGGACATTCCAAAAGTGCTCCCTCCTCTTCTGCCAGCGTCCCAATACAAATGCTACCAGTTGAAATCTGATAGTGTGACCGTCCGGTCTTGCCTTGGAGAACTGAGTTTCTGCCAAATCCTATGCTCACTTGCTGCCGTAGTGAGGAGAACATGAGAACATACAAACATAGAATGCACGCCCAGTGTGTCGGTGCGGTCGTTGTGTGATTGTTTCACTGAATCATAAAAGTTTTAGGGAAGCCACAAACACATTATATTGACATATATAGACTACACAGTAGTCGCCTGGGCCAAGTTCATGGCCAACTGCCGATAATGTCAGAGACGGAGAGGCGCCTGTTCGAACTTTGGGCTAGCCGTCTGCGAAAGTGACAGACAGATTGACCACGTATTCCTCCCTGCACTCAGGTCTATAAAATGTTATGGCGCTATCATATTGCAGGCCCATAGCAGGAAACTTCTTCAGGGGCAATTATGTTAGTATTTATTCATGTTGCTATAGGATACTAATTTTTTTTTTTTTTAAATTCGCATATCCTTCACAGGACATCGCTGTCAACAGCAGCATGTTTCAGCTGTCTGATGATTTCTTGGCAAGATTACGCTCAGTAGTTTGCCATTTCTTTCTGAGCGGCCGGCTCAGTTATCCCGCAAGTCACCAGCGGGGGTAGAACCGCTTCCAGTTCTAGCCCGCTACGAGACTCTGCGTGATAAACGGGATTACGGAGAAAGTGGTGTAACCCCTAGGCCAGAGAGACCGGCAGGATACTAATATTGGTATGTAAATACACCATATTCCAGGCAGAAGGTGCATATTGACTAATGTGGTTCTGCTGGGTCTCGGTACCAATCACATCTACTGGTTTTTGTTCTCTGAACAGCGTTGCTCTAGATTAGTCACACTCTCTTGTCAATATTTATCTAGAATACACACACGTTCTTGTAATCATTGCTCTAGACTAGATACCGTTTGTCAGCATTGCTCTAGACTAGATACCTTCTATTGCCAACATTGCTCCAGACTAGATACCTTCTATTGCCAACATTGCTCTACACTAGATACCTTTTATTGCCAACATTGCTCTAGACTAGATACCTTCTATTGCCAACATTGCTCTAGACTAGATACCTTTTATTGCCAACATTGCTCTAGACTAGACACCGCCTATTGCCAACATTGCTCCAGACTAGATACCTTCTATTGCCAACATTGCTCTAGACTAGATACCTTTTATTGCCAACATTGCTCTAGACTAGATACCGCCTATTGCCAATATTGCTCTAGACTAGATACCTTTTATTGCCAACATTGCTCCAGACTAGTCACAGTCTCTTGTCAATATTTATCTAGAATACACACAAGTTCTTGTAATCATTGCTTAGACTAGATGCCGCCTATTGCCAACATTGCTCTAGACTAGATACCTTCTATTGCCAACATTGCTCTTGACTAGATACCTTTTATTGCCAACATTTCTCTAGACTAGATACCTTTTATTGCCAACATTGCTCTTGACTAGATACCGTTTATTGCCAACATTTCTCTAGACTAGATACCTTTTATTGCCAACATTGCTCTAGACTAGATACCTTTTATTGCCAACATTGCTCTAGACTAGATACCTTTTATTGCCAACATTGCTCTAGACTAGACACCGCCTATTGCCAACATTGCTCCAGACTAGATACCTTCTATTGCCAACATTGCTCTAGGCTAGATACCTTTTATTGCCAACATTGCTCTAGACTAGATACCTTTTATTGCCAACATTTCTCTAGACTAGATACCTTTTATTGCCAACATTGCTCTAGACTAGATACCTTTTATTGCCAACATTTCTCTAGACTAGATACCTTCTATTGCCAACATTGCTCTTGACTAGATACCTTTTATTGCCAACATTTCTCTAGACTAGATACCTTTTATTGCCAACATTGCTCTAGACTAGATACCTTTTATTGCCAACATTGCTCTAGACTAGATACCTTCTAATGCCAACATTGCTCTAGACTAGATACCTTCTATTGTCAACATTGCTCTAGACTAGATACCGCCTATTGCCAACATTGCTCCAGACTAGATACCTTCTATTGTCAACATTGCTCTAGACTAGATACCCTTTATTGCCAACATTGCTCTAGACTAGACACCGCCTATTGCCAACATTGCTCTAGACTAGATACCTTCTATTGCCAACATTGCTCTAGACTAGATACCTTCTATTGTCAACATTGCTCTAGACTAGATACCGCCTATTGCCAACATTGCTCCAGACTAGATACCTTCTATTGCCAACATTGCTCTAGACTAGATACCCTTTATTGCCAACATTGCTCTAGACTAGACACCGCCTATTGCCAACATTGCTCCAGACTAGATACCTTCTATTGCCAACATTGCTCTAGACTAGATACCCTTTATTGCCAACATTGCTCTAGACTAGACACCGCCTATTGCCAACATTGCTCTAGACTAGATACCTTCTATTGCCAACATTGCTCTAGACTAGATACCTTTAATTGCCAACATTGCTCTAGACTAGATACCTTTTATTGCCAACATTGCTCTAGACTAGATACCCTTTATTGCCAACATTGCTCTAGACTAGATACCCTTTATTGCCAACATTGCTCTAGACTAGATACCCTTTATTGCCAACATTGCTCTAGACTAGATACCTTTTATTGCCAACATTGCTCTAGACTAGATACCCTTTATTGCCAACATTGCTCTAGACTAGACACCGCCTATTGCCAACATTGCTCTAGACTAGATACCTTCTATTGCCAACATTGCTCTAGACTAGATACCTTTTATTGCCAACATTGCTCTAGACTAGATACCTTTTATTGCCAACATTGCTCTAGACTAGATACCGTCTATTGCCAACATTGCTCCAGACTAGATACCTTCTATTGCCAACATTGCTCTAGACTAGATACCCTTTATTGCCAACATTGCTCTAGACTAGATACCTTCTATTGTCAACATTGCTCTAGACTAGATACCTTTTATTGCCAACATTGCTCTAGACTAGATACCGCCTATTGCCAACATTGCTCCAGACTAGATACCTTCTATTGCCAACATTGCTCTAGACTAGATACCTTTTATTGCCAACATTGCTCTAGACTAGATACCGCCTATTGCCAACATTGCTCCAGACTAGATACCTTCTATTGCCAACATTGCTCTAGACTAGATACCTTTTATTGCCAACATTGCTCTAGACTAGATACCTTTTATTGCCAACATTGCTCCAGACTAGATACCTTCTATTGCCAACATTGCTCCAGACTAGATACCTTCTATTGCCAACATTGCTCTAGACTAGATACCCTTTATTGCCAACATTGCTCTAGACTAGACACCGCCTATTGCCAACATTGCTCTAGACTAGATACCGTTTATTCTCAATATTCCTCTAGACTAGACACCGTTTATTGTCAACATTGCTCTAGACTAGACACCGTTTATTGTCAACATTGCTCTAGACTAGACACCGTTTATTGTCAACATTGCTCTAGACTATACACCGTTTATTGTCAACATTGCTTTAGACTAGATACCGTTTATTCTCATTATTCCTCTAGACTAGACACCGTTTATTGTCAAAATTGCTCTAGACTAGACACCGTCTATTGTCAACATTGCCCTGGCTAGATAGCGTATATTGTCAACATTGCTCTAGACTAGTTACCGTCTGTCATTAAAATTGCTCTAGGCTAGACACATTTTCTTGTCAACATTGCTATAGATATACACATTTTCTTGTCAGTATTGCTTTAAATTAGTCTCTTGTCAACATTTAGTAAACAAACACACATAACCGAAGGCTTACCGTACTGACACGCGGGACCGAACCAGCCTTTCTGGCACGGGATACCAGGTCCACAGCCACCCTTATAGGTGCATTTATTGTCTGCACACCGGCACTTGTACTGACACAGGGATCCGAACCACCCAGATCTGCAGTCTGAGAGACCGTCTACTTTAGTTTTTACATCAGCTCATTCGTTAGATTAGAATTGTGTGTGTGTGTGTGTGTGTGTGTGTGTGTGTGTGTGGGCGTGCGTGCGTGCGTGTGTGTGTGTGTGTGTGTGTGTGTGTATACACTAGTCTATCAAGCCTGTGTCCTTAGTCCTTAGTACTATTCTTTATGACAGTGTGAAGCCTGAACAACTTACTCACACCAAGAGAAACGTTTAAAAAGCTTTTATATGCGGTGTCTGCGAAAAATATTTGGTATTAAGTGGCAAGACAAAATCACACATACTGAAGTATTAGAAAGATCAGGTTGTGTGACGGTGTATTCCATGCTCAGTCTTCGTAGACTTAGATGGATAGGTCTCTTTAGGAGGATGGATGATTGTAGAACACCAAAGGACATCTTTTTGGTGAATTACAGATGGGTAAAAGATCTCAGGGTCGGCCTCTACTACGATACAAAGATGTGTGTAAGCGGGACATGATTGATACAGGCATTGATAATGCACATTGTGAGCAAGTCGCCTCTGAACGTGTTGAATGGAGGGCAAATATCAGAAATGGAATAAAGACACATGAGGTAATTATTGCAGATTAAGTCACACACCGAGCGTGTGAGACGTAAGATGGTGCATGATGGTGAAAATGACCACGTGTTCACATGCATCTTCTGTGGACGAACACATACAGCGCGAATTGGCCTTATCGGTCACATTCGCCACCGCCATGGGTTGTGGTTATGAAGCATTTTTGAAGCACAATGTTACAAACTATCGTCTGTCCAGACGGCAAGGTGCCAATGATTTTATTATACTTGTCATAAAACAAGAATTGAATTATAATCCTATGAGACAGAACCGATGCTCTTTCAGAGTCGCTCAAGAAACACACACGGACTATACTACCTGGCAGTGAATTGCGATAATCAAGAAATGGAATATGTAGACCGCATAGCAGTGACATGAAATAATCAAGAAATTGAATAAATATATTACAGATCAGTGACTAAACAATAATCAAGTTTGGAAATAAATAAGTAAATTGTGTCAGTTGAACCATCGCCGACCGTCAAGGAGAATTAAGGTCATACGTAGCGCGTTCTAATTTGTAACTTGCGTACCGAAGACAATTCTAGAAAAGGATCTAGCGCTCCCAGTGCAACAAACATACCAGTTTCCATGGAATCCCAGTACTACACTGCCCTTTGTCACTGGCATAAATCTTTCCTGACATAATTACTATCCTTTTCCTGTTGTAAACTGTCAAGCATGGTTTGCTGCAAATGCCCAAGTCTAAGTCGAAACAATATCGCTCCAGCTTGAACAAGTCGAAACAATATCGCTCCAGCTTGAACAAGTCGAAACAATATCGCTCCAGCTTGAACAAGTCGAAACAATATCGCTCCAGCTTGAACTAAAGAACTGGCCTGAATAATATGAATTCATTCTTCCTGTTGAGTAAAGAATTGCTCGGAACATTTTATTCTGTTAGCCTAGGTTCCTATAGGACACTCCTTTGTCTACTCCCTTGTGAATCGGTACAATTATCTCGGAACAGTCATAACATCTGATGGGAGATGCCTTGAAGAGATCAGAACAAGAATCGTCATGGCGAAAGTAGCCTTTAGCAAGATGAAAACATACTGACCAATAAAAAGATGTCAATTGAAACGAGAAAAAGAGTGTTGAGGGGATACATAGAGCCTGTTCTTTTGTATGGATGTGAAACTTGGACAATGAGCAGTCAAGCTGAAAAACATCTGATGACTGAAGAAATGTGGTTTCTGAGGAAAATGCAAAGAATACCACGGACAGATAGAAAAATCAATGACCTAGTACTACAGGAGACAAATGAACATCGTAAATTGATTAGAGAAATTAGACGTAGACAGTCAAAATTTTTTGGACATGTTATGAGAAGAAATGGATTGGAGAACTTAGTGACAACTGGCAAGATCGAGGGGAACAGACCAAGAGGAAGAACGAGAGGAAAATACCTGGATGGCTTAGCCACATGGCATGGACTAGACAGGAACACTGAGCTGATCCACGACACTGGTGATCGAGTGAAATGGCGAGTCATGACCGCCCACGCTTTCCGGCATGGCACATGATTGATTGATTGATTGGCGACAGAATCCTATGCTACGTCACGCCGTCCTGGCGTGGATACATTTCCTTAGAATAAATGCACATAATTCACTTGTATTCGAACATAAATACAATGTATTAATATTAATAGAGACAACTTACCCCGTTCCAAAACCCGTCTCTTCTCACTCCGAGGGTCGGGGCACTTAACAAAGTTAACAAACTGTGTGGTTTAATATTAGACTTCAATATAATATAATATAATATAATATAATATAATATAATATAATATAATATAATATAATATAATATAATATAATATAGCATAACATAACATAATATAATATAATATAATATAATATAATATAATATAATATAATACAATACAATACAATACAATACAATACAATACAATACAATATAATACAATATAATATAATATAATATAATATAAGATATAACGTTAAATTTTATATTGGCTACACACAACTTAGAAGGCCCACCTATTCTAGAAGAAGAAGTCGCTGACGCTATGAAACATATGAAGAAAGGAAAAACAGCTGGGCCAGATGAAATCACAATAGAAGAATTAGAAGTATTGGGAGAATTTGGAGTAGATATATTAGCCAAAATACTGAATGATATTTACAACAGTGGTTATTTACCGAGTGATATGCTGAAATCTGTATTTATAGCAATACCAAAGAGACCAGAAACAAGTGAATGCAAAGATTTTCTTACAATTAACCTCATAAACCATGTCACTAAGCTTCTACTCAGATTTATAATGAGAAGAACCAGAAAGAAAATAAAAATGGAAATTAGTGAAGAACAGTATGGATTTGTGGAATGAAAGGGTACAAACAATGCGATATATACATTACGAACACTAATAGAAAGGTCAATAGAGAAACAGAAAGACATATATTTGTGCTTCATAGATTATACTAAGGCATTTTATAAAGTAAACCATGATGAGCTGATTGAAATGTTGGAAGATATCAACATTTATGGGAAATATATAAGAATAATAAAGAATATAAATTGGAACCAAGAAGCAGCAATTAAAGTGTGAAATAAAGAGGGTAGTTACGAACAGATAAAGCTAGGAGTACGACAGGGGTGTGTCTTGTTACCCGATCTCTTCTCCTTACATAGCGAAAAAATAGTGAGAGAGATCAAAGAGATGCCAGGAATACTAGTTCGAGGTTATAATATAAACAGTATACGCTATGCAGATGACACAGTATTGGTGGCAGATAATGCAACCATTGGCACCTTTCCGTCTTGACAGACGATAGTTTGGTACATTGTGCTTCAAAAAGGCTTAATAACTACGATCCATGGCGGTGGCGAGTGTGGCTGGTAAGGTCAATTCTTGCTGCAAATGTTTGCCCACAGTAGGTGCATGTGAAAACATGGTCATTTCTACAATTTTGCACCATCTTACGTCTCTCACGCTCTGTGTGTGCTTTATCTGCAATCATTTTCTCCTTTGTCTTTATTCCATTTCTGATAGTTGCCCTCCATGCAACACGTTCAGCGGCGACGTGCTCCCAATGTGCATTATCAATGCCTGTATAAATCATGTCCCGCTTACACACATCTTTGTATCGTAGTAGAGGCCGACCCTGAGATCTCCTACCCGTCTGTAACTCACCAAAAAAGATGTCCTTCGGTATTCTACCATCATCCATCCTCCTAACGTGTCCTATCCATCTACGTCTACGAAGACTGAGCATGGAATACACCGTCACACAACCTGATCTTTCCAATACTTCAGTATTTGTGATTTTGTCTTGCCACTTAATACCAAGTATTCTTCGCAGACACCGCATATGAAAGCTGTTTAAACGTTTCTCTTGGCGTGAGTAAGTTGTCCAGGTTTCACTGCCATAAAGAAGAGTACTAAGGACACAGGCTTGGTAGACGAGGACTTTTGTTTTGGCAGTAAGCTTCATGTTCTCCCAGACTCTTTTTGCTAACATGTTCATTGTTGTAGCTGACTTGCCAATCCTGATGTTGATTTCCTGATCGAGGGATAATTTGCTATTTACCTCTGATCCTAGATATGTAAAATGGTCTACTATCTCCAGTTCGGCATCGTCAATAAAGATTGATGGTACACCATGTGCACTTTGTGACATAATCTGTGTCCTCTTTTTGTTAATTGTTAAACCAAATTCAGAACAAGCATTGGAGAATGCAGATAGTAGATGTTGTAATTCTTCCTCAGAGTGGGTCGTAATCGCAGCATCATCCGCAAAAAGCAACTCTCTGATTAGTACCCTGCTAATTTTGGTCTTGGCCTTCAATCTCTGAGCATTATAGAGGCCACCATCTGAGCGTGAGTGAATGTATACACCGTCATCCTGATCACGAAAGGCATATTTCAGTAGAAGTGAAAAGTATATCCCAAAGAGGGTGGGGGATAGTACACAACCTTGCTTAACTCCACTCTTGATTTCAAACTCTTCTGAAGTTGAGCCATCAAACTTGCTTATACCCTTCATGCCTGTGTGGAACGATTCCACAATGGACAGAAGAGTTGGTGGGCAGCCAATCTTCTTTAGTGCTTTGAACAAACCCTCACGACTGACCAAATCGAATGCCTTTGTGAGGTCGATGAAGGCAATAAACAGTGGCTGATTTTGTTCCCGGCATTTTTCTTGCATCTGTCGCAATGAGAATATCATATCAATGGTAGACCGGTTCTGACGGAAGCCGCACTGTGATTCGGGGTAGACTTGATCTCCCAGGACTTGAAGTCTGTGCAGGACAATTCTGGCAAATACTTTCCCAACAATACACAGAAGTGAGATACCCCTATAGTTGTTACAGTCGCTCCGATCTCCCTTGTTCTTGTACAGCGTTATGATGTTTGAATCTTTGAAATCCTGTGGGACTTGTCCTTCTCGCCAGCATAGCTCTATTAGCTGGTGGATCTGTAGAGCGAGTGTGTCTTGCTCACTCCTGATCACCTCTATTGGAATTCCATCCTTACATGGAGCCTTGCCAGATGCAAGCTCATTTATAGCACACTTAACTTCTGTTATAGTGGGAAGTGTGTCCAGGTGGTCAAGAGTTGGCAGGGCCTCTATGGCGTTGAGGGCATCATCTGCTAGCTTGGTCTCACTTGAGTAAAGCTCTAAATAGTGCTCGACCCATCTATCCATCTGCTGTTTCTTATCAGTGATGATTTCTCCAGTCAAAGTTTTCAGCGGTGCACTTCTTTTGATCATTGGACCAACAGGCTTTCTTTATCCCTTCATACATGCTTCTGATGTTTCCCTTATCACTTGCGATTTGAATGGACTCACATAACTTGATCCAATAGTCATCCGCACACTACCTGGCAGCCTTTTGTACATCCTTCCTCGCTTGCTTCAGCTCACTCAGAGTGTTACGCGTTGTTACGCGTTAGATAATGCAACAGACCTATAACAATTGTTGGACAATGTAGTAACAGAGAGTGCACAGAATGGACTCTCCTTGAATATCAAGAAAACAGTAACAATGGTGATATTAAAGAAAATGGTGACACCAAAATGTGACATTGAGATAGAAGGGTAAATTCTCAACCAAGTGGATAATTTTAAATACCTAGTGGCATTTATAACATCAGATGGAAGATGTACAACAGAGATTAAAAGCAGAGTAGGGCAGGCAAAAGCCGCATTTCAGAAAATGAAGAGTATCTTAAGCAATAAGTCACTATCAATGAATGTAAGAAAGAGAGTACTAAAATGCTATATAGAACCAGTTTTGCTGTATGGTAGTGAAGCTTGGAATGTAAATGAACAAAATAGGAAGAACATAGATGCAACAGAGATATGGTTCCTGAGACGAATGTTTAGAATTCCTTGGACTGCCAGAGTAACTAACAACGATTGCCTGACAGAGGCTAATGAAACTAGAACACTATATACAACAATAAGAAAGAGACAAACAGCTTTCTTTGGTCATGTGATGAGAAGAGAGGCATTGTGGAACATAGTGACAACTGGAAAGATCGAAGGGAAGAGAGGCAGAGACAGACCAAGATAAATGATGCTGGACGGATTGAGATGGTGGCATAGAGGAGTCTCATCATCAGCGTTGATCCAGAACACCAAAGACCGAGATCTATGGACAGCCTACACCAGCCGGCAGGGCACGTGATGATGATGATGACGACACACATCTTCTTGTCAAAATTTAGCTAACAGACAAAAGTTAGAAGAAGGGCAGTAATGATGTCACAATAGCGGGTCAGTAGGTCCTTACAGAAAGTTTAGGTAACAGACAGAAGGTTCATTGATTGATTGATTGATTGATTTAGGAGCTGACATCACAGCATTCGGAGCATTCCCATAAGCGCTCCATCCCCATCCTCGGCAGCCAGTGAAGAGTTCCAACACCAATAGTTCCATTAGCGATCTGATTATATGTCCGTCTCGCCTTTCCTCTGAGCGTTGAGCGTAGGCCAGATCCCCTCGTCACTCCTCGCTGTCTCATTCTTGCCAGACCATGGTAATCTACTTGCTCCTCCGAGGTGTGCACGTGCTCCCACAAAGCCGCAACAGCGTCTGCCTTGTCATGCATCAATACTCCACCAAGTTTTGCAGAGCAAGCCAATCTGTCCGCCTGTTCATTCTCCAGCACACCGGCATGCCGCGGAGAAAAGATCCAGATGATGCTTGCCACCCGTGACCATCGAAGCGAAGCAAGCCACTCTGCCCGAAGCTTGCCTGTCCTCAGCTTCCTCAGCATGCTTTCTGCGTCAGTTACAATCACGATGTGTGTGTGTGTGTGTGTGTATCGTATTCTCCATCCATCAGAAAGCTGCGCTGACCGCCTCCACCTCCATTCTTAAGCTAGAAGTTGTGGTATCATATGCTCCAATGCACCAAACGACGACCATTAGATTTTGCTAAGAACCTCTAGGCATTTCTCCTACCTCTCAACACCGACCCATCTGTGTAGATAATCACATCATCCGAGCGAGCATTATCCTGAATTAGTTGCTGGATTTAAACTTCCGTGGCCCCTGCTGGCCACTCCCTGCACTCCCGAATCAATGTGATTATAATTCTGCACAAGTCTGACTGCTCCACTGACACTCTGACCCACTCTTCTCCTCTCCTAATGTTCTCCAAGCTGCACACCTGTCTGACAGTATCCTCCGCCTGAGACATCCATGATTTCCCTCTTATCAGTCGCTGACCCTTAACTGCGTCCAGCGCCTCATGCAATGGGTGATCTGTGTCTGCAACTACTCTGAAGTATGCCTTCGCCTGCATCACCTTGAGCCTACCAGCGACGGTCAGCAGACCAAGGATGTAACGCATACACACTACTGGGGTGTCTCTGGTGCATCCCAGAATGACCCGCATAGCTTCATTCTGTATCCGCTCTAACTCTTTGAGACAGTGAGCAGTCCTAGTCCATAATCAACCACTGAGAGGATCAAGTGCTGGTATAGTGTGATAAGCATTCTCTGCTCTGTGTCCATTGCAGCCATAGTTTTAAGTGCATTGAGTCCCTTTTGAGACCTTGTCACAACCGTCTCCACATGGTCCTTGAAGGTTAGGCTCCTGTCAAATGTGATTCCCAGATACTTCAGTTTGTTCTCTCTGTTGACGCTTCTATCATCTATCGTGAGGCTTGGGGCATCATCTCTCACAATCCTGTTGTCCAGAGAGCACCACAACACAGCCGCCTTTTCCGGGTTGATGACAGCACTCATTTCAGTGCACCAGTCAATCACTTTGTCAACTGTCGCCTGTAGCTCCTGGGCTGTTTGCTCCCTATCTCTCCCTTGCCTATATGCAAGAATACCATCTGCAAATGTTAGTATCCTTCCAACCCCTGGTGCTTCTAGGTATGCAATCTTGCTCGTAAACACGGTAAAGAGCACCGGTGATATTGCAGGTCCCTGTTTCAGTCCCGATTTTAAAATGTGTGGCTTTGAGGTCTATGCACCCAGACGGAGAGCAACCCGACGATAATGCAGGACGGCTGCTATCCAGTTCACCAACCAGGGATTGACCCCCTTCTCCATCAGTGCGGTCATCAAAATATCATATCTAACTCTATTGTATGCATCCTCGAGATCAAGCGCTGCCGCCATCGTTTCCTGTCTACTCTGGAACCCCTCATAAACGTCAAAGGCAAAAGGGGTTGCATTTGACCAGGTATCTTTTCCTGGCCTGTAGCTCCCCAGGCCTCTTGGAAGAAGCTTCCCCCTTTCCAAAAACTCTTTCAGCTTGACAGCGACTATCTTCTCTAAAACCTTCCCAAATGTATTTTGAAGGATGATGATCCTAAAGCCGATGAGCTTTGTATGATCCTTTAATAGTTTTGGGAAAGGGATGAGATAGCTGTGCACCCAGTCCTGCGGTACTGATGCTGTCCTAATGCTCTGGTTAAAAAAGTCGGTCATCTCCTTCAGGTCTGCATCGCTCAAAGTCTTCATGTGGCCATATCTAAACCCATCGGGCCCTGGTGCCGTGTCTTTTGCCTTTTTCAAAACATGTTTAACATCTTCAACCCGTTTGATGTCTTCATAATGCATATTCTTTATGGTGCCAGATAATTCCTCTCTAACTGCATCTCTGTTGTCCGCATCATTATGATTGGTCTACTCTACAAATCTCTGGAGAAACGCCTCCCCGTTCTATTTGTCTGTTGTCACGCGCACACAATCCTCTCTATAAATTGTTCCCACTGTCATAGGCCGATCTTTTCTTTGCTATTGTCTGTGTAGTTTCCTGAATGTTCGCAGTGTTTTATCACCTCCAATTTCCTTCATAAAACTTTCCCATTTTACGTTCTTGGCCTCTACAGCACAGCGCTTGAAAACCTCCACCTTGTCTTTCTTGATATTTCCCGCTGTGTCCACTTCCTCTCGGGGTGTCTGTCGCACTTTTTTTAGCTGCTTCACTGCAGCTCTCTTTGCTTTCCAAGCATGGTCTTCTTCTGGAGTCCACCATGGGGGTTGCAGAAAAGGAGTCTTAACAGTCTTGTTGCAAGCCCCCTGCCAGATGTGTCCAAGAAGGCAATCGGTCCACTCATACCGGAAGGTCTTGCGCGCTCTCCCAGCCTTAACTTTCCTGGGTTTAGAGATCATGACTGAGCATGGCATGTGATCATTCCCATGGTCATTCAAAACATTCCACTTTACATCAAGGACTGATGACTGGGAGACAAGTGCCATGTCAATAGCTGTGTCTGCGTCGTCAGGCCTCATTGCCATTCTAGTCGGCCTACCATCATTTATGCAGACCACATCAGAGTTCACCATGGCATCCGCAAGGGCAATTCCCTGTCGGTTTTCTCCACTACTGTCCCAATCTCTGTTCCTCGCATTGAAGTCTCAACATATGAGTAGCCTATCACCTGGTAATTCCTCAAGTTCCTTAAGCCAGTCCCAGTTTTCCTATCTGACAAACCAGTCCACTGTGGCACATACATTTATGATGTTCCAACTTAAGCCACCAATCTCCATTTGTGTATCCTGGACCATCTTGCGCTGTGATTCCACTGGGTCAAGTCAAGTACCACATGCTTCCACTGTGATTCCACTGGCTCAAGTCACATACCACATGCTTCACTCCTTCCTTCACCAGCAAACCTTGTCCATGTCTCATCTGCCCAGTAGGGTTTATATAACTGGCGTACCCAGGGCAATGGCATTTGCCTGTATTTAGCTCCTGGAGCATGAGGACATCAAAATCATATATTAGTCTCTCCAATATAGGACCTCTCTGTCTGGCATTGCGACAATTCCAGTATCCCACTCTTACATGATTGAAACCTACTCTCTCCACGTTTCGTCTTGTTCTCCTGGCGCCTGCCCTCCTATTTCTATGCCTTCTTCTCACACCATTTGCTCGTCTTCTCAGCCTCACTCTATCTTCGCTAGCATCTGAAAGATGTGTCAAGAGCAGAGCACGTGCTCCATAGCTCTGGCGACGATTCCCATGTTTAATTAATTCCATAAGCAAAGTTTGGAAATTGCAGAAAATAACTGGTCGCCCTAGCATTGCCTGCTTGCTAGGGAAGAGGCAGAGGATGTCCCGCAGGAGTCCATACACCTGGTGCCGCCCCGCACGCCTGCCAGACGTCCAACGTTCATATCAGTTTATCCATGGTCATCCATTTCCTCAGCACGCTGGTCCACCTTGAACTTGGGGGTTTATATTTGGAGTTTTCCGTCTCCTAGATGGACTGCTGTCAAAAGCCAACGGGTTCCACCTACCCCGGGGAGGGGGGGGGGGGGGGTTAGAGCGCTCCTGGCTCGCTTGTAAGGCACGTCTCCGAGCATATGAGGTATTTTCTAAGGAGCTCAGATCCCACCCTGAGATCCTGCCTCGCTTTCTGTGCCCACCGCCAGATGGTCCGTGGCTGTTTATTGTGTATTCGCAGCTAACCTCTATATCTATAGGCTGTTCCAGCGCGGCCACCTGTGGACGCGCTGGGTCGGGGATGGTCGCCCCAGCTTTACCCAGGAGGTAGAGGATACCCAGACAGAAGGTAGAGGTAGAACAGTAATACTGCCGCAATAGCGGGTCAGTTAGGCCCTGCAGCAAGTTAAGGTCAGAGACAGAAGTTAGAGGCAGGACAGTAATGTCACAATAGCATTTGGGGCTTGCAGCAAGTTTAGGTAACAGACAGAAGTTAGAGGCGGGACAGTAATCTCTGGACGGAATATGTTTCATCAATAATCAGTATTCAAACGGGTGTCCACATTTAGTAATCAAAAACAAATAACCGTGGACTTACCGTACTGACAGGCGGGACCTGCCCATCCTCTCTGACACCTGACACCACGTCTACAGGCACCCTCCTTGGTGCATTTATAGTCTTCACACCGACACGTATTCTCACACCAGGTTCCGTACCAGCCTGTCTCACACAAGACACCCTGTCTGCAGGAGCCATCACTGTAGCAGTGATTGTCTGAACACCGACACTGGAACGCACACGGTGATCTGAACCACCCATGGGGGGTGCAGTCTGAGACATATATAGTTGTCTACATATATACATGCACATATATATTGCAACTATCTTGGACTAACAACGATTGCCCAGAAGAGGCTAATCAAATTAGAACATTATATACAACTGTAAGACAGAGACAAACAACTTTATTTGGTCGTGTAATGAGAAGAGATGCTCCTCGAGAACATCGTTAGGACTGGAAAGAACAATCGGAGACAAGGCCGCTGCAGACCGAGAGAAATTATGCTGGATGGACGGAGACGGTTTCGTGGAGACATCATGCTGAATGAATTAAGACGTTGGCATGGTGGGACATCATCAGCAGAGTTGATCCAGAACATCAAGGGTACTGAAGATGTGTCCACATAAATGAGACTTCAGTTCCTAAAAAAGCTCCTAAAAGAGGCGATATGTCTGATTGCAATAATTGGCGTGGTATCACTCTACTGTCAGTACCAGGAAAACTCTTTTGTAGCATGGTACTTGAGAGATTGAAAAAGTGTATAGATAAAAGGCTCAGAAAAGAACAAGCAGGCTTCAGATCAAAACGGTCATGCGTAGACCACATCTTCAGCCTCACAATAATCATTGAAGACTCCGTAGAATTCCAGTCAAATTTAATCATTAACTTTGTCGACGTTCAAAACCGTTCGACAGTATCTACTTCACTTTGGAATCTACTTAACATCTACGGTTTCCCTACCATATATACTTTAAAAAATCCTTCTACAAAGCGACAAGTTGCTGCGTGAGAACAGAATCAGCAATTCTGACTGGTTCCCAGTTGAAACAGGAGTGAAACGGGGTTGTGTCTTATGACCGATGCTCTTTGGAATAGCTGTTGATTGGGTCATGCGGCAATGCATAAACAACACAAATAAGGGTATCCATTGGGTTGACAAAATTCTAGAAGACCTGGACTTTGCCGACGACATAGTGCTTTTGACTTCGACACACCCAGATGCCCCAGAGAAAATAAACCATCTCCAAAATGTTTTAGGACAAATTGGTCTCCAAATTAACACAGCACACAAAACAATTATTGATGTTACTAACAGTTCAGACGACACCAAATTAAACAATCATCCTCTTGAAGAAAGTCAACAGCTTCACATACCTAGAAAGTAAAATGATAACTACAGGGGACTCAACCCCAGAAGTATCATCTAGAATAGCACTGGCATCTGGTGCCTTCAATAAACTGTCAAACATCTGGAAGTCAAAGACACTCAGCAAACACACAAAAAAAATTAACATCTTCAACACTTGTGTGATTCCAGTGCTAACGTATGGATGTGAAAGTTGGAAATCAACGGTAGCTTTAGATAAAAAATTAGACAATTTAGAGAACAAATGTCTTAGAAGAATTCTAAACCTCCACTGGACAGATTTCAGAACCAATACGCAAATAAGACAAGAGACTAAGCAAGATATTGTATCCAATTTTATAAGAAAACGCCGTTGGAACTACATCGGCCATGTACACAGAACGGACACGACAAGACTCCCCTACCAAGCCCTGATATGGACACCAGTCGGGAAGAGAAAACGGGGAAGACCAAGAGAGACCCTGCGTAGAACCATCACCAGAGAAGGCTCATTAAATGGCCAAATAAACGTCCAAGATCTACAACAGGTGGCAGCGAACTGCCAGACATGGAGAGCCATGACTTCTGCCTAATGCACCGCCTTTGGCTCAAGATGAAAGACTAATTATAATAATATAAATAAAAATAACAAAAATATAAATATGTAAGTGAAAATGAGTAGCCTCCCGATTACCGGCAAACTGCACAAGTCAACCTCACCTCCCCGTGGTGTAGACCGGGAAAACATTACCGCAAGGTCATGGGCCAATGGGGCTCTGGCTCACGAGGAGGACAGACTCCCTTGGTCAGATTTTACTGTCCTAAACCTGCGACTGGCCTAGCAAGCCAGCACAGGATTTTTCATTCTGCTCAAAGAAAACGATAGAAGTATAATAGTTAGTTAGTTAGTTAGTTAGTCGACAGATCATTCTCGTTGCACATCGAACCATTCAGTCCATAAGTGCTCGGATCCCCTCCTCAGCAAATCCCGCAGCGTGTAGCGGCTAACGACGCCAGTTCTGTGTTGGTTTATCAATCTTCTTTGGCTTCCTGCGTAGTGTTCTTGTTTGGCCACCCCTCTTTTAATTTGCTGCTCCCGCAGTCTGGCCATTGTTGTAGATTCACAGTCATCACTTGGTTCTCGCAAAAGTCTCACTTCTCGTAGAGCATTCAGAATGTCAGCCTGGTCCATTGCGCGTCCGCCCTCCACAGTAGCCTCACCTGCGAGCTTGTCAGCCCGCTCATTTCCTTGTACTCCCGCATGACCTTGCACGAAGATGAAACTAACTTTGCCAGCCGAGACCGCTTCAGAGGCAGCAACCATTCTCTTCGGATCGACCCCTCCTCTATCCTCTTGATCATGTTCATTGAGTCGCTAAGGAAACAAGCCCTAGTGAATGTCTGTGTCTCGAGCCATGTTATTGCTTTACTTACTGCCATGACTTCCATGGTCAGGCCACTTGTGGTTTCAGTGAAAGCACCAGAGTCCTCCTTCACAATTCTCCCTCCGGCCCGAGCTGTAAAGGCCCATGAGCTTCTCACATGTCGGACGACCGACCCATCTGTGTAGATGACCGCGTCACCGTCTAGCGAATTCTCGAAAATCAACGCTTGTACTTCAGCCTCCACAGCAGCCGGATTTTCTTGTCTGCATTTTCTAATGAGTTGGATGCAAACTGAGAAGGATGTGCAGAAGTCTGTTGGCACTTGCACCCACTCCTCGCCAGGTTCTAAGTCCTCAAGTGAACACACCTGTTGAAGAATGTCTTCGGCTTGACCCATCCACGACCGTCCTCTTTTTAACCTGCTGCCCTTCACCTTCCTAATTTCACTATGCAGTGGATGTTGTGTGTTTGCGTTAATTCTGAGGTAGGCGCGTGCCCTGCAAACTTGTATTCTCTCTTCAATGGTTGGAAAATCAAGAAGGTAGCGCATCGCCCTGCATGCTGTATCTCTTGTACATCCAAGAATAATGCGCATAGCTTCATTCTGTATCCTTTCCATCCTTTCTATCTGCTTATGGCTGAGAGTCAGGATTGCCATTGCATACTCCAAAACAGACATGACCAGCCCCTCGTACAGAAGACATAGATGGGGCTGCTCACAGTTTGCTGCCGCCAACACCCGCATCGCTGCCAAACCCCGCTTGGCCTTTGTTATCACCTGGTCTATGTGCACATTATAAGCAAGGCTTCGATCAAACCGTATCCCCAGGTAATTCATTGCCTGCGTTCTTTCCACCGTCTCTGAACACAGCATTACAGTTGGTGTTGGATTGTTGACAATATGATTATTCAATGAGAACCAAGTCACTGTTGCCTTTGTTGGGTTGACCATTGCCCCAGCTTCATCACACCAAGTACTTATGCGATTGAGTTCGGTTTGTAGTTCCACAGCAACCTCCTCTCTATCCTTACCCTGACGATACACTAAAACATCATCGGCATACGACAATGTCCTGCCAGGTCCAGTGATCTGCTCACTGGTGATTCTCACTGTGTAGGCGTTGAACAGTACCGGAGATAATGGTGATCCCTGTGGTAGGCCAGGATATATTGTTGTTGGTTCCGAAGTCCAACTGCCACATCTAAAAACTACTTTCCGTTGGTAGAGGGCTGCAGCGATCCAACTAAGGAGGAATGGACTTACGTTTAGTTCAAGAAGCTGAAACATTAAAAAATCCAGTGGTACTCTGTTGTATGCGTCCTCAAGATCAATCGCTGCAGCAACGGTTTCAGTGCCTGAGTGGAAACCTTCATAGACATCATGGGCAAAGACTGCTGCATTGGTCCAGGTTTCTCTTTTTGTACGGTACCCACCCAGGGTAGGTGGGAAAACACCTTGCCTCTCTAGTTGGCTTGATATTTTCCTGGCAATTACCTTCTCCGTCAGCTTGCCTATTGTATTCTGCATGGTTATAATTCGATATCCCTGAATTTTTTTGTGGTCTTTGTCAGGCTTCGGCAAGGGAATCAGATAGCTGTGTAACCATTCCTCCTTGATGCTAGCACTCCCTATACTGTTGTTGTACATGTCTGCTAGTTTCTCTAGCTCATTGTTGGTACACCTATTTATGTCGTCGTATCTTATGCCATCAGGACCTGGAGCACTGTTTTTTGATCGTCGAAGCACAGCCTTGATTTCTTTCACTGTCACTGTGTCTTCCTCCGAAGTGTTCTGGGCCTTGCATCTGTCTGAGGTGACCTCCTTGGCCAGATTTTGGCCTCCCATGTCTGTCTGGTTGCCCTGCTCAAGGTAGTGCTCAAAGAGGGCTTTGCCCTTGTCCTCGTCAGTCCTCTGCCAGATGAGGTCAGCACCTTGGAAGTCTGAAATGCTCTTATTCTTGACTACACCACCCATGCTTTTATGTAGTCGCCAGAACAATTTCAGTGACTTGTCTGTGCTTACTCTTTGACACACCTCTGCCCATTTTTCGCTTTTAACCACCTTGACCAGTTTTTTGAAATAGCTTACTTTTGTGTGCATCTCTCTTTCTAAGTGCAAGCAGGGACTAGGATGACCAGCTCTGTTCTTCTTGGCATTTTGCCATCTCCTTACAGCACTACGCTTATCCACCCAGGCCTTCTCCACCTCGAAACTCCACCACGGTGACTGCTCCCAGCTTTTTTTCCTGCCCTGAAACGTTCTGCGCTTGTCACGTCTTATTTTACTCACCACATCTTGCCCTGTACTGTCATACTGGAACGTCTTTACCTTTAGCTTGTGCTGCCTGGTTCTGCCTTTCTCCACCAATATGCTGCACGGGTGGTGGTTGCTGCCATGGTGTCCTAGGACACCCCATCTACACACTGTAGTGAGTGAAGGTGAAACTAGCGCCAGATCAATAGCACTGACCTCATCGCCTGGACGGCTTGCTGTCCTGGTGACACAGCCACTGTTAATACAAACCAGGTCGATGGTTTCCAGTGCAGTCTCGAGCTCCTCCCCTTGTGTATTGGAGGAAGTGTTTCCCCATGCTCTGCCTTTAGCGTTGAAGTCACCACAGAAAATAACATTTCTCTCGTGGCCTAATATGCCACTTAAGCACTGCCACTTCTGGGCGTCCATACTCGCATTGCGGGCATAAACATTAACCAACACGAATGGTATACTGGAATGAACTCTCAACGCCTGTATTTGTATATCGTCACTGTCCCAACTAGACATGTCTAGCTCTGACGCCACCATGCTGTCGCGAACGAGAATCGCCGTTCCCAGATGTCGTCTGTTGTAGAAACATTTGAAGCCGGCAATTCGGAGTAGCTGATCGCCCAGTCTCGTCTCCTGGAGTGCTACAATGTCGTTCCTGTAAACTAGGGTTTCTAAAATAGAGCCCCGTTGTTTTACACTGGCACAGTTCCAATATAGAATACGGATGTTCCTGAGTCCTAGACGGTGACACTTGAGTCTAAAACGCCTCAAACCACCGCGCTTACCTTGCTTCTTTGTCCCTGCTCGGCTACCACGCCGCTTCGTTATGTTGACTGCTGACCGCTCGGAAAAAAACACGTTCTTCCGCCATGTTGAAAAAACGTAAACACAGACTTCTGTTGAACCACACACGCTGCTGAAAATTCACTCAAGGATGGCTTCGCTCGATGCACGAACTCCGTAGCACCCGCGCAGATCTTGAGTAGAAACTCCTGGTTTTACATCCTGGCACACCAATTACACGCAAGAGATGAATAAATCCATCCCCTACTCGAAAAAGTTAACGAACACAAAACAACACGACCGTCCGTCGCCATCTTGAAACCGGAAGTCGCACCGGTGTAACCGAGAAGTATAATAGGGCTGACACAAATGGAAACAGACAACGAGATAGAAAAGCGATTTATGAAATAGACATACTGAAAATCTGCCTTTTTGAAATTAAAGAAAAAGAACTAATAAAACCATGGAAAAGAAGAAACTTAGAGTGATGGGAATAGCGGACACCAGAATAAAAGGGGAAGGATGCAAAATGATCCATCACAGTCATCAGTTTGTCTACTCCAATGGGGAACAACAAGAGAGAGCAATGCACGGTGTAAAAATAGTCATTGAACCACGCTAGCAAGTAGAATATTAGAAATAAAATAAAAATGTTTTGCATATCCTTTACTGGACATCGCTGTCAACATCAGCATCTTTCAGCTGATTGTTGATTTCTTGGCAAGATTACGCTCAGTAGTTTGCCATTGCTTTCTGAGCGACCGGCTCCATACTCTCATAAGTAACTGGCGCGACTCGAACCGCTTCCAATTCTCGTGCGCTCACGTCAACCACAAGAGTATTCGGGGTTACGGAGAAAGCTGGTAATCCCTCGGCCAGGGAGACCGACATATTAAAAATAAAGCGATAAAACCTCCGCCGCGGAGCAAACACGGCAAGGGAGGGGGGGGGGGTGTTCTGATCTTCAGAAGTAGTCCCCCTTCCCCGAATGTTTGAGCCCATTTACCTACTTAACATTCTCTACTAGGGGCGGGCCTTTCCGGGTCATGACTCCGAGCGTCTTTCCCCTGAAGTGCGATGCGTTGATGCCGTTGTCCTTGTTGTTTGTGCTTGTCACTTAGCTGTGAACATGTCAACTCTCAAGCCTCTCCTCCCTCCGTGATGGATGCTTGTGCAGCTAGACCTTCTGCTCTCACGCTACTTTAGCACATGTGGTCGTGGGTAGCCAGCTTCCTCCCTGTCACGGCCTCTATCGCCTCCATTCCGCTCCGTTGCCATGTTCATTATTTGTGACCCGTTCATGGCGCCGCACTCTACTAGGAGCCTG
Organism: Cepaea hortensis; assembly: GCA_963921405.1. NCBI lineage: Eukaryota > Metazoa > Mollusca > Gastropoda > Stylommatophora > Helicidae > Cepaea > Cepaea hortensis. Next base: position 87,852,973 of record OY992895.1, on the reverse strand, counting down.
TTCTTCCTCTTGATTTTGACCAACCTCTTTGTCTCTGCATCTGAGTGCGACTTACGGAAAACGTCTACCGCCCTGGTATGGAGGTTGGACTTTGCATGATTTGACAACTGGTGCCATGCGGCGATTGCCCCAGCGAACAGTCCTGTATGTACTTAGATGCACTACCCTCGCTCGGAGGGAAGGCTATGGAGCCGATACGAGACAGTCCAAGTTCATGCTCTTAAGTGAGAGATTGTTAGTCGTTCTGCAGTTACCGCTTTAACCATACTAGTTTCGAGACATGTTCCAATCCATGTTTCGGCGATTCCACAGCTAGCACTAGGCGTTTCGGCTGCCTCACCCAGTTGTTTTTGTGCCCGAGTTATGGCTTGTCCTTTAATGCTCATTTGCTTTAGCACATCATACACAGAGTGGTAGACTAGACATCTTGCGCCTACCTCAACAACAAATAGCCTGAGAGTGTAGCCTTCCAGTCTCAGACTATCGACCGTGTCACCATGCTTCTCTATCTTGTAGATATGATGCTCCTCAATATTTGACTCGTTTAGGACTGTCAGCTCAATCAGCTTTTAGTTGCTTGGCCGACGAGGAATGATTTACGATGGCAGGTTGCAAGCCAAACTGTCGAATCATCATCATCATCATCGTCATCGTCATCATCATCATTATCATCATCATCATCATCATCATCATCATCATCATCATCATCATCATCATCATCATCATCATCATCATCTTCCACTTCTGTCGTCAAGCGTTGTGAGGAGGAATAATTTGCGTTCCGGTAGGCGGCATTGGATAGTGTCATTCCGTGAGGTTGTACAATGTCTTTGATGTCGTCAATCCATTTTCTTCTTGGACGTCCTCGTGGTCTCGTCGCAGATGATCTTTGATGTAAGGTCAGTGATGGTAGTTGCTGATGTTGCATTCTAACGACATGGCCAAACCACTTGATCTTCTGTCTTTCAATAAATGTGGCACAAGGTGTTGATCCCACAGTCTGTCTGATAATAGCATTTCTTACTCGGTCTCGGATTGTTAAGTTGGCAGCTCTCCTCAGGCATCTCATTTCGTAGGTGTTGATTTTGCGAAAGTGTAATTATGATAAAGTCCAGGTTTGAGATTGGTAGCATAGGGTTGGTGTGAATATGCTGTTTATTATCTGTCGTTTTGCGGGCATGGGTATGTTTGGATGTTTCAGCAAGGGTGATAGTTAATATGTAAGTGCACTAGCTTTTTGACATCTGATTTCAATTTCTCTGTCCAATCTGCGATCTTCTGTGATCATACTTCCAAGATATTTGAATTCTTTAACTTGTTTCAGAGTTGTGTTATTTATCTGTATACTTAGTGGGCCTGGTGATCTGCTAACTTGCATTACTTCGGTTTTGGCTGTGTTTATACTCATATTGTATCTGCTGCAGGTTGAACTCAGATTAGTAATATGATTTTGTAGTCTGCGCTCATGGCTGTAAAACAGGCACTGATCGTCTGCAAATAGAAGTTCATTCATTCCCTGTGGGTCAGTTGTTTCATCTGGAGTAAAGAGTTCTAAATTTTCTGAATCTGTTCTATCGAGACTTGCTTCTTTGGAAATTCTGTCCATGTAGAATTGTAGACTTACTGTCGTATCACCTCACCGTATTCCACATGGCACTTTAGATACACGGTCAGATCCCAGTCACGTGCGTCACCGAAAACGGCAAGTTTGCAGCGTAGCCTTCCTGGTCTCTGCATTTCCGCCCGGCTCGGAGGAAGTAAATTCCCAGCGGCCTCGGCCCTTTGTTCGGCTGCATTCTGGCAACATTCACTATGGCTGCCAACTCAGTGAGAACTTTGGTTGTGGCGCCATGTGAATCTGCCTTGGGCTGGGGCTACCTTATGCAACAGTGGTGAAAACAGGAGCAAGAAATACTTACTTCTGAAGCGGTGATGTGAGGAGAAGAGCGCAACCTTGATTGCGTAGGGCCAAAGAAGAAAATGAATAAAGAGAGAACCTCTGACCGCCCTCTGTTAACAAGCATATTAAAGAAATAAAGTAAGAAGTTTCAGGACCTGGGCCGACAGGGAATCAGACACATTTTCTCTGATTCCAGACAAAGAATTACTCCAAGGGTTAGTCTAACAACAATGATTGTATAATTAAAGTAAAAAGCTTCGAGTACTTAGGACTTATAATTTCATAACACGGCAAATCAGAAGACGAGATCGAAAATAGATGCAATAAGGCAAATCATTGGACAAATGACACCAATACTAAAGAACAAGCACGTATCAATAGATACTAAAATGCACTCTACAGCATAATCTTCCTATAACCTCTATGCTGCCAATGCAAAACCTGAAAAATGATAGAAAAAGCGAAAAGAAAATCACACCATAAACGAGAGTCATGAGAAAAATACTCAATGTATCAAGAAGAGAGAAGTGCCGAAATCGGGACTAAAGTGGAGGTTATAGCAGTACTAGTTTTCATCAGCAAACAGCAAGTTAAACGGTTTGGCCATGTAACTAGGTTACAAGCTAACAGTATACCACAAGCAATGGTGTACAGACCAAATGAAAGCAGAAGAAGAGGTCGACCATGTAAACGATACACAGGGAACAGTCGAGTCCATGGGAATCACGATATATGAAGCCCATGAACGGGCACACCCCTCCCCCATCCCGCCGCTGTTTATGCTTCACCTCGACATCAAGGTACAAGATGAGATGAGATGAGATGAGATGAGATGAGATGAGATGAGATGAGATGAGATGAGATGAGATGAGTACCAAACAAAAAGTAGGCTTGGACCAACATTTTACACACATCAAATGAACAACTATTACAATGTACATTTCCGTTAATTGGGTATTGGAATAGCGGAAGATACCACTAAATGAACCAAATAACACGATGAAATTATTAAACCACCCAGACACACGAACACAGATATACACACACACTCAAAGGACTTATTTACGAAGTCTCAAATAAATCTTCTTTTGTTTCTTAGTTACAGCGACTTTTTTAGTTTTTTTTATAAGTGATAGAAATCTCAGTATGTACTCAACTGTCCTGGGTCCAGTAGTGGGCAGCAGTAAAATCCAACGGAGACAGGTGAAATAAAGTTAATTCCGGGATAATATGGTGGCTTGTCATGGCCATCCCACCTCCATCACGCGTGTCACATTGGACGATATATTGTCCTTCAGCAGTGAATCAGTGAAGTATGAGCAGCTCAAGCTAAACAATGCACTTATATGACATCTCAGTGGTAGTAGTCATCCGCGCTGTCAGCTCACCCTATTGTCTGTGTGTATTCTGAGAGCAACATGTGTCATGTATACATACCTGCTTGTGTATTCTGAGAGCAACATGTGTCATGTATACATACCTGCTTGTGTATTCTGAGAGCTACATGTGTCATGTATACATACCAGCTTGTGTATTCTGAGGGCAACATGTGTCATGTATACATACCAGCTTGTGTATTCTGAGAGCTACATATGTCATGTATACATACCAGCTTGTGTATTCTGAGAGCAACGTGTGTCATGTATACATACCAGCATGTGTATTCTGAGAGCAACATGTGTCATGTATACATACCAGCTTGTGTATTCTGAGAGCTACATGTGTCATGTATACATACCAGCTTGTGTATTCTGAGAGCTACATGTGTCATGTATACATACCTGCTTGTGTATTCTGAGAGCTACATGTGTCATGTATACATACCAGCTTGTGTATTCTGAGAGAAACATGTGTCATGTATACATACCAGCTTGTGTATTCTGAGAGCTACATGTGTCATGTATACATACCTGCTTGTGTATTCTGAGAGCTACATGTGTCATGTATACATACCAGCTTGTGTATTCTGAGAGCAACATGTGTCATGTATACATACCAGCTTGTGTATTCTGAGAGCAACATGTGTCATGTATACATACCTGCTTTTTTATTCTGAGAGCAACATGTGTCATGTATACATACCAGCTTGTGTATTCTGAGAGCTACATGTGTCATGAATACATACCTGCTTGTGTATTCTGAGAGCAACATGTGTCATGTATACATACTAGCTTGTGTATTCTGAGAGCTACATGTGTCATGTATACATACCTGCTTTTGTATTCTGAGAGCAACATATGTCATGTATACATACCTGCTTTTGTATTCTGAGAGCAACATGTGTCATGTATACATACCAGCTTGTGTATTCTGAGAGCTACATGTGTCATGTATACATACCAGCTTGTGTATTCTGAGAGCTACATGTGTCATGTATAAATACCTGCTTGTGTATTCTGAGAGCAACATGTGTCATGTATACATACCTGCTTGTGTATTCTGAGAGCTACATGTGTCATGTATATATACCTGCCTGTGTATTCTGAGAGCTACATGTGTCATGTATACATACCTGCTTGTGTATTCTGAGAGCTACATGTGTCATGTATACATACCAGCTTGTGTATTCTGAGAGCAACATGTGTCATGTCATGCATACATACCTGCTTGTGTATTCTGAGAGCTACATGTGTCATGTATACATACCTGCTTGTGTATTCTGAGAGCAACATGTGTCATGTATACATACCTGCATGTGTATTCTGAGAGCTACATGTGTCATGTATACATACCAGCTTGTGTATTCTGAGAGCAACATGTGTCATGTATACATACCTGCTTGTGTATTCTGAGAGCAACATGTGTCATGTATACATACCTGCTTGTGTATTCTGAGAGCAACATGTGTCATGTATACATACCTGCTTTTGTATTCTGAGAGCAACATGTGTCATGTATACATACCAGCTTGTGTATTCTGAGAGCTACATGTGTCATGTATACATACCAGCTTGTGTATTCTGAGAGCTACATGTGTCATGTATACATACCTGCTTGTGTATTCTGAGAGCAACATGTGTCATGTATATATACCTGCTTGTGTATTCTGAGAGCAACATGTGTCATGTATACATACCAGCTTGTGTATTCTGAGAGCAACATGTGTCATGTATACATACCTGCTTGTGTATTCTGAGAGCAACATGTGTCATGTATAAATACCTGCTTGTGTATTCTGAGAGCAACATGTGTCATGTATACATACCTGCTTGTGTATTCTGAGAGCTACATGTGTCATGTATACATACCAGCTTGTGTATTCTGAGAGCAACATGTGTCATGTCATGCATACATACCTGCTTGTGTATTCTGAGAGCTACATGTGTCATGTATACATACCTGCTTGTGTATTCTGAGAGCAACATGTGTCATGTATACATACCTGCTTGTGTATTCTGAGAGCAACATGTGTCATGTATACATACCTGCTTGTGTATTCTAAGAGCAACATGTGTCATGTATACATACCTGCTTGTGTATTCTGAGAGCAACATGTGTCATGTATACATACCTGCATGTGTATTCTGAGAGCTACATGTGTCATGTATACATACCAGCTTGTGTATTCTGAGAGCAACATGTGTCATGTATACATACCTGCTTGTGTATTCTGAGAGCAACATGTGTCATGTATACATACCTGCTTGTGTATTCTGAGAGCTACATGTGTCATGTATACATACCTGCTTGTGTATTCTGAGAGCTACATGTGTCATGTATACATACCAGCTTGTGTATTCTGAGAGCAACATGTGTCATGCATACATACTTTTTAGTGTGTCTGCAGAAACCAGGAGGACCCCTGCTGTCAGTATGAGAACCACGGTCTGTCGGAGGTCCATCTTACTTGTGCACACACGTGACTTCAGTCTCTGGTCGTGCTTCGTTGTACAGCTCTGGAAAGAGACAAAGATAAATCGGCAGACATAAAACCGACAGCCAGGCAGATAGAGGGACAGTCACACATACGGACATACAGACAAACAACCGACATATCACCGACAGACAGTCATGTGGGTAGGTGACAGACAGGCATGCAGACAAGCAAGCGACAGTCAGATAAGCAACATAAAAGACATTTAGATATTGCGACACACAGTCAGGCCGACAGGCAGACACACAGACCAAAACATAGACAGGCAAACAGGCGAGCCGCCAAACAGGTACGCAGGCAAACAGACAAATAAAGTGAAGAACAACTAAATACCAACATTGCAAATGTCAAGCCAATATAAATTATCCCTCCCTAACTCGATTTATATACGCCTGTATGCTGGAATGGATGTATGTTAATATGTGTGTGCGTGTGTGTGTGCGTGTGTGTGTGTGAGCACATGTTTGTGGGTGAGTACAAGCCTGGTCATGTGCAAGTCTGCGATTGTCTGCGATTTCACTTCCTGCTCTATTTCCGTGGCATAGATAGAGCTATTGAGAATACAGTGAGTGAGATTGTCGCACTCTACACTCGCGACCAATCAACGCTGACATCATCTCCATGTGTCTGTACCAGGAAACTAAACTGAGCTGAAGGCATCAGGCATCACGATTCTTTAGATATAACTGTCATCGCCGGGATGGATACTGGAAAATTGCCGAGCCACATCACCGAAGTCCAACAACACGACCAACCAACATCACGGCACACGAACATCACACGACACACCAACATCACGAACAAACAACAGCACGTCCCAGCAACAACACGACACACCAAGATCACGACCAACCACCATCACGACACATCAACATCACGACACACCAACATCATGACACCAACATCATAGAAAACCAACGTCACAGCCAACTATAAACACATCCCACCAACATCACAGCCTATCAACATCTCCGCACACCCTCATCTCGATCCATCAACATCACAGTCCACCAACAGCACGGCCAATCACGATCATAGCCTGTTACCATTATATCTAACCAACATCACAGCCCGCCGAGTTAATGACCCACCAACATCACAGCCCAACAATTTATCGGTCTACCAACATTAAACATCACCAACATCACCGCCCAACAATATATCGGTCTACCAACATTAAACATCACCAACATCACCGCCCAACAATATCACAGCCCAGCAACATTACGGCACACCAACAACACTGCTCATCAACATCACGACCCACCGACATCACGGCTCACAAACGTCACAACCTACTAACATCACGACCCACCAACAACACAGCCCATCAACAACACAACCCACCATCAACACACCCCGTCAACATTATGACCCACCAACAACACAACCCACCAACAACACAACGCACCAACATCACAAACAACCAACAACACAACCCACCAACAACACACCCCACCATAGAACACAACCCGCCAACATCATGACCCAAAACAACACAACCCACCAACAACACAAATCACCAACAACACACCCCACCAACAACACAAATCACCAACAACACAAATCACCAACAATACGACCCACCAACAACACAACAAACCAACAACACGACCCACCAACAACACAACCCACCAACAACACAATTCACCAACATCACGTGTATACATGTGTGTCTTATCGGTCGGCCCTCTAGACACCATATCTGGTATTGTTCCTACTGCAGCATTTGCTCAACAACAGCCAACCCCCACTCTCCGTCAAACTTGACCTTGGCAGGACGTTGACATCAACCCCATTCTCCATCAACTTTACAGGACATTGCCATCAAACCCCATTCTCCATCAACTTGGCAGGACGTTGACATAAATCACAATTCGCCATCAAACATGACCTTAGCTAGATGTGTGGACATGGTGTTACTGGCTAGTTGTTGGAATGTGGTGTTACTGGCTAGTTGTTGGAATGTGGTGTTACTGGCTAGCTGTGCGGATGTGGTGTTACTGGCTAGCTGTAGGGACGTGGTGTTACACTGGCTAGTTGTGGGGATATGGTGTTACTGCCTAGTTGTGGGGGTGTGGCGTTACAGTAGCTAGTTGTGGGGATGTGGTGTTACAGTGTCTAGTTGTGCGGCCGTGGTGTTACAGTGTCTAGATGTGGGGCCGTGGTGTTACAATGTCTAGATGTGGGGCTGTAGTGTTACAGTATCTAGTTATGGGGCCGTCGTGTTACAATGTCTAGATGTGGGGCCGTGGTGTTACAGTGGCTAGTTGTGGGGGTGTGGTGTTACAGTGTCTAGTTGTGGGGCCGTGGTGTTACAGTGTCTGGTTGTGGGGCCGTGGTGTTACAGTGGCTAGTTGTGGGGCCGTGGTGTTACAGTGTCTGGTTGTGGGGCCGTGGTGTTACAGTGTCTGGATGTGGGGCCGTGGTGTTACAGTGGCTAGTTGTGGGGCCGTGGTGTTACAGTGTCTGGTTGTGGGACCGTGGTGTTACAGTGGCTAGTTGTGGGGGTGTGGTGTTACTGGCTAGTTGTGAGGCCGTGGTGTTACAGTGGCTAGTTGTGGGGATGTAGTGTTACAGTGGCTAGTTGTGGGGATGTGGTGTTACTGGCTATTTGTTGAGCCATGGTGTTATAGTGGCTAATTGTGGGGACAGGGTTTTACCGTGGCTAACACACTTGCCTCTGGGACCGTGGTGGTACAGTGGCTAGCCCATTTGCCTGTGGGACCGTAGGCATGTGCTCGAATCCCTGTATAAACAAAGACTTGTCTTTTAGTGTATGTGGGCTCCAAGATCAGTCAAGGTAAACTGGGTTAGTGAAAATTTTCTGGAAAGTACAGGCGGAGGGTGTAATGTTGATACATACCCCATCGAATGCCGACTAGTGTCTACACACATGGGGTTAGCATCATGTACTCAAAACGCCTCAAGGCGGGGAGCGAGGTTTCTGAACTGTCCCAGTTCACTGTGTCCTGACATTGCAGGGAGTGTCTGAATGTCGTAGGCCATTACTTTCTCTGCACACCGATATCTCCATAAGTGCTCTAAGCTCCTCTGAAAGAACACAGGGCGAAAATCTCAACACTCCAATATCTCAATAAGTGCTCCACTTTCCTCCCATAGACCACAGGGCGAGAAACTCAACACTCCAATATCTCCATAAGTGCTCAACTTTCCTCCCATAGACCACAGGGCGAGAATAAGTACAGAGCACGAACAAGGTTGCCCCGCGAGGATCTTGATCTGTTTATACCAGAATAAGTCAGGATATCCATATTCCTGTTTGTATAACAGAATCACACACGATATCTATATTCCTGTTTGTATAACAGAATCACACACGATATCTATATTCCTGTTTGTAGACCAGAATCATGCATGGGATCTATATTCCTTTTTGTATACCGATATCACACTTACTAAACAGGCTGAACAGCGCATAAATACCTTTGAATATAAATGTTATATAAGAGTTCTAAGAATATCTTGGGTAAAGAAAAGAACAAATGCATCCATACTTCAAGAGCTGAATATTGAAGAAGGCTGGCTATTAAAGACGATAAAACAAAGAAAATTGAAATATTTTCGTCACTTGAAACGTCGTGAAAGTTTGGAGAGAACAATAATGGAGGGGTATATGCCTGGGAAGAGAGGAAGAGGAATGCCAAAGAGAAGATGGGTGCAGGATGTGGCGGATGATCTCCAGATGGGTGTATCAGACGCGGGACATCTTGCTTATGATCGAGAGGTTTTCCGGAAGGTTGTTATGGGAGCGAGGTCCTGCAAAGGACATGCTACTGAATGAATGAATGAATACCGATATCACACGTGAGATTTATATTCCTGTTTATAATAATTCCAGTTGTAAAATTGATGGGCAGCCATCTTTCGTCCCACCCACTGGTCCCAGGAGAAAGTCGTCATTGTCCGAGATGGCTAGACGCCGGGTCTACTACACCAGCATCAGAGAAGACAGTGTCATTTGTTCCATGGATCTACTACATCAGCATCGGAGAGGAGAGTGTCATTTGTTCCATGGATCTACTACACCAGCATCAGAGAGGAGAGTGTCATTTGTTCTATGGATCTACTACATCAGCATCAGAAAGGAGAGTTTCATTTGTTCCATGTATCTACTACACCAGCATCAGAGAGTAGACTGTCATTTGTTCCATGGATCTATTACACCTGCAACAGAGAGGGAAGTGTCATTTGTTCCATGGATCTACTACATCAGCATCAGAGAGTAGAGTGTCATTTGTTCCATGGATCTATTACACCTGCAACAGAGAGGGAAGTGTCATTTGTTCCATGGATCTACTACACCAGCATCAGAGAGTAGAGTGTCATTTGTTCCATGGATCTACTACACCAGCATCAGAGAGGGGAGTGTCATTTGTTCCATGGATCTACTACACCAGCATCAGAGAGTAGAGTGTCATTTGTTCCATGGATCTACTACACCAGCATCAGAGAGGGGAGTGTCATTTGTTCCATGGATCTACTACACCAGCATCAGAGAAGCGAGTGGCATTTGTTCCATGGATCTACTACACCAGCATCAGAGATTAGAGTGTCATTTGTTCCATGGATCTACTACACCAGCATCAGAGAGGGGAGTGTCATTTGTTCCATGGATCTACTACACCAGCATCAGAGATTAGAGTGTCATTTGTTCCATGGATCTACTACACCAGCATCAGAGAGGGAAGTGTCATTTGTTCCATGGATCTACTACACCAGCATCAGAGAGGGGAGTGTCATTTGTTCGATGGATCTACTACACCAGCATCAGAGACGGGAGTGTCATTTGTTCCATGGATCTACTACACCAGCATCAGAGACGGGAGTGTCATTTGTTCCATGGATCTACTACACCAGCATCAGTGAGGAGAGTGTCATTTGTTCCATGGATCTACTACACCAGCATCAGAGATTAGAGTGTCATTTGTTCCATGGATCTACTACACCAGCATCAGAGAAGGGAGTGTCATTTGTTCCATGGATCTACTACACCAGCATCAGAGATTAGAGTGTCATTTGTTCCATGGATCTACTACACCAGCATTAGAGAGGGGAGTGTCATTTGTTCCATGGATCTACTACACCAGCATCAGAGATTAGAGTGTCATTTGTTCCATGGATCTACTACACCAGCATCAGAGACGGGAGTGTCATTTGTTCCATGGATCTACTACACCAGCATCAGTGAGGAGAGTGTCATTTGTTCCATGGATCTACTACATCAGCATCAGAGGAGGGAGTGTCATTTGTTCCATGGATCTACTACACCAGCAACAGAGAGGGAAGTGTCATTTGTTCCATGGATCTACTACACCAGCATCAGTGAGGAGAGTGTCATTTGTTCCATGGATCTACTACACCAGCATCAGAGAAGGGAGTGTCATTTGTTCCATGGATCTACTACACCAGCATCAGTGAGGAGAGTGTCATTTGTTCCATGGATCTACTACATCAGCATCAGAGAAGGGAGTGTCATTTGTTCCATGGATCTACTACACCAGCAACAGAGAGGGAAGTGTCATTTGTTCCATGGATCTACTACACCAGCATCAGAGTGTAGAGTGTCATTTGTTCCATGGATCTACTACATAAGCATCAGAGAAGGGAGTGTCATTTGTTCCATGGATCTACAACACCAGCATCAGAGAGTAGAGTGTCATTTGTTCCATGGATCTACTACACCAGCATCAGAGAGTAGAGTGTCATTTGTTCCATGGATCTACTACACCAGCAACAGAGAGGGAAGTGTCATTTGTTCCATGGATCTACTACACCAGCAACAGAGAGTGAAGTGTCATTTGTTCTATGGGTCTACTACACCAGCATCAGAGAGGAGAGTTTCATTTGTTCCATGGATCTACTACACTAGCATCAGAGAGGAGAGTGTCATTTGTTCCATGGATCTACTACACCAGCATCAGAGAGTAGAGTATCATTTGTTCCATGGATCTACTACACCAGCATCAGAGAGGGGAGTGTCATTTGTTCCATGGATCTACTACACCAGCATCAGAGAGGGGAGTATCATTTGTTCCATGGATCTACTACACCAGCAACAGAGAGGGAAGAGTCATTTGTTCCATGGATTTACTACACCAGCATCAGAGAGTAGAGTGTCACTTGTTCTATGGATCTACTACACCAGCATCAGAGAGTAGAGTGTCACTTGTTCTATGGATCTACTACACCAGCATCAGAGAGGGGAGTGTCATTTGTTCCATGTATCTACTACACCAGCATCAGAGAGGGGAGTGTCATTTGTTCCATGGATCTACTACACCAGCATCAGAGAGGAGAGTGTCATTTGTTCCATGGATCTACTACACCAGCATCAGAGAGGAGAGTGTCATTTGTTCTATGGATCTACTACACCAGCATCAGAGAGGGGAGTGTCATTTGTTCCATGGATTTACTACACCAGCATCAGAGAGGAGAGTGTCATTTGTTCCATGGATCTACTACACCAGCAAAAGAGAGTGGAGTGTCATTTGTTCCATGGATCTACTACACCAGCAACAGAGAGTGGAGTGTCATTTGTTCCATGGATCTACTACACCAGCAACAGAGATGGAAGTGTCATTTGTTCCATGGATCTACTACACCTGCATCAGAGAGTAGAGTGTCACTTGTTCCATGGATCTACTACACCAGCATCAGAGAGGGGAGTGTCACTTGTTCCATGGATCTACTACACCAGCATCAGAGAGGGGAGTGTCATTTGTTCCATGGATCTACTACACCAGCATCAGAGAGGGGAGTGTCATTTGTTCCATGGATCTACTACACCAGCATCAGAGAGGGGAGTGTCATTTGTTCCATGGATCTACTACACCAGCATCAGAGAGGGGAGTGTCATTTGTTCCATGGATCTACTACACCAGCATCAGAGAGTAGAGTGTCACTTGTTCCATGGATCTACTGCACCAGCATCAGAGAGGGGAGTGTCACTTGTTCCATGGATCTACTACACCAGCATCAGAGAGGGGAGTGTCATTTGTTCCATGGATCTACTACACCAGCATCAGAGAGGGGAGTGTCATTTGTTCCATGGATCTACTACACCAGCATCAGAGAGGGGAGTGTCATTTGTTCCATGGATCTACTACACCAGCATCAGAGAGGGGAGTGTCATTTGTTCCATGGATTTACTACACCAGCATCAGAGAGGAGAGTTTCATTTGTTCCATGGATCTACTACACCAGCATCAGAGAGGGGAGTTTCATTTGTTCCATGGATCTACTACACCAGCATCAGAGAGGAGAGTGTCATTTGTTCCATGGATCTACTACACCAGCATCAGAGAGGGGAGTGTCATTTGTTCCATGTATCTACTACACCAGCATCAGAGAGGAGAGTGTCATTTGTTCCATGGATCTACTACACCAGCAACAGAGATGGAAGTGTCATTTGTTCCATGGATCTACTACACCTGCATCAGAGAGTAGAGTGTCACTTGTTCCATGGATCTACTACACCAGCATCAGAGAGGAGAGTGTCATTTGTTCCATGGATCTACTACACCAGCATCAGAGAGGGAAGTGTCATTTGTTCCATGGATCTACTACACCAGCAACAGAGTGGGAAGTGTCATTTGTTCTATGGATCTACTACACCAGCATCAGAGAGGAGAGTGTCATTTGTTCTATGGGTCTACTACACCAGCATCAGAGAGGGAAGTGTCATTTGTTCCTTGGATCTACTACACCAGCATCAGAGAGGGAAGTGTCATTTGTTCCTTGGATCTACTACACCAGCATCAGAGAGGGTAGTGTCATTTGTTCTATGGATCTACTACACCATCATCAGAGAGGGGAGTGTCATTTGTTCCATGGATCTACTACACCAGCATCAGAGAGGGAAGTGTCATTTATTCTATGGATCTACTACACCAGCATCAGAGAGTGGAGTGTCATTTGTTCCATGGATCTACTACACCAGCATCAGAGAGGAGAGTGTCATTTGTTCTATGGATCTACTACACCAGCATCAGAGAGGAGAGTGTCATTTGTTCTATGGATCTACTACACCAGCATCAGAGAGGGAAGTGTCATTTGTTCTATGGATCTACTACAATAGCATCAGAGAGGGAAGTGTCATTTGTTCTATGGATCTACTACACCAGCATCAGAGAGGGAAGTGTCATTTGTTCTATGGATCTACTACACCAGCATCAGAGAGGGAAGTGTCATTTGTTCTATGGATCTACTACACCAGCATAAGAGAGGAGAGTGTCATTTGTTCTATGGATCTACTACACCAGCATCAGAGAGGGAAGTGTCATTTGTTCTATGGATCTACTACACCAGCATCAGAGAGTGGAGTGTCATTTGTTCCATGGATCTACTACACCAGCATCAGAGAGAGAAGTGTCATTTGTTCCATGGATCTACTACACCAGCATCAGAGAGGGAAGTGTCATTTGTTCTATGGATCTACTACACCAGCATCAGAGAGGAAAGTGTCATTTGTTCTATGGATCTACTACACCAGCATCAGAGAGGAGAGTGTCATTTGTTCTATGGATCTACTACACCAGCATCAGAGAGGGGAGTGTCATTTCTTCTATGGATCTACTACACCAGCATCAGAGAGGAGAGTGTCATTTGTTCCATGGATCTACTACACCAGCATCAGAGAGGAGAGTGTCATTTGTTCCATGGATCTACTACACCAGCATCAGAGAGGAGAGTGTCATTTGTTCCATGGATCTACTACACCAGCATCAGAGAGGAGAGTGTCATTTAATCCATGGATCTACTACACCAGCATCAGAAAGGGGTGTGTCATTTGTTCCATGGATCTACTACATCAGCATCAGAGAGTAGAGTGTCATTTGTTCCATGGATCTACTACACCAGCATCAGAGAGGAGAGTGTCATTTGTTCCATGGATCTACTACACCAGCATCAGAGAGTAGAGTGTCATTTGTTCTATGGATCTACTACACCGGCATCAGAGAGGGGAGTTTCATTTGTTCTATGGATCTACTACACTAGCATCAGAGAGGGGAGTGTCATTTGTTCCATGGATCTACTACACCAGCATCAGAGAGGAGAGTGTCATTTGTTCCATGGATCTACTACACCAGCATCAGAGAGGAGAGTGTCATTTGTTCTATGGATCTACTACACCAGCATTAGAGAGGGGAGTTTCATTTGTTCTATGGATCTACTACACTATCATCAGAGAGGGGAGTGTCATTTGTTCCATGGATCTACTACACCAGCATCAGAGAGGGGAGTTTCATTTGTTCTATGGATCTACTACACCAGCATCAGAGAGTGGAGTGTCATTTGTTCCATGGATCTACTACACCAGCATCAGAGAGGGAAGTGTCATTTGTTCCATGGACCTACTACACCAGCATCAGAGAGGGAAGTGTCATTTGTTCTATGGATCTACTACACTAGCATCAGAGAGGGAAGTGTCATTTGTTCTATGGATCTACTACACCAGCATCAGAGAGGAGAGTGTCATTTGTTCTATGGATCTACTACACCAGCATCAGAGAGGGGAGTGTCATTTCTTCTATGGATCTACTACACCAGCATCAGAGAGGAGAGTGTCATTTGTTCCATGGATCTACTACACCAGCATCAGAGAGGAGAGTGTCATTTGTTCCATGGATCTACTACACCAGCATCAGAGAGGAGAGTGTCATTTGTTCCATGGATCTACTACACCAGCATCAGAGAGGAGAGTGTCATTTGTTCCATGGATCTACTACACCAGCATCAGAAAGGGGTGTGTCATTTGTTTCATGGATCTACTACATCAGCATCAGAGAGTAGAGTGTCATTTGTTCCATGGATCTACTACACCAGCATCAGAGAGGAGAGTGTCATTTGTTCCATGGATCTACTATACCAGCATCAGAGAGGAGAGTGTCATTTGTTCTATGGATCTACTACACCAGCATCAGAGAGGGGAGTTTCATTTGTTCTATGGATCTACTACACTAGCATCAGAGAGGGGAGTGTCATTTGTTCCATGGATCTACTACACCAGCATCAGAGAGGGGAGTTTCATTTGTTCTATGGATCTACTACACTAGCATCAGAGAGGGGAGTGTAATTTGTTCTATGGATCTACTACACCAACATCAGAGAGGGGAGTGTCATTTGTTCCATGGATCTACTACACCAGCATCAGAGAGTGGAGTGTCATTTGTTCTATTGATCTACTACACAAGCATCAGAGAGGAGAGTGTCATTTGTTCCATGGATCTACTACACCAGCATCAGAGAGGAGAGTGTCATTTGTTCCATGGATCTACTACACCAGCATCAGAGAGGAGAGTGTCATTTGTTCCATGGATCTACTATACCAGCATCAGAGAGGAGAGTGTGCTTTGTTCCATGGATCTACTACACCAGCATCAGAGAGTGGAGTGTCATTTGTTCTATTGATCTACTACACCAGCATCAGAGAGGAGAGTGTCATTTGTTCCATGGATCTACTACACCAGCATCAGAGAGGAGAGTGTCATTTGTTCCATGGATCTACTACACCAGCCTCAGAGAGTGGAGTGTCATTTGTTCTATTGATCTACTACACCAGCATCAGAGAGGAGAGTGTCATTTGTTCCATGGATCTACTACACCAGCATCAGAGAGTGGAGTGTCATTGGTTCTATTGATCTACTACACCAGCATCAGAGAGGGAAGTGTCATTTGTTCAATTGATCTACTACACCAGCATCAGAGAGGAGAGTGTCATTTGTTCTATGGATCTACTACACCAGCATCAGAGAGGGGAATGTCATTTCTTCTATGGATCTACTACACCAGCATCAGAGAGGAGAGTGTCATTTGTTCCATGGATCTACTACACCAGCATCAGAGAGGAGAGTGTCATTTGTTCCATGGATCTACTACACCAGCATCAGAGAGGAGAGTGTCATTTGTTCCATGGATCTACTACACCAGCATCAGAGAGGAGAGTGTCATTTGTTCCATGGATCTACTACACCAGCATCAGAAAGGGGTGTGTCATTTGTTCCATGGATCTACTACATCAACATCAGAGAGTAGAGTGTCATTTGTTCCATCTATCTACTACACCAGCATCAGAGAGGAGAGTGTCATTTGTTCCATGGATCTACTACACCAGCATCAGAGAGGAGAGTGTCATTTGTTCCATGGATCTACAACACCAGCATCAGAGAGGAGAGTGTCATTTGTTCCATGGATCTACTACACCAGCATCAGAGAGGAGAGTGTCATTTGTTCCATGGATCTACTACACCAGCATCAGAAAGGGGTGTGTCATTTGTTCCATGGATCTACTACATCAGCATCAGAGAGTAGAGTGTCATTTGTTCCATAGATCTACTACACCAGCATCAGAGAGGAGAGTGTCATTTGTTCCATGGATCTACTACACCAGCATCAGAGAGGAGAGTGTCATTTGTTCTATGGATCTACTACACCGGCATCAGAGAGGGGAGTTTCATTTGTTCTATGGATCTACTACACCAGCATCAGAGAGGGGAGTGTCATTTGTTCCATGGATCTACTACACCAGCATCAGAGAGGAGAGTGTCATTTGTTCCATGGATCTACTACACCAGCATCAGAGAGGAGAGTGTCATTTGTTCTATGGATCTACTACACCAGCATTAGAGAGGGGAGTTTCATTTGTTCTATGGATCTACTACACTAGCATCAGAGAGGGGAGTGTCATTTGTTCCATGGATCTACTACACCAGCATCAGAGAGGGGAGTTTCATTTGTTCTATGGATCTACTACACCAGCATCAGAGAGTGGAGTGTCATTTCTTCTATGGATCTACTACACCAGCATCAGAGAGGAGAGTGTCATTTGTTCCATGGATCTACTACACCAGCATCAGAGAGGAGAGTGTCATTTGTTCCATGGATCTACTACACCAGCATCAGAGAGGAGAGTGTCATTTGTTCCATGGATCTACTACACCAGCATCAGAGAGGAGAGTGTCATTTGTTCCATGGATCTACTACACCAGCATCAGAAAGGGGTGTGTCATTTGTTTCATGGATCTACTACATCAGCATCAGAGAGTAGAGTGTCATTTGTTCCATGGATCTACTACACCAGCATCAGAGAGGAGAGTGTCATTTGTTCCATGGATCTACTACACCAGCATCAGAGAGGGGAGTTTCATTTGTTCTATGGATCTACTACACTAGCATCAGAGAGGGGAGTGTAATTTGTTCTATGGATCTACTACACCAACATCAGAGAGGGGAGTGTCATTTGTTCCATGGATCTACTACACCAGCATCAGAGAGTGGAGTGTCATTTGTTCTATTGATCTACTACACAAGCATCAGAGAGGAGAGTGTCATTTGTTCCATGGATCTACTACACCAGCATCAGAGAGGAGAGTGTCATTTGTTCCATGGATCTACTATACCAGCATCAGAGAGGAGAGTGTGCTTTGTTCCATGGATCTACTACACCAGCATCAGAGAGTGGAGTGTCATTTGTTCTATTGATCTAATACACCAGCATCAGAGAGGAGAGTGTCATTTGTTCCATGGATCTACTACACCAGCATCAGAGAGGAGAGTGTCATTTGTTCCATGGATCTACTACACCAGCCTCAGAGAGTGGAGTGTCATTTGTTCTATTGATCTACTACACCAGCATCAGAGAGGAGAGTGTCATTTGTTCCATGGATCTACTACACCAGCATCAGAGAGTGGAGTGTCATTGGTTCTATTGATCTACTACACCAGCATCAGAGAGGGAAGTGTCATTTGTTCAATTGATCTACTACACCAGCATCAGAGAGGAGAGTGTCATTTGTTCTATGGATCTACTACACCAGCATCAGAGAGGGGAGTGTCATTTCTTCTATGGATCTACTACACCAGCATCAGAGAGGAGAGTGTCATTTGTTCCATGGATCTACTACACCAGCATCAGAGAGGAGAGTGTCATTTGTTCCATGGATCTACTACACCAGCATCAGAGAGGAGAGTGTCATTTGTTCCATGGATCTACTACACCAGCATCAGAGAGGAGAGTGTCATTTGTTCCATGGATCTACTACACCAGCATCAGAAAGGGGTGTGTCATTTGTTCCATGGATCTACTACATCAACATCAGAGAGTAGAGTGTCATTTGTTCCATCTATCTACTACACCAGCATCAGAGAGGAGAGTGTCATTTGTTCCATGGATCTACTACACCAGCATCAGAGAGGAGAGTGTCATTTGTTCTATGGATCTACTACACCAGCATCAGAGAGGGGAGTTTCATTTGTTCTATGGATCTACTACACCAGCATCAGAGAGTGGAGTGTCATTTGTTCCATGGATCTACTACACCAGCATCCGAGAGGGAAGTGTCATTTGTTCCATGGATCTACTACACCAGCATCAGAGAGGGAAGTGTCATTTGTTCTATGGATCTACTACACCAGCATCAGAGAGGGAAGTGTCATTTGTTCTATGGATCTACTACACCAGCATCAGAGAGGAGAGTGTCATTTGTTCTATGGATCTACTACACCAGCATCAGAGAGGGGAGTGTCATTACTTCTATGGATCTACTACACCAGCATCAGAGAGGAGAGTGTCATTTGATCCATGGATCTACTACACCAGCATCAGAGAGGAGAGTGTCATTTGTTCCATGGATCTACTACACCAGCATCAGAGAGGAGAGTGTCATTTGTTCCATGGATCTACTACACCAGCATCAGAGAGGAGAGTGTCATTTGTTCCATGGATCTACTACACCAGCATCCGAGAGGGGAGTTTCATTTGTTCTATGGATCTACTACACTAGCATCAGAGAGGGGAGTGTCATTTGTTCCATGGATCTACTACACCAGCATCAGAGAGGGGAGTTTCATTTGTTCTATGGATCTACTACACTAGCATCAGAGAGGGGAGTGTAATTTGTTCTATGGATCTACTACACCAACATCAGAGAGGGGAGTGTCATTTGTTCCATGGATCTACTACACCAGCATCAGAGAGTGGAGTGTCATTTGATCTATTGATCTACTACACAAGCATCAGAGAGGAGAGTGTCATTTGTTCCATGGATCTACTACACCAGCATCAGAGAGGAGAGTGTCATTTGTTCCATGGATCTACTACACCAGCATCAGAGAGGAGAGTGTCATTTGTTCCATGGATCTACTATACCAGCATCAGAGAGGAGAGTGTGCTTTGTTCCATGGATCTACTACACCAGCATCAGAGAGTGGAGTGTCATTTGTTCTATTGATCTACTACACCAGCATCAGAGAGGAGAGTGTCATTTGTTCCATGGATCTACTACACCAGCATCAGAGAGGAGAGTGTCATTTGTTCCATGGATCTACTACACCAGCCTCAGAGAGTGGAGTGTCATTTGTTCTATTGATCTACTACACCAGCATCAGAGAGGAGAGTGTCATTTGTTCCATGGATCTACTACACCAGCATCAGAGAGTGGAGTGTCATTGGTTCTATTGATCTACTACACCAGCATCAGAGAGGGAAGTGTCATTTGTTCAATTGATCTACTACACCAGCATCAGAGAGGAGAGTGTCATTTGTTCTATGGATCTACTACACCAGCATCAGAGAGGGGAGTGTCATTTCTTCTATGGATCTACTACACCAGCATCAGAGAGGAGAGTGTCATTTGTTCCATGGATCTACTACACCAGCATCAGAGAGGAGAGTGTCATTTGTTCCATGGATCTACTACACCAGCATCAGAGAGGAGAGTGTCATTTGTTCCATGGATCTACTACACCAGCATCAGAGAGGAGAGTGTCATTTGTTCCATGGATCTACTACACCAGCATCAGAAAGGGGTGTGTCATTTGTTCCATGGATCTACTACATCAACATCAGAGAGTAGAGTGTCATTTGTTCCATCTATCTACTACACCAGCATCAGAGAGGAGAGTGTCATTTGTTCCATGGATCTACTACACCAGCATCAGAGAGGAGAGTGTCATTTGTTCCATGGATCTACAACACCAGCATCAGAGAGGAGAGTGTCATTTGTTCCATGGATCTACTACACCAGCATCAGAGAGGAGAGTGTCATTTGTTCCATGGATCTACTACACCAGCATCAGAAAGGGGTGTGTCATTTGTTCCATGGATCTACTACATCAGCATCAGAGAGTAGAGTGTCATTTGTTCCATAGATCTACTACACCAGCATCAGAGAGGAGAGTGTCATTTGTTCCATGGATCTACTACACCAGCATCAGAGAGGAGAGTGTCATTTGTTCTATGGATCTACTACACCGGCATCAGAGAGGGGAGTTTCATTTGTTCTATGGATCTACTACACCAGCATCAGAGAGGGGAGTGTCATTTGTTCCATGGATCTACTACACCAGCATCAGAGAGGAGAGTGTCATTTGTTCCATGGATCTACTACACCAGCATCAGAGAGGAGAGTGTCATTTGTTCTATGGATCTACTACACCAGCATTAGAGAGGGGAGTTTCATTTGTTCTATGGATCTACTACACTAGCATCAGAGAGGGGAGTGTCATTTGTTCCATGGATCTACTACACCAGCATCAGAGAGGGGAGTTTCATTTGTTCTATGGATCTACTACACCAGCATCAGAGAGTGGAGTGTCATTTCTTCTATGGATCTACTACACCAGCATCAGAGAGGAGAGTGTCATTTGTTCCATGGATCTACTACACCAGCATCAGAGAGGAGAGTGTCATTTGTTCCATGGATCTACTACACCAGCATCAGAGAGGAGAGTGTCATTTGTTCCATGGATCTACTACACCAGCATCAGAGAGGAGAGTGTCATTTGTTCCATGGATCTACTACACCAGCATCAGAAAGGGGTGTGTCATTTGTTTCATGGATCTACTACATCAGCATCAGAGAGTAGAGTGTCATTTGTTCCATGGATCTACTACACCAGCATCAGAGAGGAGAGTGTCATTTGTTCCATGGATCTACTACACCAGCATCAGAGAGGGGAGTTTCATTTGTTCTATGGATCTACTACACTAGCATCAGAGAGGGGAGTGTAATTTGTTCTATGGATCTACTACACCAACATCAGAGAGGGGAGTGTCATTTGTTCCATGGATCTACTACACCAGCATCAGAGAGTGGAGTGTCATTTGTTCTATTGATCTACTACACAAGCATCAGAGAGGAGAGTGTCATTTGTTCCATGGATCTACTACACCAGCATCAGAGAGGAGAGTGTCATTTGTTCCATGGATCTACTATACCAGCATCAGAGAGGAGAGTGTGCTTTGTTCCATGGATCTACTACACCAGCATCAGAGAGTGGAGTGTCATTTGTTCTATTGATCTACTACACCAGCATCAGAGAGGAGAGTGTCATTTGTTCCATGGATCTACTACACCAGCATCAGAGAGGAGAGTGTCATTTGTTCCATGGATCTACTACACCAGCCTCAGAGAGTGGAGTGTCATTTGTTCTATTGATCTACTACACCAGCATCAGAGAGGAGAGTGTCATTTGTTCCATGGATCTACTACACCAGCATCAGAGAGTGGAGTGTCATTGGTTCTATTGATCTACTACACCAGCATCAGAGAGGGAAGTGTCATTTGTTCAATTGATCTACTACACCAGCATCAGAGAGGAGAGTGTCATTTGTTCTATGGATCTACTACACCAGCATCAGAGAGGGGAGTGTCATTTCTTCTATGGATCTACTACACCAGCATCAGAGAGGAGAGTGTCATTTGTTCCATGGATCTACTACACCAGCATCAGAGAGGAGAGTGTCATTTGTTCCATGGATCTACTACACCAGCATCAGAGAGGAGAGTGTCATTTGTTCCATGGATCTACTACACCAGCATCAGAGAGGAGAGTGTCATTTGTTCCATGGATCTACTACACCAGCATCAGAAAGGGGTGTGTCATTTGTTCCATGGATCTACTACATCAACATCAGAGAGTAGAGTGTCATTTGTTCCATCTATCTACTACACCAGCATCAGAGAGGAGAGTGTCATTTGTTCCATGGATCTACTACACCAGCATCAGAGAGGAGAGTGTCATTTGTTCTATGGATCTACTACACCAGCATCAGAGAGGGGAGTTTCATTTGTTCTATGGATCTACTACACCAGCATCAGAGAGTGGAGTGTCATTTGTTCCATGGATCTACTACACCAGCATCCGAGAGGGAAGTGTCATTTGTTCCATGGATCTACTACACCAGCATCAGAGAGGGAAGTGTCATTTGTTCTATGGATCTACTACACCAGCATCAGAGAGGGAAGTGTCATTTGTTCTATGGATCTACTACACCAGCATCAGAGAGGAGA
The DNA here is from genome assembly GCA_963921405.1 of Cepaea hortensis. Taxonomy (NCBI): domain Eukaryota; kingdom Metazoa; phylum Mollusca; class Gastropoda; order Stylommatophora; family Helicidae; genus Cepaea; species Cepaea hortensis. Next base: position 87,829,884 of record OY992895.1, on the reverse strand, counting down.
GTGTCATTTGTTCTATGGATCTACTACACCAGCATCAGAGAGGGGAGTGTCATTACTTCTATGGATCTACTACACCAGCATCAGAGAGGAGAGTGTCATTTGATCCATGGATCTACTACACCAGCATCAGAGAGGAGAGTGTCATTTGTTCCATGGATCTACTACACCAGCATCAGAGAGGAGAGTGTCATTTGTTCCATGGATCTACTACACCAGCATCAGAGAGGAGAGTGTCATTTGTTCCATGGATCTACTACACCAGCATCCGAGAGGGGAGTTTCATTTGTTCTATGGATCTACTACACTAGCATCAGAGAGGGGAGTGTCATTTGTTCCATGGATCTACTACACCAGCATCAGAGAGGGGAGTTTCATTTGTTCTATGGATCTACTACACTAGCATCAGAGAGGGGAGTGTAATTTGTTCTATGGATCTACTACACCAACATCAGAGAGGGGAGTGTCATTTGTTCCATGGATCTACTACACCAGCATCAGAGAGTGGAGTGTCATTTGATCTATTGATCTACTACACAAGCATCAGAGAGGAGAGTGTCATTTGTTCCATGGATCTACTACACCAGCATCAGAGAGGAGAGTGTCATTTGTTCCATGGATCTACTACACCAGCATCAGAGAGGAGAGTGTCATTTGTTCCATGGATCTACTATACCAGCATCAGAGAGGAGAGTGTGCTTTGTTCCATGGATCTACTACACCAGCATCAGAGAGTGGAGCGTCATTTGTTCTATTGATCTACTACACCAGCATCAGAGAGGAGAGTGTCATTTGTTCCATGGATCTACTACACCAGCATCAGAGAGGAGAGTGTCATTTGTTCCATGGATCTACTACACCAGCCTCAGAGAGTGGAGTGTCATTTGTTCTATTTGATCTACTACACCAGCATCAGAGAGGAGAGTGTCATTTGTTCCATGGATCTACTACACCAGCATCAGAGAGTGGAGTGTCATTTGTTCTATTGATCTACTACACCAGCATCAGAGAGGGAAGTGTCATTTGTTCTATTGATCTACTACACCAGCATCAGAGAGGAGAGTGTCATTTGTTCTATTGATCTACTACACCAGCATCAGAGAGTGGAGTGTCATTTGTTCTATGTATCTACTACACCAGCATCAGAGAGTGGAGTGTCATTTGTTCTATTGATCTACTACACCAGCATCAGAGAGGAGAGTGTCATTTGTTCTATTGATCTACTACACCAGCATCAGAGAGTGGAGTGTCATTTGTTCCATGGATCTACTACACCAGCATAAGAGAGTGGAGTGTCATTTGTTCTATGTATCTACTACACCAGCATCAGAGAGTGGAGTGTCATTTGTTCTATTGATCTACTACACCAGCATCAGAGAGGAGAGTGTCATTTGTTCTATTGATCTACTACACTAGCATCAGAGAGTGGAGTGTCATTTGTTCTATGTATCTACTACACCAGCATCAGAGAGTGGAGTGTCATTTGTTCCATGGATCTACTACACCAACATCAGAGAGTGGAGTGTCATTTGTTCCATTGATCTACTACACCAGCATCAGAGAGGAGAGTGTCATTTGTTCCATGGATCTACTACACCAACATCAGAGAGTGGAGTGTCATTTGTTCTATTGATCTACTACACCAGCATCAGAGAGGAGAGTGTCATTTGTTCCATGGATCTACTACACCAGCATCAGAGAGTGGAGTGTCATTTGTTCTATTGATCTACTACACCAGCATCAGAGAGGGAAGTGTCATTTGTTCTATTGATCTACTACACCAGCATCAGAGAGGAGAGTGTCATTTGTTCTATTGATCTACTACACCAGCATCAGAGAGTGGAGTGTCATTTGTTCTATGTATCTACTACACCAGCATCAGAGAGTGGAGTGTCATTTGTTCTATTGATCTACTACACCAGCATCAGAGAGGAGAGTGTCATTTGTTCTATTGATCTACTACACCAGCATCAGAGAGTGGAGTGTCATTTGTTCCATGGATCTACTACACCAGCATAAGAGAGTGGAGTGTCATTTGTTCTATGTATCTACTACACCAGCATCAGAGAGTGGAGTGTCATTTGTTCTATTGATCTACTACACCAGCATCAGAGAGGAGAGTGTCATTTGTTCTATTGATCTACTACACTAGCATCAGAGAGTGGAGTGTCATTTGTTCTATGTATCTACTACACCAGCATCAGAGAGTGGAGTGTCATTTGTTCCATGGATCTACTACACCAACATCAGAGAGTGGAGTGTCATTTGTTCTATTGATCTACTACACCAGCATCAGAGAGGAGAGTGTCATTTGTTCCATGGATCTACTACACCAACATCAGAGAGTGGAGTGTCATTTGTTCTATTGATCTATTACACCAGCATCAGAGAGGGGAGTGTCATTTGTTCCATGGATCTACTACACCAGCATCAGAGAGTGGAGTGTCATTTGTTCCATGGATCTACTACACCAGCATCAGAGAGGATAGTGTCATTTGTTCCATGGATCTACTACACCAGCATCAGAGAGTGGAGTGTCATTTGTTCTATTGATCTACTACACCAGCATCAGAGAGGGAAGTGTCATTTGTTCTATTGATCTACTACACCAGCATCAGAGAGGAGAGTGTCATTTGTTCTATTGATCTACTACACCAGCATCAGAGAGTGGAGTGTCATTTGTTCTATGTATCTACTACACCAGCATCAGAGAGTGGAGTGTCATTTGTTCTATTGATCTACTACACCAGCATCAGAGAGGAGAGTGTCATTTGTTCTATTGATCTACTACACCAGCATCAGAGAGTGGAGTGTCATTTGTTCCATGGATCTACTACACCAGCATAAGAGAGTGGAGTGTCATTTGTTCTATGTATCTACTACACCAGCATCAGAGAGTGGAGTGTCATTTGTTCTATTGATCTACTACACCAGCATCAGAGAGGAGAGTGTCATTTGTTCTATTGATCTACTACACTAGCATCAGAGAGTGGAGTGTCATTTGTTCTATGTATCTACTACACCAGCATCAGAGAGTGGAGTGTCATTTGTTCCATGGATCTACTACACCAACATCAGAGAGTGGAGTGTCATTTGTTCTATTGATCTACTACACCAGCATCAGAGAGGAGAGTGTCATTTGTTCCATGGATCTACTACACCAACATCAGAGAGTGGAGTGTCATTTGTTCTATTGATCTACTACACCAGCATCAGAGAGGGGAGTGTCATTTGTTCCATGGATCTACTACACCAGCATCAGAGAGTGGAGTGTCATTTGTCCTATTGATCTACTACACCAGCATCAGACAGGATAGTGTCATTTGTTCTATTGATCTACTACACCAGCACCAGACAGGATAGTGTCATTTGTTCCATGGATCTACTACACCAACATCAGAGAGTGGAGTGTCATTTGTTCTATTTATCTACTACACCAGCATCAGAGAGGGGAGTGTCATTTGTTCCATGGATCTACTACACCAGCTACAGAGAGAGGAGTGTCATTTGTTCTATGGATCTACTACACCAGCATCAGAGAGGAGAGTGTCATTTGTTCCATGGATCTACTACACCAGCATCAGAGAGGGGAGTGTCATTTGTTCCATGGATCTACTACACCAGCATCAGAGAGTAGAGTGTCATTTGTTCCATGGATCTACTACACCAGCATCAGAGAGAAGAGTGTCATTTGTTCCATGGATCTACTACACCAGCATCAGAGAGGAGAGTGTCATTTGTTATATGGATCTACTGCACCAGCATCAGAGAGTAGAGTGTCATTTGTTCCATGGATCTACTACACCAGCATCAGAGAGTAGAGTGTCGTTTGTTCCATGGATCTACTACACCAGCATCAGAGAGGAGAGTGTCATTTGTTCCATGGATCTACTACACCAGCATCAGAGAGTAGAGTGTCATTTGTTCCATGGATCTACTACACAAGCATCAGAGAGAAGAGTGTCATTTGTTCCATGGATCTACTACACCAGCATCAGAGAGGGGAGTGTCATTTGTTCCATGGATCTACTACACCAGCATCAGAGAGGGGAGTGTCATTTGTTCCATGGATCTACTACACCAGCATCAGAGATGGGAGTGTCATTTGTTCCATGGATCTACTACACCAGCATCAGAGAGGGGAATGTCATTTGTTCCATGGATCTACTACACCAGCATCAGAGAGGAGAGTGTCATTTGTTCCATGGATCTACTACACCAGCATTAGAGAGTAGAGTGTCATTTGTTCCATGGATCTACTACACCAGCATCAGAGAGGGGAGTGTCATTTGTTCCATGGATCTACTACACCAGCATCAGAGAGGAGAGTGTCATTTGTTCCATGGATCTACTACACCAGCATCAGAGAGTGGAGTGTCATTTGTTCTATTGATCTACTACACCAGCATCAGAGAGGGAAGTGTCATTTGTTCTATTGATCTACTACACCAGCATCAGAGAGGAGAGTGTCATTTGTTCTATTGATCTACTACACCAGCATCAGAGAGTGGAGTGTCATTTGTTCTATGTATCTACTACACCAGCATCAGAGAGTGGAATGTCATTTGTTCTATTGATCTACTACACCAGCATCAGAGAGGAGAGTGTCATTTGTTCTATTGATCTACTACACCAGCATCAGAGAGTGGAGTGTCATTTGTTCCATGGATCTACTACACCAGCATAAGAGAGTGGAGTGTCATTTGTTCTATGTATCTACTACACCAGCATCAGAGAGTGGAGTGTCATTTGTTCTATTGATCTACTACACCAGCATCAGAGAGGAGAGTGTCATTTGTTCTATTGATCTACTACACTAGCATCAGAGAGTGGAGTGTCATTTGTTCTATGTATCTACTACACCAGCATCAGAGAGTGGAGTGTCATTTGTTCCATGGATCTACTACACCAACATCAGAGAGTGGAGTGTCATTTGTTCTATTGATCTACTACACCAGCATCAGAGAGGAGAGTGTCATTTGTTCCATGGATCTACTACACCAACATCAGAGAGTGGAGTGTCATTTGTTCTATTGATCTACTACACCAGCATCAGAGAGGGGAGTGTCATTTGTTCCATGGATCTACTACACCAGCATCAGAGAGTGGAGTGTCATTTGTTCCATGGATCTACTACACCAGCATCAGAGAGGATAGTGTCATTTGTTCCATGGATCTACTACACCAGCATCAGAGAGTGGAGTGTCATTTGTTCTATTGATCTACTACACCAGCATCAGAGAGGGAAGTGTCATTTGTTCTATTGATCTACTACACCAGCATCAGAGAGGAGAGTGTCATTTGTTCTATTGATCTACTACACCAGCATCAGAGAGTGGAGTGTCATTTGTTCTATGTATCTACTACACCAGCATCAGAGAGTGGAGTGTCATTTGTTCTATTGATCTACTACACCAGCATCAGAGAGGAGAGTGTCATTTGTTCTATTGATCTACTACACCAGCATCAGAGAGTGGAGTGTCATTTGTTCCATGGATCTACTACACCAGCATAAGAGAGTGGAGTGTCATTTGTTCTATGTATCTACTACACCAGCATCAGAGAGTGGAGTGTCATTTGTTCTATTGATCTACTACACCAGCATCAGAGAGGAGAGTGTCATTTGTTCTATTGATCTACTACACTAGCATCAGAGAGTGGAGTGTCATTTGTTCTATGTATCTACTACACCAGCATCAGAGAGTGGAGTGTCATTTGTTCCATAGATCTACTACACCAACATCAGAGAGTGGAGTGTCATTTGTTCTATTGATCTACTACACCAGCATCAGAGAGGAGAGTGTCATTTGTTCCATGGATCTACTACACCAACATCAGAGAGTGGAGTGTCATTTGTTCTATTGATCTACTACACCAGCATCAGAGAGGGGAGTGTCATTTGTTCCATGGATCTACTACACCAGCATCAGAGAGTGGAGTGTCATTTGTCCTATTGATCTACTACACCAGCATCAGACAGGATAGTGTCATTTGTTCTATTGATCTACTACACCAGCACCAGACAGGATAGTGTCATTTGTTCCATGGATCTACTACACCAACATCAGAGAGTGGAGTGTCATTTGTTCTATTTATCTACTACACCAGCATCAGAGAGGGGAGTGTCATTTGTTCCATGGATCTACTACACCAGCTACAGAGAGAGGAGTGTCATTTGTTCTATGGATCTACTACACCAGCATCAGAGAGGAGAGTGTCATTTGTTCCATGGATCTACTACACCAGCATCAGAGAGGGGAGTGTCATTTGTTCCATGGATCTACTACACCAGCATCAGAGAGGGGAGTGTCATTTGTTCCATGGATCTACTACACCAGCATCAGAGAGTAGAGTGTCATTTGTTCCATGGATCTACTACACCAGCATCAGAGAGAAGAGTGTCATTTGTTCCATGGATCTACTACACCAGCATCAGAGAGGAGAGTGTCATTTGTTATATGGATCTACTGCACCAGCATCAGAGAGTAGAGTGTCATTTGTTCCATGGATCTACTACACCAGCATCAGAGAGTAGAGTGTCGTTTGTTCCATGGATCTACTACACCAGCATCAGAGAGGAGAGTGTCATTTGTTCCATGGATCTACTACACCAGCATCAGAGAGTAGAGTGTCATTTGTTCCATGGATCTACTACACCAGCATCAGAGAGAAGAGTGTCATTTGTTCCATGGATCTACTACACCAGCATCAGAGAGGGGAGTGTCATTTGTTCCATGGATCTACTACACCAGCATCAGAGAGGGGAGTGTCATTTGTTCCATGGATCTACTACACCAGCATCAGAGATGGGAGTGTCATTTGTTCCATGGATCTACTACACCAGCATCAGAGAGGGGAATGTCATTTGTTCCATGGATCTACTACACCAGCATCAGAGAGGAGAGTGTCATTTGTTCCATGGATCTACTACACCAGCATTAGAGAGTAGAGTGTCATTTGTGCCATGGATCTACTACACCAGCATCAGAGAGGGGAGTGTCATTTGTTCCATGGATCTACTACACCAGCATCAGAGATGGGAGTGTCATTTGTTCCATGGATCTACTACACCAGCATCAGAGAGGAGAGTGTCATTTGTTCCATGGATCTACTACACCAGCATCAGAGAGGAGAGTGTCATTTGTTCCATGGATCTACTACACCAGCATCAGAGTGGAGAGTGTCATTTGTTCCATGGATCTACTACACCAGCATCAGTGAGGAGAGTGTCATTTGTTCTATGGATCTACTCCACCAGCATCAGAGAGGGGAGTGTCATTTGTTCCATGGATCTACTACACCAGCATCAGAGAGGGGAGTGTCATTTGTTCTATGGATCTACTCCACCAGCATCAGAGAGGGGAGTGTCATTTGTTCCATGGATCTACTACACCAGCATCAGAGAGGAGAGTGTCATTTGTTCCATGGATCTACTACACCAGCATCAGAGAGGAGAGTGTCATTTGTTCCATGGATCTACTACACCAGCATCATAGATGAGGGTGTCAGTTTGTTGTTCCATGGATCTACTACACCAGCATCAGAGAGGAGAGTGTCATTTGTTCCATGGATCTACTACACCAGCATCATAGATGAGGGTGTCAGTTTGTTCCATGGATCTACTACACCAGCATCAGAGAGGGGAGTGTCATTTGTTCCATGGATCTACTACACCAGCATCAGAGAGTAGAGTGTCATTTGTTCCATGGATCTACTACACCAGCATCAGAGAGAAGAGTGTCATTTGTTCCATGGATCTACTACACCAGCATCAGAGAGGAGAGTGTCATTTGTTATATGGATCTACTGCACCAGCATCAGAGAGTAGAGTGTCATTTGTTCCATGGATCTACTACACCAGCATCAGAGAGTATAGTGTCGTTTGTTCCATGGATCTACTACACCAGCATCAGAGAGGAGAGTGTCATTTGTTCCATGGATCTACTACACCAGCATCAGAGAGTAGAGTGTCATTTGTTCCATGGATCTACTACACCAGCATCAGAGAGAAGAGTGTCATTTGTTCCATGGATCTACTACACCAGCATCAGAGAGGGGAGTGTCATTTGTTCCATGGATCTACTACACCAGCATCAGAGAGGGGAGTGTCATTTGTTCCATGGATCTACTACACCAGCATCAGAGATGGGAGTGTCATTTGTTCCATGGATCTACTACACCAGCATCAGAGAGGGGAATGTCATTTGTTCCATGGATCTACTACACCAGCATCAGAGAGGAGAGTGTCATTTGTTCCATGGATCTACTACACCAGCATTAGAGAGTAGAGTGTCATTTGTTCCATGGATCTACTACACCAGCATCAGAGAGTAGAGTGTCGTTTGTTCCATGGATCTACTACACCAGCATCAGAGAGGAGAGTGTCATTTGTTCCATGGATCTACTACACCAGCATCAGAGAGTAGAGTGTCATTTGTTCCATGGATCTACTACACCAGCATCAGAGAGAAGAGTGTCATTTGTTCCATGGATCTACTACACCAGCATCAGAGAGGGGAGTGTCATTTGTTCCATGGATCTACTACACCAGCATCAGAGAGGGGAGTGTCATTTGTTCCATGGATCTACTACACCAGCATCAGAGATGGGAGTGTCATTTGTTCCATGGATCTACTACACCAGCATCAGAGAGGGGAATGTCATTTGTTCCATGGATCTACTACACCAGCATCAGAGAGGAGAGTGTCATTTGTTCCATGGATCTACTACACCAGCATTAGAGAGTAGAGTGTCATTTGTTCCATGGATCTACTACACCAGCATCAGAGAGGGGAGTGTCATTTGTTCCATGGATCTACTACACCAGCATCAGAGATGGGAGTGTCATTTGTTCCATGGATCTACTACACCAGCATCAGAGAGGAGAGTGTCATTTGTTCCATGGATCTACTACACCAGCATCAGAGAGGAGAGTGTCATTTGTTCCATGGATCTACTACACCAGCATCAGAGTGGAGAGTGTCATTTGTTCCATGGATCTACTACACCAGCATCAGTGAGGAGAGTGTCATTTGTTCTATGGATCTACTCCACCAGCATCAGAGAGGGGAGTGTCATTTGTTCCATGGATCTACTACACCAGCATCAGAGAGGGGAGTGTCATTTGTTCTATGGATCTACTCCACCAGCATCAGAGAGGGGAGTGTCATTTGTTCCATGGATCTACTACACCAGCATCAGAGAGGAGAGTGTCATTTGTTCCATGGATCTACTACACCAGCATCAGAGAGGAGAGTGTCATTTGTTCCATGGATCTACTACACCAGCATCATAGATGAGGGTGTCAGTTTGTTGTTCCATGGATCTACTGCACAAGCATTATAGAGATGGCTGTCATTTTTGCCCATATGTTGAAACAGTTAAACTCCAGTCAGTATACACGTCATGTTTTTTCGAGCCAGGAACGTTTTGGTCTTTTAACGGGAGAGAGAGTCTATGGCAGGGAGAGAGGGAAAGAGAGGGATGGAGAAGAAGAGCGATAGTGAGAGAGAGAGAGAGAGAGAGAGAGAGAGAGAGAGAGAGAGAGAGAAGGAGGGAAAGAGAAGGCGAGAGACGAAGTGGGAGAATGAGGGAGAAGGAGGGTGAGGGAGGGAAACTGTGATGGAGAGAGAGCCAGTGGGAGGGAGGGAGAAAGGGAGAGAGAGGGAGAGAGAGGGAGGGAGAGAGAGAGGGAGAGAGAGTGAAAGAAACAGGACGAGATAGAGGGAAAGAGAGGATGAGCGAGGGAGAGGGAGAAAGAGGGCGAGGGGGAGAGAAGGGAAGAGAGAAGATGAAGTAGGAAGAGAGAGATAGGGTGGGGACAAGAGAGAGTGGGAGAGCATGGGGAAGAGACAGGTTCAGCGAGGGGGAGAGAGAGAGAGAGTTGACGGAGAGAGAGGGAGAATCAGAGTGCGACAGAGGGAGGGAGCGTGAGGTGGGAGAGCGGGAGAGAAAGATGATGAGACAGAGGGAGAGGGAGACAGAGGGGGGGGATAAGGGTAGGAGAGAGACAGAGAGAGCGAGAGATACGGAGGGGTGGGAGGTATCGGCGAGAGATTCAATGTAGTTTCAAAGGGTTCTGATGAGGGCGATATTCAGTACAAGCCCTGCTACCCGATCATGTTTACACTGCGTGTTCAGGCCAGAAGGTCGGCTTCATTGCACCGGGTTATGTCCCTTAGGGTTCGGTCTGAACTCGCCAGCTCCATTGATCTCCAGGAGACTTCGAGAAAGTAATACTCGTCAACCAAAAGACTATGTCCGGAATTGAACCCACAACCTACATAGATCTAGGCACGCGACTTTATCCTTTTTCCACGGAGATACCCTCCCCTCACCCTCCACCTAGGGAAGTACTCATTAGTGTGGTTCCTGTATGTATGTTGTTCCTGATGTTCCGTTGATAAACACTGGTTTCGCACACACAACAATGACTGGGAGATCTAAATCCGACGGGCTTGTGAAAATGTGTTAAATTAGACAGCCTCTTGTCCATTTCCTGAACTGGCTGCACTTCTGTTAGAAGTGTGGGAAGGTAATTAATTGTAATTGACCAGGAAAGTTAACATATATTATTACTGACTGCCTGCATCCGGGGTGAAGTGTGTTGTTGTCATGACTTGAATCGTCGCTGGGCAGTAACTTAGTTGGATAGTGAGTTAGTTACTTAAGTAGCTAGTGCAATTGGGCGGGTAAACTCCTTACCCTGGTGCGAGGAAATGCAACCTAAAGACTAAATGTCGTGGCAGGGCAGACCAGACCCTAAGCAGTGATTGGTAACTGGTCTAAGATCGAAGCTCCGACACGCGGACCGTTAGAGCATTGCTTTGCTGATCTGTAGCTTGTCTTGTTCCAGATGTATTGGTGTTATCTTTCCTCTGGAGTAAACTAGGCAGGCCCAGAGAGGGATCATGCTGCATGGGCGTCACATAGTCTCTAAAATTCAGCCCAGACCTTGTGTTATGGAGAGGTATAACTCCATCTCTGGTCTTAATCGGTCTCGGAATCAAAGCGAGAGGTAGCAGTGTCAAAGAGTTGGATATATAGATATAAGTAGGACAAAGAATGAAGTAAGGAAAGGACAGAGACAGGACATAGATAATGACCTTTACAAGAGAATAGATAGAGGGAGACAGTACCAGGAGGTAGAACGTCAAACCGTTATAAGACAAGACATAGTTAGGACACGGAGATGTCATAACTAGGACATAACGGGGATCCACCCCAGGATAGGACAGGGGACGGTAACCACGGGGAACTACCTGTAAACAGACTGAACGGTAGTACAACTGTAGGTTAACGAGTACTAGACTACTGGACTACGTGTGAGGGGACACAGCACGCAGCGCTGCTGACCGCACGAGAACTTGAGGACCAAGAAGTTAGCGAAACCTGTAAACTCAGGCAGACCGGACTTGACAGTTAGAGCGACAAGACATGTGTGGTGTTACTATAGCCACTGTGTGGTTTAGAAAGGACGCAGTTACACATAGCGAGTGTGAAGAATGTATTTGAGTTATGAGTGCGATTAACGTATGTTCGAGAAGCGAGCAGTATATATATGTGTAGAATAAATATTGATTCCTATTACCATTCATCCAATTCGTGTTTGTGATCGTGAGGTATGAATGAAGTGGCCAGCATGCCTGTATGAATCCAGGTTCTTGACAAGCAGTTACGGGTTATAAGTCTTGTCAGTTGGCGTAGATAAGGGCGCCGTCACGGTCTGCCTCTATCGGTGAAAGGCACCTACAGGTGTCACTGATCAGCTACCGCCAGCCGCTAGCTGGGCAGCTCCCGGCCAATTTGATACTGATCTGACCAAGACTACATACTTCAATGGATCAGTTATTAGTTAACAGTTATCAGTTGGTGTATCTTCATTGCACTCCGGACATGTCCATAGGTGTTCAGATCCTCCCCCCAGCATATGCATCAGCGTCCGGTGGCTAATAGTGCCAGTTCTGTGTTGGTTGACGAGGCGCCTTGTTTTCGCGATGTACCTCTCGCGTCTGGCCTTGCCGATTCTTACTCCCAGGTCTTTCATCCTGGACAGCGATGTGGATTCACTGACGTCATAATACTCTGAACTCGCCATATATTTGAGGATGCGCATGGATTCGTTTTTTACCTTTTCAAGTCTTCCAATATGTATAGGGCTGACACTGAGGATGGCCAGCACCAGTCCTTGGAACAGAAGTATTAGCAGTCTTTGTTCGATATTGCTGACAAACCTTTCAATGGATGTTTGGAGCTAGAATAAAATCTGAATGCAGGCTCTAAAATCAATACACGAGATACTAACAAGACCAACTGCTTGTTCCGGTGTGAGCACGTGGCGCAACTGATGATATTTATGCCACAACTGTTTTTTTCTGGAGTGAGCACGTTGCGGAATTGATGTTATTTACTCCCCAGGTGTTTGTTCTGAAGTGAGCACGTGGCGCAACTGATGTTATTTAAGCCTCAACTGCTAGTTGTGGAGTGAGCACGTGGGGTAACTGATGAGATTTATACCACAGCTGCTTCTTTTAGAGAGAGCACGTTTCGCAACTGATGTTATTTATGCCCAAACTGCTTCTACTGTAGTGAGCACGTTGCGCAAATGATGATATTTATGCCCCAGCTGCTTGTTCGGCAGTGAGCACGTGGCGAAACTGATGTTATTTATGCCCCAACTGTTTGTTCTAGAGTGAGCACGTGGCGCAACTGATGTTATTTATGCCCCGACAGCTTCTTCTGGAGAGAGCACGTGGCGCAACATGTTATTTATGCCCCAAATGCTTGTTCTAGTGTGGTCACGTTGCGCAACTGACGATATTTATGCCCCAACTGTATGTTTTGAAGTGAGCACGTTGCGGAATTGATGTTATTTACTCCCCAGGTGCTTGTTCTGAAGTGAGAACGTGGCGCAACGGATGTTATATATGCCTCAACTGCTTGTTCTGGAGTGAGCACGAGGCGTAACTGATGAGATTTATACCCCAGCTGCTTCTTTTAGAGAGAGCACGTGGCGCAACTGATGTTATTTATGCCCAAACTTATTCCACTGTAGTGAGCACGTTGCGCAAATGATGATATTTATGCCCGAGCTGCTTGTTCTGGAGTGAGGACGTGGCGAAATTGATGTTATTTATGCCCCGACTGCTTCTTCTGGAGAGAGCACGTGGAGCAACATGTTATTTATGCCCCAAACGCTTGTTCTGGTGTGAGCACGTGGCGCAACTGATGATATTTATGCCCCAACTGCTTGTTCTGGAGTCAGCACGTTGCGGAATTGATGTTATTTGCTCCCTAGGTGCTTGTTCTGAAGTGAGCACGTGGCGCAACTGATGTTATTTATGCCTCAACTGCTAGTTCTGGAGTGAGCACGTGGCGCAACTGATGAGATTTATACCCCAGCTGCTTCTTTTAGAGAGAGCACTTCGCGCAACTGATGTTATTTATGCCCATACTGCTTCTACTGTAGTGAGCAATGTCATAATCTCCCCACCAGGTCTACCGCGTCGTCATCAAAGACGCCTGGCAATTACGGCCAGGTCCGTCTGTGAGCCACACTAACCTCGCTGTGACAGGAATGGTCAGTCTGTGCATGCGTGGGACATGAAGTCCACGCAGGGACACAACCCCGACTAGCGAGAACTCACAGCGGTTAGCGCCAGACGGCTTGGGACGGTTGTACACGACAGACAGATTGAATGGTGCTCGTATGACTTGTGTTTATGAAAGCTAATAGATAGAACGCCTGTGTGAGTATAGGAGACTGTTCGCCTGGTATGTAGGATTGTGAGTTGTATACATTGCATTTATATATCTATTGATTGTATTATGGCATCGATATTGTAATTGCGCGATGCATGTAATTGTTGTGATGAGAAGTGCGAATAAAGTGTTTGAATTGCATTTGCAGAGTGTCACGTAAAGTCATTCTGTGACAGTGTTTGTATCACATCTGTTAGTGATTACGAGCCTGTGTTATTGCTAAATGCAAGATTCTGACAAGCACGTTGCGCAAATGATGATATTTATGCCCCAGATGCTTGTTCTGGAGTAAGCATGTGGCGAAACTGATGTTATTTATGCCCCGACAGCTTCTTCTGGAGAGAGCACGTGGCGCAACACGTTATTTATGCCCCAACTACTTGTTCTGGTGTGAGCACGTGGCGCAACTGATGATATTTATGCCCCAACTGTTTGTTCTTGAGTGAGCACGTTGCGGAATTGATGTTATTTACTCCCCAGTTGGTTGTTCTGAAGTGAGCACGTGGCGCAACTGATGAGATTTCTGCCCCGACTGCTTCTTCAAGAGTGAGCACATGGTGCAACTGATGTTATTTATGCACCGATTGCTTCTGCTGGAGAGAGCACGTGGCGCAACTGATGTTATTTATGTCCCAACTGCTTCTTACTAGAGTTTGCAAGTTACCCAACTGATGTTATTTATTCCCCAGCTTTGTTCTGGAGAGAGTACGTAGCTCAACTGATGTTATTTATGCCCCAACTGCTTGTTCTGGAGTGAGCACGTGGCGCAACTGATGTTACTTATGCCCCAACTCCTTGTTCTGAAGTGAGCACGTTGCCCAATTGATGTTATTTATGACCACACAGCTTTTTCTGGTGTGAGAACGTTGCGCAACTGATGATATTATGCCTAAGCTGCTTATTCTGGAGTGAGCACGTTGCGTAACTGATGTTATTTATGCCCCAACTGCTTGTTCTGAGGAGAGCACGTGGCGCAACTGATGTTAATTCTGCCCCAACTGCTTGTTCTGGAGTGAGGACGTTGCACAACTGATGTTATTTATGCCCCAATTGTTTGTTCAGGAGTGAGCACGAGCCGCAACTGATGATATTTATGACCCAGCTGCTTCTTCTAGAGAGAGAGAGCACATGGCGCAGCTGATGATATGTAATCAACATCTGCTTCTTCTGGAGTGAGCACGTGGCGCAACCGATGTTATTTATACCATAACTGTTTGTTCTGGAGTGAGCACGTGGCGCAACATAATATTTATGCCCCAGCTGCTTCTTCTAGAGACAGCACGTGGCGCAACTGATTTTATTTATGCCCTAACTGCTTGTACTGGAGTGAGCACGTTGCGCAATTGATGTTATTTATGACGCAACTGTTTGTTCTGGAGTGAGCACGTGGCGCAACTGATGATATTTATGACCCAGCTGCATCTTCTAGAGAGAACACGTGGCGCAATTGATGATATTTATGCCCAACTGTTTCTTCTAGAGAGAGCCATGGCGCAACTAATGTTATATATGCCCCATCTGATTGTTTTGGAGTGAGCACATTGCGCAACTGATGTTGTTTATGCCCCAACTGCTTGTTCTGGTGTGAGCACGTTGCGCAACTGATGTTTTTTATGCCCCTAATGCTTCTTCTGGAAAGAGCACGTGGCGCTACTGATGTTATTTATTCCACAGCTGCTTCTTCTGAAGTGAGCACGTGGCGAAACTGATATTATTTATACCCCAACTGTTTTTTCCGGAAAAAGCACGTTATTCAACTGATGATATTTATGCCCCAACTGCTTGTTCTGAAGTGAGCACGTTGCGTAACTGATCTTATGTATGCCCAAGCTTCTTCTTCTGTAGTGAGCACGTTGCGCAAATGATGATATTTTTGCCCCAGCTGCTTCTTCTAGAGTGAGAATGTGGCGCAACTCTTGTTATTTATGCCCCAAGTGTTTGTTCTGGAGTGAGCACGTGGAGCAACTGATGTTATTTATGCCCCAGCTTCTTGTTTTGGAGTGAGCACGTTGCGCAACTAATGTTATTCATGCCCCACCCAAATGTTTGGTATGGAGTGAGCACGTGACGCAACTAATGTTATTTATGCCCCAACTGCTTGTTCTGGAGAGAGTACGTGGCGCAATTGATGTTATTTATGCCCCAGCTTCTTGTTTTGGAGTGAGCACGTGACGCAACTAATGTTATTTATGCCCCAACTGCTTGTTCTGGAGAGAGTACGTGGCGCAATTGATGTTATTTATGCCTCAAGTGCTTGTTCTGGAGAGAGCACGTGGCGCAACTGATGTTATTTATGCACCGACTGCTTGTTCTGAAGTGAGCATGTCGTGAAACTGATGTTATTTATGCCCCGACTGCTTGTTCTGAAGTGAGCACGTGGGGCAATTGATGTTATTTATGCCCAAACTGCATGTTCTAGAGTGAACACGTGGCGAAACTGATGTTATTTATTACCCAGCTGCTTCTTCTGAAGTGAGCACGTGGCGTAACTGATATTATTTATGCCCCAACTGCTTGTTCGGGAGCGAGCATTTGGCGCAACTGATGTTATTTATGCCCCAACTGCTTGTACTGGAGTGAGCACTTTGAACAAATGATGTTATTTATGCCCCAACTGTTTGCTCTGGAGTGAACACATTGCGCAACTGGTGATATTTATGCCCAAACTGCGTCTTCTGGAGAGGTCACGTGGCGCAACTGATGATATTTATGCCACAGCTGCTTAGTCTAGAGTGAGCACGTGGCGCAACTGATGATATTTATCCCTCAGCTTCTTCTTCTAGAGTGAGCACGTGGCGCAACTGATGATATTTATCCCTCAGCTTCTTCTTCTAGAGAGAGCATGTGGCGCAACTGATGATATTTATCCCTCAGCTTCTTCTTCTAGAGAGAGCACGTGGCGCATCTGAAGTTATTTATGCTTCAACTGCTTGTTCTGGATGGAGCACTTGGCGAAACTGATGTTAATTATGCCCCGACTGCTTCTTCTGGAGAGAGCACGTGCGCAACTGATGATATTTATGCCACAGCTGCTTGATCTGGAATAAGCACGTGGCGCAACTGATGTTATTTATGCCCCAATTGCTTGTTCTGAAGAGAGCACGTGGCGCAACTGATGTTATTTATGCCTCAAATGTTTGTTCTGAAGTGAGAACGTTTTGCAACACATGTTATTTATGCCCCATCTGCTTCTTCTGGAGAGATCACATGGCACAACTGATGTTATTTATTCCCCAACTGCTTGTTCTGAATTGAGCATTTGGCGCAACTGATGTTATGTATGCCTCAACCTCTTGTTCTGGACTGAGCACTTGGCGCAACTGATGATATTTATGCCCCAGCTGCTTCTTCTGGAGAGAGCACATGACGCAACTGATGATATTTATGCCCCAAATGATTCTTCTGGAGTGAGCACGTGGCGCAACTGATGTTATTTATGCCCTAACTGCTTTTTCTGGAGAGAGCACGTGGCGTTACTGATGTTATTTATGCCCCAACTGCTTGTTCTCAAGTGAGCACGTGGGGCAACTGATGTTATTTGTGCCCCAACAGTTTGTTCTGAAGAGACCACATGGCACAACTGATGATAGTTACACCTCAACTGCTTCTTATGGAGTGAGCACGTGGTGCAACTCATGTTATTTATACCCCTTCTGCTTCTTCTGGAGAGAGCAAGTGGCGCAACTCTTGATATTTATGCCCCAGTTTATTCAACTGGAGTGAGCACGTGGCGCAACTGATGTTTCTTATGCCCCGACTGATTCTTCATTAGAGAGCACGTGGAGAAACTGATGATATTTATGCCCCAGCTGCTTCTTTTGGAGAGAGCACGTGGCGCAACTGATGATATTTATGCACCGACTGCTTCTTCTAGAGTGAGCACGTGGCGCAACTAATGTTTTTTATGCCCCAGCTGCTTGTTCTGAAGTGAGCACGTGGCGCAACTAATGTTTTTTATGCCCCAGCTGCTTGTTTTGAAGTGAGCACGTGGCGCAACTAATGTTTTTTATGCCCCAGCTGCTTGTTCTGAAGTGAGCACGTGGCGCAACTGATAATATTTATGCTCCAACTGCTTCTTCTGGAGAGAGCTCGTGGTGCAGCTGATTTGATTTATTTAACAGCTGCTTGTTCTGAAGTGATCCCGTGGCACAGCTGATGTTATTTATTCCCCAGCTTCTTGTTCTGGAGAGAGAACGTGGCTCAACTGATAATATTTATGCTCCAACTGCTTGTTGTGGAGTGAGCACGTGTCGCAACTGATGTTATTTATGCCCCAACTGCTTCTTCTGAAGTTAGCACGTTGCGCAACTGATGTTATTTATGACCCCACTGCTACTTCTGGTGTGAGAACGTTGCGCAACTGATGATATTATGCCTCAGCTGCTTATTCTGGAGTGAGCACATGGCACAACGTATGTTATTTATGCCCCAACTCCTTGTTCTGGAATGTCCTCACTATAGAAGAAGCAGTTGAGGCATAAATAAGAGCAGTACGCATCATGATCACTATAGAAAAAGCAGTTGAGACATAAATAAGAGCAGTTGCGCAATGTGATCACTATAGAAGAAGCAGTTGAGACATAAATCAGAGCAGCTGCG
This sequence comes from Cepaea hortensis, assembly GCA_963921405.1. Classification (NCBI taxonomy): domain Eukaryota; kingdom Metazoa; phylum Mollusca; class Gastropoda; order Stylommatophora; family Helicidae; genus Cepaea; species Cepaea hortensis. The sequence goes on along the minus strand of OY992895.1, from coordinate 87,811,527 downwards.
TAATCGTTCTCCTATAGAAGAATCAGTTGAGGTTTAAACAAGAGCACTTGCGCAAAGTACTCACTATAGAAAAAGTAATGGAGTCATAAATGAGAGCAGTTGCGCAACATGCTCACTAAAGAAGAAGCAGTTGAGGCATAAATAAGATCATTTGCGCAAAGTGCTCACGCTAGAAGAAGCAGTTGGTGCATACATATGATCATTTGCGCAACGTTTTCACTCTAGGAGAAGCAGTTCGTGCATAAATATGAGCATTTGAGCAACGGGCTCACTTTAGAAAAAGCAATCGAGGCATAACTAAGATCAGTTACGCATCGTGCTTATTCTAGAAGTAGAAGCTGGGGCTTAAATATGATCATTTGCTCAACACGCACACATCCTCCACCCATCCCATAACCTACCAACTCTCACCCACCAACATATCCTCCACCACTCACACACACACACCAATAACCACTCAAAGAAACACACATCACCCAATCACAAATCCCTCACCTACACACACATATTCCCGCCAACGCACACATCCCGCACCTACCCACACACAAAACCCTCACCCGTCCATACCTCCCCCAATTACACACATCACCCACCCACACAATCTCCCCCACTCACACACACCCCTAACTTACACACATCCACCCTCCCACACATCCTCCACCCACAAATCCGCCAACCACACCACCTCCCTCCCCCTACGATGCAGAAGAAGCGGTTGAGGCATAAAAAAGATTATTTGCGCAACGTGCTCATTCCAGAAGAAATCATTGAGGCATAAATGAGAACAGTTGCGCAATGTACTCACTAAAGAAAAAAGTAGTTGAGGCATAAATAAGAGCAGTTGCGCAACGTGCTCAGTATAGAAGAAGCAGTTGAGGCATAAATAAGATCATTTGCGCAACGTGCTCATTCTAGTAGAAGCAGATGGGGCATAAATAAGATCAGTTACGCAACGTGCTCACTCTAGAAGAAGCAATTGAGTCATAAAAAAGATCAGTTACGCAACGTACTCACTCTAGAAGCAGCCGTTGAGGCATAAATATGATCAGTTGCGCAACGTGCTCACTCTAGAGGAAACCATGGAGGCATAAATACGATCAGTTGCGTAACGTGCTCACTCTAGGAGATGCCTTTGAGGCATAAATAAGTTCAGTTGCGCAACGTGCTCAATCTAGCAGAAGCCGTTTAGGTATAAATAACATCAATTGCGCCACGTGCTCACTCTAGGAGAAGACGCTGAGGCATAAATAAGCTCAGCTGCTCAACGTGCCCACTCAAGAAGAAGCCTTTGAGGTATAAATCAGATCAGTTGCGCAAATAGCAGCACTATAAAAGAAACCGCGGAGGCGTAAATAAGATCTATTGCGCAACGTGCTCACCCTAGAAGAAGCTTTTGAGGCATAAAAACGTTAAGTTGAGCAACAAGCTTTCTCTAGAAAAAGCCGTTGAAGCATATATAAGATCAGTTCCACAACGTGCTCACTTTAGAAGAAGCTGTTAAGGCACAACCAAGATCCCTTGCGTAACTTGCTCACGCTAGAAGAAGGCGTTGAGACATAAATAAGATCATATGCGCTACGTGCTCACTCTAGAAGAAACCGATGAAGCATAAATTAGATCAGTTACGCAACTTGCTCACTCTAGATGAACCTGGTGAGGCAAAAATAAGATCAGTTTCGCAACGTGCTCACTCTAGCAGAAGCCGTTTAGGCATAAATAACATCGATTGCGCAACGTGCAAACTCTAGAAGAAGACGTTGCGGCATAAATAAGCTCAGTTGCGCAACGTGCTCACTCTAGAAGAAGCCTTTGAGGTATAAATAAGATCAGTTGTGCAACGTGCTTACTCTAGAAGAAGCCTTTGAGGCATAACTAAGTTCAGTGACGCAAAGTGCTCACTCCATAAGACGCCGCTGAGGCATAAATAAGATCAGTTGCGCAACGTGCTAACTCTAGAAGAAGCAGTTGAGGCATAAATAAGATCAGTTGCGCACCATCCTCACTCCAGAAGAAGCAATTGAGGCATTAATAAGATCAGTTGCGCAGCGTGCTCACGCTAGAAAAAGCAGTTGAGGCATAAATAAGATCAGTTGCGAAACATGCTCACTCTAAATGAAACCGTTGAGGCATAAATAAGATCAGTAATGTACAAGATATGAAATGAATCATCATTGGAGGAAAAACTATCAATAGTATTAGATATGCGGATGAAGTAGTATTTATTGCAGACAATGAACATTTATTAGATGCAGTTGTTGTACACAGTGCAAAACTAGGGTTAGAACTGAATTGTAAGAAGACACAAATTATGTTAATCACTATGAAGAACGAAATACCACAATGTAATATACAAGTAAATGGGAATATTCTTAAACAAGTGAGTCGGTACAACTATCTCGGAGCTATCATTGCATCTGAGGGAGATGCCTTGACGAGATTAGAACATGAATCGCCATGGCGAAGGTAGCCTTTTGCAAGGTGGAACCATACTGACCAATAACAAGATGTCAACTGCAACGAGAAAAAGAGTGTTTAGGTGTTACACAGAACCTGTCATTTCATATGGATGTGAAGCGTTTACAATGAGCGGACGTGCTGAAAACATCTGATAGCTGTGGAAATGTGGTTTCTGAGGAGAACGCAAAGAATACCATGGACCGATAGAAAAAGAAATGACCAAGTCGTACCAGAAACACATGAACTCCGTAAACTGATTAGAGAAAGTGACGTAGACAGTTACTGTATTTTTTTTTAACAACGTAGGCCTATAACAAAACAAAATATAGCGGAGAACTTGATGACAACAGGCAAGACATTAGATGACATTAGGTGTAGACAGTCAACATTTTTGGGCATGTTATGAGTAGAAATGAATTGGAGAACTTGGTGACGACTGGCAAGATCGAAGGGAAGAGAACAAGGGGAAGACAGAGAAGTAAATACCTGGATGGCTTGGCCGCATGGCATGGTTGAGACAGGAACACTGGGCTGATCCCCGACTCTGGTGATCGAGTGAGATGGCATAACATGACCGCTAACGCTTATCGGCATGGCATATGATGGATGAATGGATTGTTTATCACTGCGGTCAAGGTCTCCTCAGCGGAAGTCTTGATCAATTGGATCTGAGCTAAAACAACTGTCGAACTAGGCTGTCTTGGGGATTTTCAAAAGTCATCTTATGATTTATCGATGCCACACAAAATGGGAAAGTGCGTCGTACCTTTAATTATAGACATGGCAAGTCAGCTGTCTGTGGAATTCTATCTTGGCTCCAGGTTGCAGAGCGGAGCGTGACATATTTCCCAGAGAAGTACAATGTGAAATGATGGCGCTACTTATACCCGGATGCGTTTAAGGGTTTCTAAAAACCCATTCTGCTGCCATCAGAATTGATAACGATGTAGGTCAGTATCAGCCTATTAAGAGAGGTGTGAGACAGGGATGTGTAATGTCTCCAGATCTTTTTTCCCTGTACAGCGAAAATATTTTCAGAAATATAGAGGATATGGAAGGAATCAACATTGGGGGACGAAACTTCAATAACATTAGATATGCAGATGATACAGTCTTGATTGCAGACTATGAACAGGACCTGCAAAATTTTGTAGATGCGGTTGTTGCACACAGTGAACAACTAGGGTTAGAACTGAATATTAAGAAGACACAGATTATGGTCGTCACTGGGAAGAAGGAAATATCACAATGTGGAATACGAGTAAATGGTCATACTCTTAAAAAAGTGAATCGATACAGTTATCTCGGCACAGTCATAACATCTGATGGGAGATGCATTGACGAGGTTAGAACAAGAATTGACATTGCCAAGGTAGCCTTTTGCAAGATGAAACACATACTGACCAATAAAAACATATCAATTGAAACGAGAACAAGATTGTTGAAGTGCTACATAGAACCTATACTTTTGTATGGATGTAAAGCTTGGACAATAAGCAGTCAAGCTGAAAAACAGCTGATGGCTGTGGAGATGTGGTTTCTGAGGAAAATGCAAAGAATACCATACACAGACAGAAAAACCAATGAACAAGTCCTCCAAGAAACGAATGAAGATCGTAAACTGATTAGAGACATTAGACGTAGACAGTCAACATTTTTTGGAGCTTGATATGAGAAGAAATAACTTGGAGAACTTGGTGACAACTGGCAAGATCGAAGGGAAGAGACCAAGGGGAAGACTGAGAAGTAAATACCTGGATGGCTTGGCCGCATGGCATGGTCGAGACAGGAACACAGAGCTGATCCACGACTCTGGTGATCGAGTGAGATGGCATATTATGACCGCTCACGCTTACCGGCATGGCACATGATGGATGGAAAAACGTCAACCCGACCAACTTCTCGAGACAATTCAGAATTTCGGCATGCACGGATGTTGAGTTGAGCTGAAGATTGACATCGCTCCCGTATGGGCATTCCCATACGCGCTCCGCCCCCTCGTTCAACAAATAGCGAAGAATCATACTACTAATTGTTCCCATCGCTATTTAATTGAAAGTTCTCCTTGTCATCACTCTCAGTTTTGAGATTCGACCAGAACCCCTGCCGATTCCCCGTAATCTCATCCTTTCCACATACGGGTTCTCAATCTGTTTCCCCAACTTCTCCACCTTGTCCCACCGGCGCACGACCATCTCTCCCTTGTCCATAGGTAATCTACCACCAACAGGTGCATTCCTTGCCAGCCTATCAGCCTGTTCGTTCCCCCGCACTCCCGCATGGCCAGGGCAAATCATCCATGCAGTTATCTCAATCTGCGACATATGATGCCGAAGTGAGCCATTCCAAACCAAACATTCATATCTCCACCTTTCTATGCATACTCCTTAAGTCCGTGACAATGTGTGTCGCAGTGGTCTCCCCTAACCAAGTCGCTGTGAATGCTTCCAAGAAAAACAAATATCTAGATTTAAAGTCCCTCACCTTTTCAGACAGCAACATCCACCCACACACATATTTTCAGCACAATAATCCCTCCCCCCCCCCCCTTTTTTTTTTCCACAGGGGGTAGGAATACTTGGGGAATAATTTGTCCGACTGGGAACCGCCTGGGTTTCGTTCCACACGCTATTAGATTAGCCCTATTGAATAAATCACCGGGACAAGACGAAATACCAAATGAACTAATTACAGCAGCAAGAAGAGTAGGAACATTATGGTTCCATTAACTATTAAACCATGTTTTGGTAGAACAACGGACACCACGAGGCCGAAGAAGCATCATGATTATTCCAGGTTGGAAAAATTAAAAGCAATAAACGTGACTGCACACAATACATAGAAATTTCCCTTTTGACTTAACTGGAGAAATAGTTTGCGAAATTCTCGAGTAAATACTACGACGCATAATAGAATCCAGCTAAACGAAACACAACTTGACTGTAGGAAAAACATTAGGATGCACAGATGCAATCTTTGCTCTAAATAAAAATCAACAGAATTTAATGAAATACTCGATTTAGCCTTTCTCGACCAAGAAAGGGCATTGTATAGAGTAGATAGAAACAATCTGTGGGAAAGCCATAAAAGAAAGAGGAGAGTTCACATCGAACGAACCTATGTAGAAGCTTATATAACAACACTGAATGCATGGTAAGAACAAACGGAGGACACTCAGAACCCTTCACCGTAAGACCCGGAGCACGACGACCAGTCTGTCCTGTCCCCGCTCTTGTTCATGACAGATGTAAGAGTACCATGGCGTGCCTTGGGAGGTAAACACCAGCGATATGAGGCTGACTACCTCACCCACAGAATGCCTATTGCTCTATTATTCCATGTACATTATAGTGATAATTTATCTTCCCATGTAGATTATAGTGATAAATTATCTTCCAATGTACATTATAGTTATAGGTTATCTTTCCATGTACATTATAGTGATAATTTATCTTCCCATGTAGATTACAGTGATAAATTATCTCCCAATGTAGAGTGTAGTTCTAGGTTATCTTTCCATGTAGATTATAATAAAATAAAATAGTTGTTACGTATCCCTTACGGGATATTGCAGTCAACACCAGTATTTTCAGCTGCTGTTGATGTACTAGGCAAGTGTTACGTTCAGTAGTTTGCCATTGCTTTCTGAACGACCGGCTCCAAAACCAGCACGTTATATCACAACGCGACACGGTCTGCTGCACAAATCGGTCGCAGCTGAGCTTCGAACGCCTGGTACCCGGCCCACGAACCGCTTTCGCAAGCCTTTAGCCACGGAGCCGGTTTGGTAGATTATTATCTTCCTATGTACATTATAGTTATAGTTTATCTTTCCATGTAGATTATAGTGTTAAATTATTTTCCAATGTAGATTACAGTCATAAATTATCTTCCAATGTAGATTATAGTTATAGTTTATCTTTCCATGTAGATTATAGTGGTAAATTATTTTCCAATGTAGATTATAGATATAGTTTATCTTGCCATGTAGATTATAATGTTACACTATTTTCCCATGTTGATTACAGTGATACATTATCTTCCCGTGTAGATTATAGTGATACATTATCTTCAGATGGAGATTGTAGTGATACATTATCTGGCCATGTAGAATATAGTTATAGGTTATCTTTCCATGTAAAATATAGGTATAAGTTATCTTTCCATGTAGAATTATAGTAATACATTATCTTGCCATGCAGATTATAGTCATGCATTATCTGCCAATGTAGAATATAGTTACAGGTTATCTTCCTATGTAGATTATAGTGATACAAGATGTGGAAGATAATGGCGAAATATAACTGTTCATCTTCTTATCGTATTTGGCAAATACTTTCCCAACAATACACAGAAACGAGATACCCATATAGTTATTACAGTCACTTTGATCTCCCATGTTTTTGTTCAGTGTTCTGATGCTTGAGTCTTTGAAATCCTGTGGGACTTGTCCTCACCAGCATAGCTCTGTTAGCTGGTGGATCTGTAGAATGAGTGCGTCGTGCCCATTCCTGATAACCTCTATTGGAATCCCAATTACTTGGAGCCTTGCAAGATGCAAGTTCATAATAGCCCACTTAACTTATGTTATGGTGAGAAATGTGTCCAGGTGATCAAGAGTTGGCAGAGCCTCTATGGCGTTGATCCGCTAATTTGGTCTCGACTGAGTAAAGCTCCAAATATTCCTCTACCCATCTATCTATCTGCTGTTTCTTATCAGTGATGATTTCGCCAGTCAAGGTTTTCTGTCGTGCACTTCTTTTGTTTATTGGACCAGTGGCCTTCTTTATCTCTTTATGCATGCTTCTGTTGTTTCCCTGATCACTTGCATTTTGAATCTACTCGCGTAACTTGATCCAATAGTCATTTTCACAGTCTGGCAGCATTTTTCACATCTTTCCCAGCTTTCTTCAGTTCACTGAGAGTGTTTCGTGTTGAGTTTCCCCACCCCCCCCCCCTTGTTTCTTAAGAGAGTTATATTCTTTCTATCAATCAACCGCTGCAGTGTCTGGCTGTTTGCCTCAAGCCAGCCCTGCTTCTTATGATCCACAGTGCCGTAAACTTCTACCGCTGTTTTAAAAAGAATTTCCTTACGTTTACCCCACTTTTCACTTGCTGTATAATTTTGTGATGTATCATTGAAAGCTTCTTCAAGTTGCTGTTGGAACTCAAAGCACTTATCAGGATCTTGGATGTTTATAATATTAATTAATCATGAAGCTAGATTTGTGTTTAGTCGTGCAGATTCTCTTTAGTCTCTGTCTAACCCTTGCAACAACTAAAGAATGTTCAATATCACAATCAGCATGGTGGTAACATCGAGTTAATGATGTTTGATTCAAATGCTGTCTGTGTGTAATGATGAAGTCTAGCTGATGCCAATGGCCGGATCTTGGGTGTTTCCATGTGACCCTATGCCTCTCTTTTATTTTAAAAAGGGAGTTTGTAGTACGTAGGCCGTTTCTAGTGCAATGCTCCAGCAGCTTTTGCCTATTTTCCTTCATTTGACCGATGTATTTTCCAAGGCACACTCTCAATACACTCAAGTCCCTGCTTACACGAGCATTCAAATCACCGAGCATATAAATGTAGTCAGATTTTGGTACTGCCTTGATCACAGAGTCTAACTCCTCATAGAATGTATCATTCACACCATCAGAGGAAGTGAGTGTCGGTGCATATGCAGCGATAATGGTGGCAACAAGTGGTTGCCATGTGCAGGGATAATAATCTTTCATTTCCGCCAGCTAGAAAATTAATCATTCCCAGTAGCGAATCCTTCACTGCAAAACCCACTCTCTGTTGTCTGTTTACTTCCTGCCCTCTATCTTCCGAAAAAGGTGTAATAGTTTTCCTTTATTGGCATTTCCTCTGCGAGGCGAGTCTCCTGCATGCCAGCAATATCAATGTTAAGACGATTGAGTTCGGCATCAATCACAGCCGTTTTTCTCACATTGTCATAGTTCTTAAGTTTCATGTTGCAAGCCGTAGCTTGAGGTTTCTATTGTACTTTTTTACGGGATTTTCCGTGGCGAAGTGGTCAAGACGTCTGACTCGGGCTCCGAAGGTTGTGGGTTCGATTCCGGGCGGCGTCCTTTGGTTTACGAGTGCGTTTTTTCCGAGACTCCTGAGGGTCGTCACTGGAGCTAAGGAATCCGTGCTTTGTGCAAAGCTTTTCGTACTGCGGAAAGAGACTAAGCCTTATGGGGTAAAACCCGATACATTGAAGTCGACTTTAAAGCGGCTTTTTTATTGTTCTTTTTAGTAGTAATTGGTGCAATAGTTTTACAGCCTACGATTCAGATTTTATCCTAGCCTCAAGCACTCACTTAAGCAGGTAGGCTGGGGCGGACCAGCACCCAATTGGACAGGGGTTGCCTAGCTTGATGCGGGCGGTAGCTCATCGGTGACACATGTAGGTGTCTCCCACCATCAGAGGCAACCAGTGGCGCCCCATGTCTATGCCAATTGACAAGGACATATAACACGTAACTGCTACCTCTAGCTTTGATTCCGAGACCGATTAAGACTATTTTTGTTTGTGTGCATATCCTTTACAGGATATCGCTGTCAACACCAGCATCTTTCAGCTGTAAGTTTATTTCTTGGCAAGATTACGCCCAGTAGTTTGCCATTGCTTTCTGCTAGGGATGGAGTTATAACTCCATAGCACACAGCCTAGGCTGAATTGTGGAGACCATGTGTTGTCCATGCAGCAGGATCCCTCTCTCGGCCTGTCTAGTTAACTCCATGGGAAAGGTAACACCTCTACATCTGGAACAAGCCAAGCTGCAGAAGCTGCCGGATCAGCAGAGCAATGCTCTAACTGTCCGCTTGTCGGAGCTACGATCCTAGACCAGTTGCCAACCATGGCATAGAGCCTGGTCAGCCCTGGCGTGATATTTTGTCTTTAGGCTGCATTTTTCCGCAACCAAGATAAGGCATGTACCCTCCCAATTGCGCTCCTCCGCCCGAAGCCGTAGGCACACTGTGGGGTATCGGGTTTGGTATCAGCGCTAGTACCGTCAACTGTCAAATGGCAGCTCAGTCATATCTGACTAAGACCTGACACTAAGCACTGGCACACAAGTGCAAATAAGGCAGTATCAGCTTACAAGAAATGACCTCAAGCAACTCCCTTTGCAGAAAGATGGAGGTAGACGACTAGGGACAAGAGGAAACATTGTTTGATTCTATTGTGCCTGTTTTATGTCATTGTAATATACGTTTGCTTGATCCATGCATCGGTAAATGCATACTTGTGTTGTTTTCCAAACTGTGTCGTCTTCATTGTTCTTCATTCACGAGAAGTGCGTCACGGCTAGAAACCCATCTGAGAACGTCATCGTGTTCGACTGAGCATGAATTTGTGTAAAGTCTACTGTCTACGGAGTTTGTGCACTGGGCTTAAATCCCCATGTGTGTTCGTCGGGAGGAGACTGAGCACTAATGGAGATATCCGCTTGAAATAGAAGTGATCAAAACAAGAATCACAACAAAGCGTGGTTGACAGATTCCATTCACTCTAGCCGACCAAATATGCCGTTGGTTTTCTTTGCAGATATTGTTGACAGATTCCATTCACTCTAGCCGACCAAATATGCCGTTGGTTTTCTTTGCAGATATTGTTGACAGATTCCATTCACTCTAGCCGGCCAAATATGCCGTTGGTTTTCTTTGCAGATATTGTTGACAGATTCCATTCACTCTAGCCGACCAAATATGCCGTTGGTTTTCTTTGCAGATATTGTTGACAGATTCCATTCACTCTAGCCGGCCAAATATGCCGTTGGTTTTCTTTGCAGATATTGTTGACAGATTCCATTCACTCTAGCCGGCCAAATATGCCGTTGGTTTTCTTTGCAGATATTGTTGACAGATTCCATTCACTCTAGCCGGCCAAATATGCCGTTGGTTTTCTTTGCAGATATTGTTGACAGATTCCATTCACTCTAGCCGGCCAAATATGCCGTTGGTTTTCTTTGCAGATATTGTTGACAGATTCCATTCACTCTAGCCGACCAAATATGCCGTTGGTTTTCTTTGCAGATATTGTTGACAGATTCCATTCACTCTAGCCGACCAAATATGCCGTTGGTTTTCTTTGCAGATATTGTTGACAGATTCCATTCACTCTAGCCGGCCAAATATGCCGTTGGTTTTCTTTGCAGATATTGTTGACAGATTCCATTCACTCTAGCCGACCAAATATGCCGTTGGTTTTCTTTGCAGATATTGTTGACAGATTCCATTCACTCTAGCCGGCCAAATATGCCGTTGGTTTTCTTTGCAGATATTGTTGACAGATTCCATTCACTCTAGCCGGCCAAATATGCCGTTGGTTTTCTTTGCAGATATTGTTGACAGATTCCATTCACTCTAGCCGACCAAATATGCCGTTGGTTTTCTTTGCAGATATTGTTGACAGATTCCATTCACTCTAGCCGACCAAATATGCCGTTGGTTTTCTTTGCAGATATTGTTGACAGATTCCATTCACTCTAGCCGGCCAAATATGCCGTTGGTTTTCTTTGCAGATATTGTTGACAGATTCCATTCACTCTAGCCGACCAAATATGCCGTTGGTTTTCTTTGCAGATATTGTTGACAGATTCCATTCACTCTAGCCGGCCAAATATGCCGTTGGTTTTCTTTGCAGATATTGTTGACAGATTCCATTCACTCTAGCCGGCCAAATATGCCGTTGGTTTTCTTTGCAGATATTGTTGACAGATTCCATTCACTCTAGCCGACCAAATATGCCGTTGGTTTTCTTTGCAGATATTGTTGACAGATTCCATTCACTCTAGCCGACCAAATATGCCGTTGGTTTTCTTTGCAGATATTGTTGACAGATTCCATTCACTCTAGCCGGCCAAATATGCCGTTGGTTTTCTTTGCAGATATTGTTGACAGATTCCATTCACTCTAGCCGACCAAATATGCCGTTGGTTTTCTTTGCAGATATTGTTGACAGATTCCATTCACTCTAGCCGGCCAAATATGCCGTTGGTTTTCTTTGCAGATATTGTTGACAGATTCCATTCACTCTAGCCGGCCAAATATGCCGTTGGTTTTCTTTGCAGATATTGTTGACAGATTCCATTCACTCTAGCCGGCCAAATATGCCGTTGGTTTTCTTTGCAGATATTGTTGACAGATTCCATTCACTCTAGCCGGCCAAATATGCCGTTGGTTTTCTTTGCAGATATTGTTGACAGATTCCATTCACTCTAGCCGGCCAAATATGCCGTTGGTTTTCTTTGCAGATATTGTTGACAGATTCCATTCACTCTAGCCGGCCAACTATGCCGTTGGTTTTCTTTGCAGATATTGTTGACAGATTCCATTCACTCTAGCCGGCCAAATATGCCGTTGGTTTTCTTTGCAGATATTGTTGACAGATTCCATTCACACTAGCCGGCCAAATATGCCGTTGGTTTTCTTTGCAGATATTGTTGACAGATTCCATTCACTCTAGCCGGCCAAATATGCCGTTGGTTTTCTTTGCAGATATTGTTGACAGATTCCATTCACTCTAGCCGGCCAAATATGCCGTTGGTTTTCTTTGCAGATATTGTTGACAGATTCCATTCACACTAGCCGGCCAAATATGCCGTTGGTTTTCTTTGCAGATATTGTTGACAGATTCCATTCACTCTAGCCGGCCAAATATGCCGTTGGTTTTCTTTGCAGATATTGTTGACAGATTCCATTCACTCTAGCCGGCCAAATATGCCGTTGGTTTTCTTTGCAGATATTGTTGACAGAGCAGCTGCCATGTAGCCTGCTCTTTACGATTCCCACCTGCCGTGGGAGTATTTTACCTGCCCAATTTGCGACCGGTTCCTCCTGTTTCAAAACAGCACCCTCCCTAATGAAGAGACACAAGATAATGCAGCAATCTCCCTGGAGAAGATACACAGCAAAACGCAGAAATCACTGTAGTCAAGAGTTTAACATGGACACAAAATGTATACATCTTGTATGGATACAATATCTATTTTACATTGACATATTTTACATGGATACATTATCATTACATCAGACATGGATAACGTATATATACATCTGAGATCTGAAAATAATCTATGCATCTGATATGGATACAATATCTATTTATTTGACATGGATATAATATCTATACATCTCACATGAATACAATATCTGTACATCTGACATGGATACAATATCTATACATCTGACACGCATACAATATCTATACATTTGATACCCATACAAAATGTATATATTCAACACACATACAATAACTATATATCTGACACACACACACAATAGCTAAGCATCTGACATGTATACAGAATCCATCAGTCAAATAATCAAAGTGTATTTGTATACTAAGGACAGTTCTGTGTGGGTGTGATGTCCTTGTTGCTGTCATCCACAACATCTTCATATGGACTGGCCAGATTATCATCAATTTCCTCATACGCGTTAGGCACACTATCATCATACATGTGACTCACACCATCATCATACATATGAGCCACACTATCATCACACGACTGGACCACACAATCGTCACCAATTATGTACTCAGACTCGACATTTCCATGCGATCCCATCTGTTTTGCCCTCTGGGTCACTGCCTTAGAAACTTCAGGAATTTCATATCCATCGTCTGTTATGGAATAGAGTAGACAACCGTTGAATAGGCATGATTATATAGATGCTCTACACGTTACAAATAACTATGTGTCTTAACTAAGAGTAGGACCAGGGGTAAACATGTCCACACCATAGCTAATGTAACACAAGCAAATACAGTAACACATATAAGGTGGTGTAAGGAATTCCCATATTTGGTGTCAGCGTGAGTGTATAGACAAATATCAACTTCTGTGTCGGCATGAGTGGACATCTCAGAAACTGCTACAGGCAGTCAGGCTTCACTTCTCCCTCACTACAGTCTAAGAATTCAAACGTCACTTGTGAACTTTGATCTGTGAGTTCATCGCCCTATCAATCAATCAATCAATCATGTGCCATGCCGGAAAGCGTAGGCAGTCATGACTCGCCATTTCACTCGATCACAAGAGTTGTGGATCAGCTTAGTGTTCCTGTCTCGTCCATGCCACGTAGCCAAGCCATCCAGGTATTTTCCTCTCGGTATTCCTCTTGGTCTGTTCCCTTCGATCTTGCCAGTTGTCACTAAGTTCTCCAACCCATTTCTTCTCATAACATGTCAACAAAATTTTGACTGTCTATGTCTAATTTCTCTAATCAATTTACGATTTTCATTTGTCTCCTGTAGTACTTGGTCATTGGTATTTCTGTCTGTCCATGGTATTCTTTGCATTTTCCTCAGAATCCACATTTCTACAGCCATCAGATGTTTTTCAGCTTGACTGTACATTGTTCAAGTTTCACATCCATACAAAAGAATAGGCTCTATGTATCCCCTCAACACTCTTTTTCTCGTTTCAGTTGACATCTTTTTATTGGTCAGAATGTGTTTCATCTAGCTAAAGGCTACTTTCGCCATGGCGATTCTTGTTCTAATCTCTTCAAGGCATCTCCCATCAGATGTTATGACTGTTCCGAGATATTTGTTCCGATTAACTTGTTGACGAATATTCCCATTTACTTGTGTATTACATTGTGGTACTTCGTTCTTCCCAGTGACGACCATAACCTGTGTCTTCTTACAGTTTAATTCCAACACCAGCTGTTCACTGTGTACAACAACCGCGTCTACTAATTGTTGCAGATTATGTGCATTGTCTGCAATCAATACTGTATCATCACACTATACACTTCATAGAAACAACATGCAACAAAACACAATGTGTGTGTACACACCTATCAGAGTTCCATGGACCTTGCTGCGGTCATTCCGTGACAGAGAAATGTTGTCCCTGCACTCGTCGCCGCATGTTTCAAACTTGGTTGTCCGGAGTCGCCTGTGAACAGAGTCATGTAATCTTAACGGAGATACAACACATCGGATGTTGGTTGTGTTTGTGTCTTCTGTATTCTGTGGATGTAAATGACTATGTTGGATTCACTTCATGGTCCTGCTGTGATCACTATAGCTGTATTAGTGAATGTTATTTACGATTCTCCGTCAAGAACTCTACGCTAATGTATTAATGCTACAAACACGCTTTATTTAACGCACAAATGCGGGACACAGCAAGAAGGTGCCGTGGACAAATTATTATTTCTGATTATTATGACAATGATGGTGCAGCAATGAGTGACCAGAACATCTGGCCAACACCCTGTACACACATGTAAGGGCAGGCAGGCACATAATCATATTGCAAATCGTACCACTAGTATTAAGACTCTTCGCTGGTTGTTGAAGATACGGACGAAGTATGAATGGGAATGTCCAGAGTGATGTGACGTCAGTTCTGGACTCGCCTCAACTCAGCTGATGGAGACGTGGGACAGAAACAACACACACGGGTGGTATACACGTATATACAGCAGTGACTTCCCCCAACGATAGCAGTCCTGTCTGGTGCCGTTGATGACTAGGGTTTGGTTCTCTGGTCGTAGTGCTGGCGGTATACCCAACATGTACAGAAGATGTGTCATCAGATGGCATCAGAACCAGGTCAAGGATGTGACTAGACACGCCATTGTGCAGGAGGGGAGAATAAACTATGGGCTGTCCGTTGTTAATATCAGCTTTGCTTACACATGAATACCTCCATAGGTGATCCAGTCTCTGTCCATAAATCATATAGGAATATTATCAGCACAGTGCACCAACTCCGTAGACATAGCAAGAATCCCCTTACGCGTGTAAGCTTTTGTGTGTATCTCTAAATGTGTGTGCTTGTGTGTGTGTGTGTGTGTGTGTGTTTGTACTTGTGTAATAGAATCCCCCTTGGTGCATACATTTATATGGGTAGATTGTCTCAAGATGAAGTTTACCCGGGCGGTGGCCTGCACGACCTGCACTTATCGATGTGCAGTTGTCGAAGTTGTTGTAACCTGCTTCTGTGTCTTCCTAATTGTTCATCCTAATCCTAGAACGCCGGCCGTTGGAATGTCTACCCCGGTGGGTGGGCAATGTACCATCCTGAAGTACGTGTATGCCTTACATTGCCTGATTCACAACATGTCTGTTTCTGTTAAAGGTGGACGTCCTCAGTGAAGACAGTCCGCCTTTATGCTAAATAATTTACTACATTATGTCTCCACGGTCAGAGGTAACAACAATAATGTTGTTGCACAAATCACTACAATAGTTAGTTAGTTAGTCTTTCCTCTTGAGCCGAAGGCGGCGCATAGGGCAGAAGTTATGGCTCTCCATGTCTGGCGGTTCGCTGCCACCTGTTGTAGATCTGTGTTTATTTGGCCGTTGAATGAGCCTTCTCTGATGATAGTTCTACGCAGGGTCTACGCAGGGTCTCTCTTGGTCTTCCCCGTTTTCTTTTCCCTACCGGTGACCATATGAGGGATTGGTAGGGGAGTAATGTCTTGTTCATTCTGAGTACATCGCCAATGTAGTTCCAACGGTGTTTTCTTATAAAATACTACAATAGTGTTACAACACACATCACTACAATAGTGATAGCCGTATCCTGGTGCGAGGAAATGCAGCCTAAAGACAAAATGTCATGGTGTGGCAGTTCAGACCCTAAGCCCTGGTTGGCAGCTGGTCTAGGATCGAAGCTCCGACAGGCGGATAGTTAGATCATTGTTTTGCTGATCCGGCAGCTTCTGCAGCTTGTCTTGTTCCAGAAGTATTGGTGTTACCTTTCCTCTGGAGTACACTAGGCAGGCCGAGAGAGGGATCATGCTGCATGAGCAACACATGGTCTCTATATTTTAGCCCAGGATTTGTGCTATGTAGAGGCAATGACTGATACAAAGATGTGTGTAAGCGAGACATCACTGATACCGACATTGATAATGCACATTGGGAGCAAGTCGCCGCTGAACGTGTTGCATGGAGGGCAACTATCAGAAATGGAATACAAAGGAGAAAATTATTGCAGATAATGCACACACAGAGCGTGAGAGACGTAAGATGGTGCACGTTAGTGGAAATAACCATGTTTTCACATGCATCCACTGTGGACCAAAAATTACAGCAATAATTGGCCTTATCAGTCACACTCGCCACCGCCATAGGTTGTAGTTATTAAGCCTTTTTGAAGCACAATGTACCAAACTATCGTCTGTCAAGACGGAAAGGTGCCAGTGAACACAATAGTGCTATATGACAAATCACTACAATAGTGTTGTAGGGCAAATCACTCACTACACTCGTCTTTAGACACAAATCACTACACTCGTCTTTAGACACAAATTACTACACTCGTCTTTAGAAACAAATCACTACACTCGTGTTTAGACACAAATCACTACACTCGTCTTTAGACACAAATCACTACACTCGTGTTGTAGCATAAATCACTACACTCGTCTTTAGACACAAATCACTACACTCGGGTTTAGACACAAATCACTACACTCGTGTTTAGACACAAATCACTACACTCGTGTTGTAGCATAAATCACTACACTCGTGTTTAGACACAAATCACTACACTCGTGTTTAGACACAAATCACTACACTCGTGTTTAGACACAAATCACTACACTCGTGTTGTAGCATAAATCACTACAATAGTGCTGTAGCTCAAATCACTACCATAGTGCTTTAGCACAAGTCACTACACTAATGCTATAGCACAAATTACTACAACAGTGCTGTAGCACATATCACTACGATAGTGATGTAGCACAAATAACTACAACAACACTGTAGCACATATCACTACAATAGTGCTGTAGCACAAATCACTACAACAGAGGTCATCACAGTCAGCAATTATATCACGTCCAGCAGTCTCCAGACGTGGACATGTCATGGAAACCTACCTCCAGAAGACAACAGCAACCACCACAAGCACCAGTACGCCAACACCACCAACCACGGTAGCCACAACAACAGCTACATCCATGCTGTCATTGCTGGGCAGCTCTGGAGAAGATAACATCATGAAACGTGACTCAACAATTGTAAAACAGTCATTCGAAGTTGTGTTTCGGTAATGTGTTAGTTTGTGTGTATGTGTGTGTTTGATGCGTGTTGTGTGTATGTGTGTATTTGTCTGGTGCGTGTTGTGCGTGTTGTGTGTATGATGCATGTTGTGTATGTGTGTGTATCTGATGTGTGCGTGTTGTGTGCATGTGTGTATTTACCTGGTGCGTGTTGTGTGTATGTGTGTGTCTGATGTGTTGTGTGTATATGTGTGTCTGATGTGTTGTGTGTATATGTGTGTCTGATGTATTGTGTATATGTGTGTGAGGGGTGCGTGTTGCTTATATGTGTGTGTTTGGTGTGTTCTGTGTATGCATGTGTCTGGGGCGTGATGTCTGTACGGGTACAGTACTCTCTCTCTCTCTCTCTCTCTCTCTCTCTCTCTCTCTCTCTCTCTCTCTCTCTCTCTCTATCTATTCCCCTCCCCCCCCCCCCTCCAACGATCTGCTGTACTTGCTTGCTTGCTTGCTTGTGTTCGTTGGCATGAGCTCCAACGCGAAGTCCTGTATGTCGGATGAAGGCATCCTGTTGTCCAACATCAGTGTGATGTCATACAGGACCTGAGTTTTGCGTGAGTATCCATTGTCCCATGTCTGGCTTAATGGTGTGCAGACTGGTGGTTCCTCGCCGTACAGGCAGACACTCCGACTTCGGAGGAATCGGCGATCCTACTGACTTTAGCCAGGACCCCGAAGGGACCTGTTGCCCAGGACGCTCGACGAGGACGCGTCAATAGGTCTTGGCCAGTATATAACCCGGCCCTGGTGCCTTGGAAACACCTCTGCGTCCCTGCTGTACTTAAATAATGAGCTAGAACAGTTGCAGGAAGGGATGGAAGTGGGCCGCCAGCCAGCTGACAATGGCCGCAGTTTGGGAAATAACTACAGACAGTAACATGTAGGCAACATTCCAAACTGCAAGCTTCACGAACGAGTCGGAAGACGATTTTTTTCACAAACTCAAAAGCCCCATTATCAATGTCAATACAATCAGAAGAACAAAAAAACTGGCAATGCACTCACGGAACATGTTCTCACAGAATGAACATCCTTCCGGCTTGGGCAAACACGGCTGCTACATCAGAGCTCGCAGGTGTGAGAGACATGCCCTATTGCTGTTTACCGAGACTTGGATGTCTGCACACCTGTGTCTATCTCCCGGGGTGTGTACCTGGGGATTGTATGTGTGATGCCGCATCTCTGTTACCCAATTGTTCGTTATTTTCCTTGTCATCATTCCAGAGATGGTAACTCATTGTTATGTCAGTGGCGTCTATATCCAATATGTCCTTTCTTTAGTTTATGAACCCCGGGAAACGGGTTAGGGGTATCCCCTATCAAAGGAGAAGAAAGGCGCCTCCTTCCCTCAGCTAGCCTATGGGACACCCTTGGACAAGATAGAGTACCCGTTTAGTCACAAACAGGGTAACGTGATGCCACAGGATGCCATTGCGTAGGTAGCCTTTTGCAAGATGAAAAACATACTGATCAATAAAAAAGATTTTCAATTGAAACGAGAAAAAGAGTGTTGAAGTGCTAGATAGAACCTGCAATTTTGTATGGATGTGAAGCGTGGACAATGAGTAAACAAGCTGAAAACATCTGACGGCTGTGGAAATGTGGTTTCTGAGGAAAATGCAAAGACTACCATGGACAGACAGAAAAACCAATGAACAAGTCCTTCAAGAAACAAATGAAGATCGTAAACTGATTAAAGTCATTAGACGTAGACAGTCACATTTTTTTCTGGGCATGTTATGAGAAGAAATGAATTGGAGAACTAGGTGACAATTGGCAAGATCGAAGGGAAGAGACCAAGGGGAAGACCGAGAAGTAAGTACCTGGATGGCTTGGCCACGTGGATGGTTGAGACAGAAACACGGAGCTAATCCACGACTCTTATGATCGAGTGAAATGGCAAAACATGACCGCCCACGCTTATCGGCATGGCACATGATGGATTATGGAAGGGATCACAATCACTAAATCATTCACACAATCATGCTCTCTCTCTCTCTCTCTCTTTCTCTCTCTCTCTCTCTCTCTCTCTCTCTCTCTCGCTCTCTCTCTCTCTCTCTCTCTCTCTCTCTCTCTCTCTCTCTCATGCCCACATATTTTCAGTCATATATACTCACTTCTCTTCACACAGTTACTCACATCAATATATACTCCCACACTTTCACATGTATACAATGACTACTTTCATGAGCATCCACGCAACAAAGGCAACATATGCCACACAAACATACTGCATATCTTAAAGTATATTCATGCAATGCAATAAGGATAATGTTTCCTAAAACTGATGAAGCATTGCAATAGTTTCCATACTGTACATGGTGAAATCGTGTGGCAAGAAAATTATACAGATGAAAGATGAAAATAAATGAAATATATTGGAACAGCATGTTATTATGTATAATCTAGTCGTTTTCCTTACACACACTTAGACACACACTCTAACGCACTCACTCCCGCACTGTTTCACACTCTCTCTCAATCACTCTCTTACTCACACTCACTCTCTCCCTCACTCACTCACTTTCTCTCTCTCTCATTCACTCTCTCCCTCACTCTCTTTCTCTCTCACTCACATACACAAACATACACTCACTCACTCACACACTCACTCACTCACTCTCTCATAACATTAGATATACGGATTAACAGTATTGATTGCAAACAATGAGCATGATCTGCAACATTTAGTAGATGCCGTTGTTGCAAACAGTAAACAACTAAGGTTAGAATTAAATTGTAACTAGACACAGATTATGGTCGGCACTAGGAGGAATAAATAACACAATGTAATATACAAGTAAATGGGAATATACTTCAACAAGTGAATCAGTACAATTTCTCGGAACAGTCATAATATCTGATGGGAGATGGCTTGACGAGATTAGAATAAGAATCGCTATGTCGAAGGCAGCCTTTTGCAAGATGAAAAACATGCTGACCAATAAGCTCTAAACAGATTTCACTTGTTACAAGAAAAAGAGTGCTGCTGTGCTACATAGAACCTGTACGTGTGTATGGATGTGAGGCGTGGACAATGAACAAACAAGCTGAAAAACATCTGATGGCTGTGAAAATGTGGTTTCTGGGGAAAATGCAGAGAATACCATGGATAGACAGAAAAACCATTGACCAAGTCCTACAAGAAACAAATAAATACTGTAAACTGATTAGAGTCATTAGACGTAGACAGTCACCATTATTTGGACATGTTAGGAGAAGAAATAAATTGGAGAACTTGGTGACAACAGGCAAGATTGAGTGGGGAGGGGAGAGAGAACAAGTGGAAGGCTGAGAAGTAAACACCTGGATGGCTTGTTTGGCCACGTGGTTTGGTTGAGACAAGAACAGAGAGCTGACCCCCGACTCTGGTGATCGTGAAAGTTGGCGAAATATGACTGCCCATGCTAATCAAACGGCACATGATGATGATAAACCCTATTTACCAATGTCAAACTTGGTCACTATCGAAATCATAATTACGCAAAATCACACACCTGTGAGATGAGATGCTTGAGGAGAGTTGCCAACTTAACTACACGAAACCGGGTAAGAAATGCTGTTATCAGACAGACAGTGGGATCAACACCTTTTGCCACATATACTGAAAGATAGAAGATCAAGTGGTTTGACCATGTCGTTAGAATGCAACACCAGCAACTACCAGCATTGGCGTTACATCAATGATCATCTGCGACGAGAGCAAGAGGACGCCAGATATAAAACTTGTATTGACGATATCAAAGATATTGTACAAGCACACGGAAAGATATTATCCAGTGCCACGAATTGGGCGCTGGAGCGCCAATTATTCCTCCCCATGGCGCTTGACAGCAAACAATTGAAGGTGGTGATGTTACATTCTAACAAGACAGCCGAACCATTTGATCTTCTACCTTTCAGTATTTGTGACATAGGGTGTTGATCATATAGTCTATCTGATAACAACATTTGTAACTCGATGTCGGATAGTTCAGCTTGCAGCTCACTTCAAGAATCTTATCTCTCAGGTCACTTTATCAACCATTATTATATTGTCTAGTGTATCCAGTGATCTGTACCGCTTTCTTCTACTTCTGTGCGTGCTCATCACTATTTGTGCATGTTTTTCTCAAACAAAAAACAAACATACGGGTTGAGCAGGTTGATCCAGTGTAACCGCTCTGGCAAACGAGATGGCAAGCGCCGGTAACGTGGTGACACGGAAACTCCTGGGTGCTGTTGGAGGACACACAGAACTGGCTGCAGTTGTAGGCACACGCACTCCCATAGCGGCCGCTGGGACATTCTGCTCCGAAAAAATCCAACAGACGCATTCAACATATGCGAAAAACATGACATTCATGAAACAATTATAGACATGGATGAGAAAAACATTACATTCAAGTTACAACCATATACAGTTAGTTGCATATCTTTTACATACGCTGTGTGTGATTTCTTGGCACTGCTTACTCAACGGCCGACACTAATACCATTTGTCACAAAGCGAATGATGACAGAGTGACAGATAGAGTGGCTATGGTTGTGTCTAGGGTATGTCCTTGTAAATGTGATGTTAAACAACAGATTAACCAAGATGTATCCCAACCAAACACCAGTCAGTGAACAAGCGTTAATTTGCGCACATAATATTCCTTTAATTCTGAATTAACACAGACACATGTAACATATAAATCCAGGAACAATAATTCTCTAAGAATATATCTCCATCCCAATGGAACACTTCGAATAACATTGCCTCTCACGGCTACTAAATCTCGTCCCACACGACAGGTATACTAGCCTCTCTCTAGGCCCGACTCAAAGTAACCCACTATGGGTCTCGAATTCCACTCACTATCCCTGGAACCCACAGTGCGGAGTTATCTTCCGAACTCCGTCACAATTCTTCACTTTCTCGGACCACGACCTTCTCCTGGTCCGGTCTAAACTCAACTCCCTCTCAGCTCGGAGTCCAAACATAAACTACCCTCCGTCAGTCTTTGTCCCTCTCTTTTCAACCATTCTATCCCCCACATTGCCTCCCACATAACACACAACCTCACTGCTCCAACTGTCTGCCTCACCTTTATTTTAGCCAGCTGACTTCTTCTCAGCTCCCCCTTTCAATTACTGTCTTCTCATTTACGTCCTCTGGGGGACTTACTATCCGCCCTATTTTATCTCGTGAACTGTTTATATTGTATGGCCACTCACCTTAATGCCAATGACCAAAGGCATGTGTTACTACCCCACCCTCAAAAGAAAACATCGTTTTCAAATGTTGGGAGACTAAAACTTATTAAATGTTATCCAGACACATTGCCTGGGTAGTCGTAAGTATCAATCCAACTTACTCTAGCTACCACCCTAAATAATATATCAAATACTCGTAGTACACTCCCATATTCCCCACACATAAATACAACCATCTTTCTATCTTGTGTACCAATGCATAAACTAATACATCACATAATAATAATACATCATAGGAAAGCATTATACTTATGTACCCACAGGTCTCTTACTACTTCACGACCCCACAATACTATTTGTGTACCGACCCTATATCAGGTGGTTCTTTTCTTGCATCAACCCACCTCTGATTCCTGTCGATGCTGTGTCTACCTTTCATGTACCCATGACTCATGGTACTTCTACAATTACAACATCTGTTTGCTATCCCTAGCCCTGGGTCAGTAATGTCGCGAACACTCTTTTGACCTGACTCAACTTTCCTATCTGCATATTGCACCATTACACCTGAGTCTCTGTTTAGTCTGAACTCTTTATTCAATCTTGGCCCATATATCTGGCACCTTTCTTTCTGCTGCATACGCCTTATGCCTATGTGCCCTACACATGCACTATCCTGAGCTGTTCTGGTATATCGGTCTCTGTGTGCTAAAGGTACTGCCACTTGCCCACGTGCAGTTCTGCTATCTGAAAACCTGCGAGTGAGAACATTGTTCTTCCTATCGAAGCACCATCTACCTTTCTTTGACTGCCTATGTTCTACTCTCCTACACCCTTGGGAACATTTGTTCAGAGTAGTATCTTGTCTCTGGGAGCCACTAGCACTATATTTGGGATCCATTCTCATCTGCTCAGCTGTACTATCCTTGTCCTGAGTTCCTGTGTCTACTTCAAGTGCCTCTTCTACCTCAGCTATACTCTCTAATTTAGGTTCTCTTGTGGTAACTACCTCATTACTGCTTACACTATATTTTTGGTCCCAATAAACTACTTCCTCTTCTGTACACTCTTTAACTCCTATAACATTTCCTATGATGAGATCTGCCACTGGTGAGTCTAAAACACATGCTGTCACTCTTCCTGTTATGTATGGTGTTTTTACTGTTATCACGGCTATTGGGTAGTATTCTACTGTCCCATTAAATGTTATGGATCTAATCTTTTTTCCTGTATAATCCGAGGGTTGCACTAAACTCTTTCTCACCCCGATGGACGTACATCCGGAATCCCTAATTGTTAACGCTGGCCTATCATTAACAAATCCATGATGCATCTTCAGACTTCCTCCTTCATGCACTGCTGATCCTGCTTTAACTGTGTGACCACATATTAAGACTGGCTGACCATCTTTTTCAAAAAGAGGTTTGCACCCACTACAATCTTCATTGTTCAGCGTCTCAATTACTTGTGCTGCATTTGAGAGCTCTGTTTCTCTCATCCTACATTGATGACTGACATGCCCCTTCCTTCCACATTTGAAACAAGTGACCTCCTTCCTTGCGTTACTTGTTGGCTCACTGGCTGGCTGCACGTCACACTCCGCTGCCTTGTGTCTCAAGCTCCCACAATTCCAACATCCGGCATAATTCGGACGTCTCTGGAAGTTCCCTCTTCTATATGGGTACCGCCCTACTCTACCAACATTGTTTCCTCGGAAACCATTATCTTGAAGTTCTTGCTGCTCACCTTTATGTGCTGAATCCACACTTTTCGCCCTTGGTCTGATGACTGGATTCTGGTCCTGTTTAGTGTACGCTGCACAGACTATTTCCTCACTCATTAGTTTCCCAATAGAACTGTTAGGATGTGCAGTCATGTAATTTTGCCCTAACTGAGACATTGTGCCTATGTCCTTTGGCTTACGTTCTTCAAAGAAAGCCACTAAATTGGTATTACATGAAGCTAATACTTTGTCTCTTAACACTAAATCTACTAATTTATTAAAATCTTTCCCTACTTCTGCGAGCTCCATCCATTTGTTAATTATATTCTTTACAGTGTTAACAAAGTCTGTGAAATCTTGATTTCTCTCTGGCACTAACTGTTTAAACTTTGTCCTATATCCATGCTCAGTGAGTTGGAACTTTGTGAGGAGACGCTGACGTAAAATAGTGTAGTTGTTTCTTTCTTCTACAGGTAAATTGAACATGGTGTCTAGTGCCTTGCCCGTAAGAAATTCGCCAAGTCGCATCGCATACTCGTTTTCTGTGATGCCTAAAGTTTTCGCACTTGCTTGAAATCTATCCAAATAAGATTCAAGGTTGTCTCGGTCCGTAAAATATGGCAGTTTTAGTCGCTGTGAGGGATGGGAAGGTCTTCTGTTTTCCTCACTTTGACCTTTCGAAGATAGTTCTAATTTTCGAAGTGCAATTTCTGCTTCAATCTTACTCTTCTCTTTCTCAATTTCCATTTTCATTTGTGTCTCTTTCTCTTCCTGTAAACGCTTGTTTTCCATTTCAGCTAGCTTCACTTGTGTCTCTTTCTCATCCTGTAGACGCTTGTTTTCAGCTACCTTTTCTTCCTGCAGACGTTTTGCCTCGCGTTAATTATGCCTCTCCTCTCTTTCAATCTGTTTTTGTTCTTTTGCTTCGGCATACTCCTGTAACTCTTTACCCTTCAGGCCTATTAGTTCACCTGCTTCAATATATTCCATTAAAGTAGGTATCTTGTACTTGTGGACACGTTGCTGTCTGTCAGCCAATTATAAATGTAACGACTCTGCTGTTAGTCTTTGTGTCACTTCCCTAAGTACACCCGCACTCCCTGTGTACGTCAATTCGTAGTGCTACAATATCACTCTGTACTCACCCAGTCACTCTATAAGCACTAGGTAGTGAGGGGGGGGGGGGGAAGTGTCACCTATACTCCCTTGTATCTATATATATCAAATAACTGTAGAACAATTCCTGGAAATAGTTGTAAACATACATATACATACACAAATGAATGATACACACTAAGTGCCAACTATTAAACGCTAGACGCATAGGCCGGTGAAACGCAGACGGATGATTACATAGAAATAAAAACCACTGACATAAACATGCCCATGAAAGACCATACCGTGCGCATAATATAAACTGACAGATACCATCTTGATAGAAGCTGATTTAACATAAGAATTACAACAATGCCATATATCCAAAGAAATCAAATATCATATGTAACCGTAAAGAGAGAACAGTAAAAAGAACAAATATAAAATGAATAATGTACATATATCTGACGATAGACACTTGGACACCGTGTATAATGTCGAGACGACCCAATGCCACAGCACAAAACAAACTGACTCGTCAGCTGCCTCTCAACAACATACAATATGTACCTAGACAATTTCACCTTTGCGCTGTCTCCCGCATTTCGAGAAACAATGCAAAAATATCCTACTTATTACGAACACTGGACCACATATAAATAATTACGTAACGCACAACAACAATACTTAGGACGATGAGAACAACAGAAGAAAACAAGGATTGCCGACACCAATGCGATGGTAGAATCTTACAAAAGTCCTTAATTTGTTTTTAATAGTGTCCGAAAATCGCCTGGAAATGTCTGTCCGTTACTGTTTTGAAAAGATTACGACGTTAGATTCCCACAATGAATTAATGTTCTGATGCACTGTCACTTTTTGTTGACGTGATGACACGATTTTCGACTGTCGTAAAAGTTGAAGATGATGATAATTAGCCCAACGCCTTGTCTCTACACAGTCCGTAACGTTTTTGTAATCCTCCTTGTAGAGTTGGCCTGTGATTATATAATGTATGTGAACGCTCTTGTTTTGCCAGAATTATTGGGTTTTTGTTGCGTTTTGGGGAGCCGAAAATACCTTTAAAATCAATTAATGTTTATCTGCGTAGTCACTTTCGCTTTGAAGTGATGGTATGGTTTCACTGTTGCTGACCCGGTTAAACCAACGAATGGTAGAAAATGATCACGCGCTTTAAATCCGTTTTGCAAGTCTTTTTTGGTGAAGAAATGCGCTCATACTTGCGAAGACGGCACCTGAATGACTGTTGTGGTTTGTTTGCCGATGATGACACACACACACAAAGACGTTAAACGTAAATCCTAGTTTCAGTAGAAAAACGTGTTTATCTCGTTCTACTCTGGACAATTTTTCAGTAACTTTCCATTGTCCACGGCCTTGAACCCGCCGGTCATCTCTGTTTCTCTTTATCACAATAATCCGTGCAGAAACTTTTACTTTTCTGTGGAGCAAGGATTGTCACCTTTGTGTGTTCCCCACACTTTACTCCTATAACTCCCCTCCTCCTGGCGAGTTTTTAACCATGAATTACCCTTGTAACTCCCCTGGCGCCCCTTTCCGTCTTATTATCTGCGTCGAACTCTGACGACGCCGTACACACACGCCCTCGCTGTCCGCAAGTTCACCTGACCTTCACCTTTGGCGCCTGTCTATTTTTCGTGAACACCTGTCCTAAACAGCGCCGACTTATTGTCCGCTGTCCTCCAGACAGCTCTATCAGCAGCGCAACACCTTGTCTGTGTACTGTGAGTAAACCCCGCTGTCCCCTCTCCCTCTCAGGGTGGGCAATGGTTTTACCTGTGCTGGCTTTGTTTTGAATTAGCTGTGGTTTGTAATCCTGTCTTCGCCTACTGGCTTTTCCCGGATTGAACTTGGAAAACCATGTTGTTGCGCTTAATGAACTGATTCGAACTGATGTAAATCCATATACCGAAGTCCAAGATCGGACAGCCCTCACTTCATCGTCTGTCACAAAGTGAATGATGACAGAGTGACAGATAGAGTGGCTATGGTTGTGTCTAGGGTATGTCCTTGTAAATGTGGTGTTAAACAACAGATTAACCAAGATGTATCCCAACCAAACACCAGTCAGTGAACAAGCGTTAATTTGCGCACATAATATTCCTTTAATTCTGAATTAACACAGACACATGTAACATATAAATCCAGGAACAATAATTCTCTAAGAATATATCTCCATCCCAATGGAACACTTCGAATAGCACTGACTCTCACGGCTTACTAAATCTCCTCCCACACGACAGGTATACTAGCCTCTCTCTAGGCCCGACTCAAAGTAACCCACTCTGGGTCTCGAATTCCACTCACTATCCCTGGAACCCACAGTGCGGAGTTATCTTCTGAACTCCGTCACAATTCTTCACTTTCTCAGACCACGACCTTCTCCTGGTCCGGTCTAAACTCAACTCCCTCTCAGCTCGGAGTCCAAACATTAACTACCCTCCGTCAGTCTTTGTCCCTCTCTTTTCAACCATTCTATCCCCCACATTGCCACCCACATAACACACAACCTCACTGCTCCAACTGTCTGCCTCACCTTTATTTTAGCCAGCTGACTTCTTCTCAGCTCCCCCTTTCAATTACTGTCTTCTCATTTACGCCCTCTGGGCGACTTACTATCCGCCCTATTTTGTCTCGTGAACTGTTTATATTGTATGGCCACTCACCTTAATGCCAATGACCACAGTCATGTGTCACCATTGTATGAAAACTAGCGAACGGCGATCTGCTTACAAATCGCCCGCAGCTGTGTTACGAGCGATTCTAAGCAAAGAAGATCATTATAATAGGTTTATAACTAGCGAGATACAGAACCAACTAGAGATCAGAGCATCCAGGCCGTCAGAAAGAAGATGTGTATTACCAACTCCACCGAAATAAGAAATAATCATCTTCAGACTCAGCACTAGACACGGCAGGCAGAAATATCACATGTTTAATAGCTAATCCAATGCAGATGGATAATATATCGCAAATTTTGATCATTCATTTGGACTGCAGGAAGATATATCGCCGTACTAGGGTCATCAACATTTTTTTAAAGTTTTTGGTTTGTGTTATTTTCAGCATTTACAATATAACCCTTGTTTTTTTTTTTATTGTGTACCATATTTGGCGTCGTGAAATCCTGAAGGACATTGACCTGATGAGTGAGGACAGAGTGATGGTCATTGACCGAATGGTAAAAGAAGACAGAGACAGTTGTTGTAAGGATCATTGACCGAATGTTTCAGAGGACATCCAACGGCGCGCGAGATTGCTACGATCGTTTGGTTGTAAAAACGGAGTCCTCGATCAATGAGTCAGAAATGTTTGATGTAAGGTGAGCGAGGAAACCGGGAACTAGCGAAGAAAACGGAAACTAGCGGTCAAGAGCGATAAAGCAATTTCACTAACCTTTGAAGTGGGAAACGGAGATTCGCGATCACGCCGTATCACAGCCTTTTGTGGTAACGGAGACGAATATCTGTGGTCGGAAGAAACGAGTAGATAATCATTGATGTCCCGAAATGACCGTGCATCAAAGGAGAAATTTGGTTGTTATTGAAAAAAGATGAAGAGGACAGGGGGAGAAATTGGTGGAATAGGCCAGGATAGTTGTACAGAGCCAGAGTATTAATAGTCTGGATATTCTAGGTTAATTTAGTGTGCTCCCAACTATTCGATCTCGCAGGAGAGTTTTATCTATTCGTCCGTATTAAGAAGAGAAATACACTGTCCCTAGTTGCTTAGAGGCAATGGGTCATTTGTGCTTATGTGCTTTTGTGTTTCAATTCATGGACTACAATAGATAGTATAAGGTAATAGAGTTTTAGCTTAGTAATCTAGCATAGTGAACTGGCGTGTGTGATTGTAGGAATTGGGTGTCTGGGCTTTGCCGTTACCGTTTCCTTCTTTTATCTAATCGTCTAGAATTTAATGAACTCATATGTCTTATGTCAGAGTATCGTTTGGTACAGTCTGAGTACGGCCGGAGGCATACTCTCACATAAGAATTAGTCTGAGTCAGGCTGATATCACATTGTTATCTATCTCAAACAGGTTCTACGAACAGTCTCCTGACATACCCTGAGAAGATAAAAAGGCACTTCGCTTGTGCAGAGATAAATTACCTAACCAATAGGAACTCTGAAGATAAATACCCTCAAGTCTAAGGAATCAGTGGATAGGAAGTTACTTCTCTGAAGGCATAGCGAAATAACCTAAAGATATTTGAACACTGTAAAAAATAAATGAAAACTAAAGAACGCACTAACCGTTTCCATGCAGCTAAGAATAGTTAATCGACTAACGGGCGACATTGTGTCGAACATACATAGATACAGTGATAGACAGTGTTGATGTGCTTTCAGTAACGGATTTTATTAACTTCCTGAATTGGGAATATGTAGAATTCATGGACTTACAGTAATCTCATTATTCCGTGGTGATCAGACTGTGAAACATTTCAAGATATTGGAATATATCCAGAATCAGACGGAGAGAAGCATCCCCGGGTGAGATTAATCCAAATATGTGTGCTGTGTTTTCGAATGGCCGTATACGGATGAGAGATGGGATGCGGAACATAGACATAAAGAGTCCTATTTCGCACACGCAATAGACTACACCACAGATTACATATATACATTCAATACCTACACCTGACATAGTTTTTCAGCATTGAATATTCTATTAATTGTTTGAGGAAACTGTTGTCGGGGTATGTTATGAAGGAATAAAAGAGAGAGAGAGAGAGAGAGAGAGAGAGAGAGAGAGAGAGAGAGAGAGAGAGAGAGATATCATAGACATTAAGGGGGGTATGTAGACAAAGGTCCACCAGCAGAGAGGAACCGGATAAAATGATTTATAGGTGTGCTTGTTGACTCCACTTCCTCCCCCCCCCCTCCCCCAGAGACGACAAGTGACATTTGGTCCATACCTACTGTTTGTGTGACGCTGAATGAGATAAACAAAATACAGGAGATAAGAACGCAGGTTGTTTACATGATGCTCATCAACTGATATTCCTCGCTTGTCTTGTATGCATCTCACAATTATTTCGTTGTAAGAATTGAACAGAACACAAGCATGTCCAAAACATCAATATTTAATGTGTAGAAAAGCTTCTATGTATCTATAGGTATCTGTAACAGCAGTAGTTACTGTAGGTATCTGTAACAGCAGTAGTTACTGTAGGTATCTGTACCAGCAGTAATTTAATGTATGTATCTGTAACAGCAGTAGTTACTGTATGTATCTGTGACAGCAATAGTTACTATATGTATCTGTAACAGCAGTAGTTACTGTAGGAATCTGTAACAGCAGTAGTTACTATAGGTATCTGTAACAGAAGTTTTTTACCGTAGAAATCTTTAACAGCAGTAGTTACTGTATGTATCTGTAGCAGCAGTAATTTTCTGTAGGTATCTTAACAGCAGCCGTTACTGTAGGTATCTCTAACAGCAGTAGTTACTGCAGGTATCTGTAACATCAGTAGTTACTATAAGTATTCGTAACATCAGTAGTTACTGTAGGTATCTCTAACAGCAGTAGTTACTGTAGGTATCTCTAACAGCAGTAGTTACTGTAGGTATCTCTAACAGCAGTAGTTACTGTAGGTATCTCTAACAGAAGTAGTTACTGTAGGTATCTCTAACAGCAGTAGTTACTGTAGGTATCTCTAACAGCAGTAGTTACTGTAGGTATCTCTAACAGCAGTAGTTACTGTATGTATCTCTAACAGCAGTAGTTACTGTAGGTATCTCTAACAGCAGTAGTTACTGTAGGTATCTCTAACAGCAGTAGTTACTGTAGGTATCTCTAACAGCAGTAGTTACTGTAGGTATCTCTAACAGCAGTAGTTACTGTAGGTATCTCTAACAGCAGTAGTTACTGTAGGTATCTCTAACAGCAGTAGTTACTGTAGGTATCTCTAACAGCAGTAGTTACTGTAGGTATCTCTAACAGCAGTAGTTACTGTAGGTATCTCTAACAGCAGTAGTTACTGTAGGTATCTCTAACAGCAGTAGTTACTGTAGGTATCTCTAACAGCAGTAGTTACTGTAGGTATCTCTAACAGCAGTAGTTACTGTAGGTATCTCTAACAGCAGTAGTTACTGTAGGTATCTCTAACAGCAGTAGTTACTGTAGGTATCTCTAACAGCAGTAGTTACTGTAGGTATCTCTAACAGCAGTAGTTACTGTAGGTATCTCTAACAGCAGTAGTTACTGTAGGTATCTCTAACAGCAGTAGTTACTGTAGGTATCTCTAACAGCAGTAGTTACTGTAGGTATCTCTAACAGCAGTAGTTACTGTAGGTATCTCTAACAGCAGTAGTTACTGTAGGTATCTCTAACAGCAGTAGTTACTGTAGGTATCTCTAACAGCAGTAGTTACTGTATGTATCTCTAACAGCAGTAGTTACTGTAGGTATCTCTAACAGCAGTAGTTACTGTAGGTATCTCTAACAGCAGTAGTTACTGTAGGTATCTCTAACAGCAGTAGTTACTGTAGGTATCTCTAACAGCAGTAGTTACTGTAGGTATCTCTAACAGCAGTAGTTACTGTAGGTATCTCTAACAGCAGTAGTTACTGTAGGTATCTCTAACAGCATTAGTTACTGTAGGTATCTCTAACAGCAGTAGTTACTGTAGGTATCTCTAACAGCAGTAGTTACTGTAGGTATCTCTAACAGCATTAGTTACTGTAGGTATCTCTAACAGCAGTAGTTACTGTAGGTATCTCTAACAGCAGTAGTTACTGTAGGTATCTCTAACAGCAGTAGTTACTGTATGTATCTCTAACAGCAGTAGTTACTGTAGGTATCTCTAACAGCAGTAGTTACTGTAGGTATCTCTAACAGCAGTAGTTACTTTAGGTATCTCTAACAGCAGTAGTTACTGTAGGTATCTCTAACAGCATTAGTTACTGTAGGTATCTCTAACAGCAGTAGTTACTGTAGGTATCTCTAACAGCAGTAGTTACTGTAGGTATCTCTAACAGCAGTAGTTACTGTAGGTATCTCTAACAGCAGTAGTTACTGTAGGTATCTCTAACAGCATTAGTTACTGTAGGTATCTCTAACAGCAGTAGTTACTGTAGGTATCTCTAACAGCAGTAGTTACTGTAGGTATCTCTAACAGCATTAGTTACTGTAGGTATCTCTAACAGCAGTAGTTACTGTAGGTATCTCTAACAGCAGTAGTTACTGTAGGTATCTCTAACAGCATTAGTTACTGTAGGTATCTCTAACAGCATTAGTTACTGTAGGTTGTTGTTTTTTTCGCTGGCTCGTTTTGAATTCAACCATAGTCCATACACACTCCTTCTAGAGGTACACACTAAATTTTTCGTGTGGATTATCTTTCCCTCTTAACAGTGTCCCTCACCATCAGGCGAACCCACTCCGACTTCAGAGGTACTTACAATTGACGTCCCCTAGTCAGTGACGATAGATTAACATTTTAGTCCAACTGCCCTGTGTAGCAGCTTAAATCTCAACATCAGCACGTCGGATCCATTCGGCCATGCTGACCTACGTATGGTCATCTGTAAGTATGTGTTATGACGCACCAAAATGTGAACACGGTTTGAAAAATATATTTATGGGGGAAGGCTGACACACCAAAATTACAAACTTCGTCCATAGCACGGCACATTTTGGAAACGGGTCATGTAATTGACTGAGACATTGCTTTTCGCGTGTTGTTTAATATAAAATACAAAATCGTCGCTTGTTAAAGTTTGCAGAAGCCATCATGATTAATCTACATAGGCAAGTTTTCTGCAAACAGAAAGACATGATAGTCAGTTTAAAATTATCGTTGTAGACAACTGACATTACTGTGCGAACATGTGTATATTTCAGCTTGAAGGATTTATCTATTGATTTTACTTTATGGTATCTGAATTCTGTAGCATGTACCTAATGAGATGCAGCGAAATATGGCAGGCAATACATCTTTTAATCTATTGTTTGTGTCTTTGTTATTCAATTTTAATTACACCAACAGTAACAACAACAAAACACAAACAAACAAACAGACAAACAGACAAACAAACAACAGAACAAAAAAAAGCAACATCAAAAACAACAACTACATCATAATCAACTACAATATCAGCAACTACAACAACAGCAAATACAACATTACCAACTAGAGTACAATATCAACAACGACAATAACAACGACAACAACACCAACTACAAGAACAGCAGCGACAACAACAGCAACGACAACAACAGCAGCAACAACAACAGCAACAACAAGAACCTACTTGTGTTACAAGACTCGCCATGGAAGCCCGGGGCACACCCAGAAGGACATCCTCCAGTGCTGGTGAAACACTGCTCTCCCTGAGAACACCGACAGTCATGCTCACAGTCGCGCCCATACTTCCCCACATCGCAGCTGGAATCTGCAGAATACATGAACTGCTGTGGGCAAAACTGCAGATCCGTAAACTTTACGAATAAAAGTCGGGGTTAGTCTTTAGTCATTAGTCGCAGTTCCAGCTTCACATCAAATGTCACCCGATAATGATCCGTCCCTGTGCAAGTGAATATCAGACAAATTGATTCTCACTATCAGAATGTCAGAATTCCAACACAACAGCCGCCACTAAAATTACATTTCATCGTCGATGTAAGCATCGATGTTACTAGAAAACCAGCAGCTGCACACACATTACTGCAAAAGGCAAAACCGGCTAGTTCAGGAACATGCCTTCCGACATTTTTCTGAACATGCAGTTCCCAAGAAAAACAACCGCGGACGAACGTAAACACATTTTAC
The DNA here is from genome assembly GCA_963921405.1 of Cepaea hortensis. Taxonomy (NCBI): domain Eukaryota; kingdom Metazoa; phylum Mollusca; class Gastropoda; order Stylommatophora; family Helicidae; genus Cepaea; species Cepaea hortensis. Next base: position 87,777,206 of record OY992895.1, on the reverse strand, counting down.
ATGAAATCCACAGCTCACAGTGTCGCACCACGCACTGAACTCAGTATTGATTGATTGATTGATTGATTGATTGATCTAGGAACCGACATCACAGCATTCAGTATCTGGGCGACGGAACCATGTAATACCAGTTAAACGTGAGGAAAACACATAAACAAACCGTAGCCAGAAGCAAAAACTTTCCATAGGCCCTAAAGTCTCAACAGCCTATCCGCCATAATGGACCGGAAGTTTGGGTGGGATTGTTTGAGATTGGTGCAAGGACAACGTCTGGATCATATTGCTTCACTCTCCAAGGAACATTTCGAACCTCCAACCTTTTCAGGTGGTGAAATCAATGCCTTGCCTCTGAATGTGTCTTAACGGTTAAGGCCTCAATTTCTTATCTCTTAACTCTTAAATCTAAGACGGTGTAACGCTTATCTTCGTTTATATATTTGAAGATACACTACTTACATTACATATGTACCTACATGTTAACAATGGTTTAGCTGCGTATCGTTTACAAGACGTCGCCGTCAACCCCACTGTTTTAGTCTGTTTGTGATTTCTTGGCACCTTTACTTTCGTCAGCTTGTGACTGCTTTCTGAACTACCGGCACTCATATCTGTGTATGGAAACCAACGCAATGTGATCGTTTGTAAATCGCCCGCAGTTGTGTTTCGAACGCAGTATGCAGAATTACAAATTGCATTCGTAACATCCTCGCCACAAAGTTACCAACACGTTACGTAAAATTACACTGAAATGTGAATTTGTTCTTCTTCTTTCGTTCGCTAAATCTATATGTAAAATTATAGACCTATGTTCTACTTCAATAGCGAGATACGATTCCTTCCATATTCCATAGTTGTGGGTTTATGTGGATGATAGACCTGACTAATGAAAACACCTTTTTACGGTGTGTCTAGTGCGTTTTAGGTTAGCCTTCTCATTCAGAAAGCAATGGCAATCTACTGAAGGTACAGCTGCTGAGAAAGTCAAGCCGGGGTTGACCACAAGGTCTTGCAAAGGACATGCAACATATAACTGGTCAAGCGTCGAAGTACACTTGTCCCTGCAGCCAAGCGTTGTCGTCATTTATAGGCGAAAGGTTCGAATCCCGGTCGAGTAAACGTAGCTTTTAGTTTGTATGTCGTCTAGTATGTTCTTTAATCTCTACTTCTGTGAGCGTCAATAAATACTTGAGCGACCTAAAGTTTAATAGAATGTCCATTACAGGACGTCGCAATAAACCCAAGCATGTATTGGCTCTTTGTAATTTACTAGGCACGTGTACAATCAGTATACTGCGACAGCTCTCTGAATGACCGATGCCTCAGAGCATGGAAATCAAAGCAAAACGATCTGCTTGTAAATCGTCTGAGGCTGATCACGAGCCCTCTAGCCGCTCCGTTGAAGAATGTGGGCACTACCTTCATTAACCCGTAGGTCATATATCATCGTTATGATCATCATCATCATCATCATCATCATCATCATCATCATCATCATCATCATCATCATCATCATCATCATCATCATCATCATCATCATCCTCACCACCACCATCATCATCATCAAATGTCCTGCCAGATGGAATAGGCGTTCAAGTTTCTCCACAAATCTGGGTCTTTGTGTTCTGGATCATCTCTGCTGATTCTTCCATGCCATGGTCTCAGCCCACCCATAAATGTCGACTCTCATTGACCTAATGGAGCTGAAACAGAAGAGAGCTTCTGACCGCGCCCATGATGTCTTTGTGAATGCATGGCTGAGCAGTGGGTGCCCGGTTTGTTGACACATTCTCTTGGAGATTGAGTTTCAACATTTTGAAAAGACTCAATGAGGATCAAACCGTTTTACTGAATCATCATCATCAGCATAATTACCATTCAGTGCTTTGCCGGTTGGCGTGGTCGATCATGTTTTCCCATAAATTGCGATCTCCGACATCATGGATAATTCATGGTTTGACTCCCTTCAGTGTCATAACACAAGACGGTGAAGAATTGTATTTTGCTGTCTTCCTCTATCTCTCTTTTCACAGATCTTTCCGGTTGTTCCAGTTATGAAAATAATCATGCGTCAAAACAAATGTTCTGAATACAACAAAATAATAATAATGACAAAACAACAATTTTCGACGAGCAAGAATAACCATCAGCAACGAAGAAGATGAAACAAAACCAGTTACAAAATCAAGGCTAACATTAGGAATCATGCATCCTTCAGGTGGCAACGTACGGATACCACCCATGGACCATGTCGCTATCACTAAAAAAAATGGCAATTGATGACTTTAAACTGAAACATTGCAGAAATATTCTGAGAATATCGCGCACCAGAGAAAAATGAAATATTGATATTAAACAGGCTCGTGTCTCCAAGGACTGAAATAACTGGGACACGTTAAATGTTGAATCTTGGAATGCAAATTAATAAATTAGGAAGAAACTCGAAGCAACAGAGATGTGGTTCCTGAGCCAATGTTGCGAATTCCTTGAACTGCCAGAGTAACTAACGACGACTGCCTGGGAGATGTTAATGAAACTAGAACATAATATACAACTATAAGATAGATAAACGGCTTTCTTTGGTCATGTGATGAGAAGAAAGGCATTGAAGAACATCATGACTACTGGAAAGATCAGTGGGAAAAGAGGCAGAGGCAGACCAAGAGAAATGATGCTGGATTCACTGAAACAATGTCATGGGGTATTATCATCAACAGAGGTGATTCAGAACACCAAAGACCGAGATCTGTGGAATGACATGGACGCCAACCACAGATGGTAGGACACATGATGATGATGATTAAACGTTCAATGGTTGATAGAAACAGCGGTGGACGGCGCGGCTATGGAAGAAGTGGATCAATCAACAGGTTAATGACACGTTACATGAACAATACCTTTGGCATGAACATCCTTAAGGCAAGGGACACGGAGAAGAGTGGGGAATCTTGCTGTTGGGTTATGGTGAGAACAAAGTTCCCTAAAGAACTTGCTATATGAAGATGAGGATGACATGTATGTAGTAGGATCCGTGATGGGAGTAGAACAACTGTCAACGCGATTTTATATCGGATGTTTGTAAAGTCTCACTACACTTTGTATGTAGACCAAATTTGACAAATGAAGTACATGATGACATAAATAAATGTACTCCACAGACCATCGAAAAGCAATATGCAGCAAATAGCTGTCGTCTGATGTAGTAATTCTCTGCCTTCCAAACAGAATGGTGATTTCAACAGAAAAAAAGGTTTTTTTTTTCTTTTTCTTTTTTTTTTTTTTTTTTCAAATTTGTTCTACATACAACGTGTAAGAGACTTTACAAACACCTGTTACTTATTGGTTTTATGCGTAGAAGAACTCCCCTTGGTCAGTTTTTCTTGTCCAAAATTTGCGACTGGCTACGCAAGCTGGCAGATATTTTTTCTAATGCTCGAAGAAAAACAATGTTGAATACTCGAAATGACCCAAAAAAAGAAATCCTATTTGCGGAAAAGTAAACACTGCTTGCAATATCAGATGCGGAACTATACGTCCATATAAATAGTCTAAAAGAAGTGTGTAAGGAACACAACATGAAAATCAGCACTTGTAAAACAGAAGTAATGACTATAACCAAAGAAGAAATAACATCAAAGATTCATTTCAAAGAACACACCCTTAAACAAGCAAACAGGTTCAAGTACTACAATCAATCAATCAACCATGTGTCATGCCGATAAGCGTGGGCCGTCATGTTTTGCCATCTCATTCGATCACCAGATTTGTGGATCAGCTCATGTAGTTAGGAAGTATAATATCCTCAAATGGCAAATCAAAAGATGAGATCGAAAATAGAAATAGATGCAGTCAGACAAGTCAACTCATTGGACAAATGACACCAATACTAAAGAACAAACACGTATCAGTATATCCTATAAATCACTCTACAATAACATCTTCCTACCATCTCTGTTCTACCAATGCCACACTTGGACAATAACAGAGAAAAATATGAGAAAAATGACAACACAGGAAATCAGATTCCCGTGAAGAATACTCAATGTATCAAGAAGAGAGAAAATTAAATGTGAAGAAATCAGGAATAAAGTATGGGTTACAGCAGACCTAGATTTCATTAGAAAACAGCGAGTGAAATGGTTTGGCATATAACTAGGCTACTAACTAACAGTATACCACAACAAGCAATGATGTACAGACCTAACGGAATCGGAAGAATAAAGGCCAACGACGTAAATGATGGACACAGGGAATAACAGAGTCAATGGGAATCTCGATACACGAAACCCATAAATGGGCGTTCTCCTGCTGTTTATGCTTCATCTCCACACCACAAGTTATAAGAGGAACGAGATGAAATGATAAGATGAGATAAGATGAGATGAGATGAGGTGAGATTAGATGCGATGCATAGATGAACATTGTCTGCAATTATTTTGTTTCCAGCTTCCCGACACAGAGCTTCAAACCATAATGTCAGTCATCAGTTATCAGTTATCAGTTGGGGTATCTTCGTTGCACTCCGGACATGTCCATAGGTGCTCAGATTTCCCCCCCCCCCCAGCATATGCATCAGCGTCCGGTGGCTAATAGTGCCAGTCCTGTGTTGGTTGACGAGGCACTTTGTTTTCCCGATGTACCTCTCGCGTCTGGCTGTGCCGATTCTTACTCCCAAGTCTTTCATCCTGGACAGCGATGTGGAATCACTGACGTCAAAATCCTATGTTCTCGCCAAATCTTTAAGGGCGTTAATAACATCGGCACTATCCATGGGCTGGCCATCTACAGGGGGTGCAGAGCCAGACAGTTTGTCAGCTCGTTCATTTCCCTCGACTCCCGCATGTCCCGGGACGAAGATGAAGGTGACTTTACGGAACAGACTTCCGCAGCGACTCAGTCCACTGTCTACGTACAGATCCAGCTTCGACCTTCTGAATCATGCTCATTGAATCACTTAGTACACACACGTTGGTATAATGCTGTGATTCCAGCCATATGAAAGCCTGATAATGTCAGTTGTTTGGGTGTTCTCGTACGTTTGAGCTTTTCTACTTTGTGTTTTCCATTTTCAGAACAAAGAAAATAAGTCAAAGAGTCAAACGCCGGACATAGCAAATCTTGAGATAAATAATGCTGCAGTTTAAGACAAAGGCACGGACACACGGGTCGACGCTCACCTCCATATATTTCAACCTCGCACAAGGTGAGGATCCTTTCATCATTGTTTTCCTGGATGTTGACGAGTTTCACCGGTGACGTCACAATGCCAGGAATTATCTTGTACGTCAGTGAAGCCCTGGGGGATGTATCCGTGTAGTTAAACACTCGGTCGTTCACCTTACCAAAACTTTGAAGATAAAATTTCTGAAGTCTAGAAGTATCTGAAATTAAATGACATTACATACTTTAGGCTCATAGTTTATTGTATGCTAAATGAGGATATCCTATAAGAAGTTGACTCACAGAGAGAACTGGTTACTTGCATTAGAACATGACAGCTCTTATTCTTTGGGCGTGTCACGAGAAGGCGACAGATGGGGTTATGTCGTCACAACGGGAAAGTTGCAGGGGAGGAGAGACAGAGGAAGAGTAAATCAAATCAAATCAACTTTATTTTAAAAGGGTCACAAATTGGGCTCACAGGGCGGTCTTACATTGGGCCCTTCCAATCACTCGTCTTTAGTTCATCAAGAGCATTATACATTTACATAGGAAGAAAAATAAACATTGTGAAATGAATGTTGTAAACATAAACAAGGCAAATTACCATGTTATGAGGCCCATCTCCCACCTACCCATACATCACCCCACCCACACCCACACACCCACCTAACCACACACACGCACACCAAGGGACACATACATACCCCACCAACCGACCCATCCTCCTCCCGCACATCCCCCAACCACACACACTGCCCTCACCTGTTCCCACAACCAAAACACACTCGCCACCCACAAACATTCCCCCACCAACTCACACATCCCACGCCCACCCACATACACATCCTAACCCACACATCCTCTCCCCACCCACACCTCACACCACCCATCCCCCAGCCACATCTCCATCGACCACATATTCCCCACCCACGCACACAATCCCCCACCAACCCACACATCGCACATCCACTCACACATCCCCAAACCATACACACACATCCCCACCAACTGTCATCTCCCTACCTCCCCCCCCCCACCCACCAACACACATCTCCCTAACCACCCATACATCCCCAATCCACTCATACACACCCCACCACCCACACATACATCCTCCATCCACCCACACATGCCTTAACCCAATCCCCCACCACACAATCCCCTACACGCACATCACATACATCCCCTACCAAGCAATATTCCCAACCCACGCACCCCACACACACATATCCCTCACCAACACATCCCACACCCACATACCACCCCACATCCCCACCTACACACCACACACATATCCCCCACCCACATACCACACAATATTCCCACCCACACCCACACAGATACCATAACCCATCTATCCACATACCCCCACACACCACAAAAATCCCCCACCCACACATACATACCCCACCCACACTATATCGCCAACCAACACACCACACACCTCTCCCCACCCACACACGCATTCCCCACCCATCCACCAACACACACTCACTCACGCACACATCCTTCACTACGCACCCACACACCCCCTACCAAACATCTCTCGATCGCAATACCTCTACCCACACACATCCTCCACCCACTCACGCATCCCACCCCGACACATACACATTCCTCACCCACCTACACATCTCTAAGCCACTCACACACCCCCACCCACACATTCCCCATCCACGCACACATCTCCCACTCACACACCCCCACCACCCACACATACTTCCCCCAACCACCACACATCCCCTACTCACCCACACATATCCCCCACCCATACACTCATTCCCCGCACCCATCACACACATCCCCCACACCACACACTATCCCCCACCCACACACATATCCTCACCCATACCACCACAAACATACCCCCCACCCACGCACCATGCACACATCCCCCACCAACACACCGCACACATATCTCAAACCCACACACCATACACTTCTCCCCACCCGCCCTTGCATCCCCAATCCACTCAAAACAATCAAATACCCACACAACCCCGCCACCCACACATACTTCCTCAAATCATCCACACATCTCCACCCACACATCCCCCACCCACACATATCCCCACACTCACACACATCCTCCACACACACTCACACATCCTCACATCTAGACACATACAAAATGTCTCACGTTAGCATTGAAACTAGTATGAACAAACTTCCACACTTTACTCACACACATACACTGACAATTGTCGTAAGCAGTCTCATAAAAATGTTAAACATGGAGAAAAATGTGTACATAAAAAGTGTGTGACGTAAAAATAGTGATGCTCCCACACACAGAGATACACACAGAGAAGGCACACACACACACACACACACACACACACACACACACACACACACACACACACACACATTCACTCTCACGCTCACTCGTTCTGTCTCTCACTCACACTCACTGACTCTCTCACTCAAACTACAGTAATGAACATGAGTTTATATTTTGCATGATAAAATCAAATGGTATTTAACTGATAATATGACAGATGAGAATACACAAACATATGGATTCGCGTGTTACATAACATGCGTGTTACATGACATTCATCTTCTCAGCTCTCTCTCTCTCTCTCTCTCTCTCTCTCTCTCTTTCTCTCTCTCTCTCTCTCTCTCCCTCTCTCTCTCTCTCTGTATTCTTTCATATACACACACTCACACGCATGCGCGCGCTCACACACACACACACACACACTAACACATCAACTCGCCCACTGTCTCACTCTCTCTCTCCCTCGCTCGCTCACTCTCTCGCTCTCTCTCTCTCTCTCTCTCTCACTATTTCCCTCATTCACTCACTCTGTCCATCTTCATTCACTTTATCTCTAACTCACTTACTCTCTCTCACACTCATACACAGACAGACACACACCCTCACGCTATCACTCAATGTTTCACTTACCCTAGCGCACTCACTCACTCTTTTACTCTCTCTCTCTCTCACTCACACACACACACACACACACACACACATACACACACTCTAACACTCATTCACTCACTCACACACACTCACTCTCTCACTCATTCACTCCTCACTCATTCGCTCACTTACTCTCTCTCTCTCTCTCTCTCACACACACAATCCTTCACACACACACACTCACTCTCTCAATCACACTCTCTCACACATACACATACGCATGAATGCATGCACGCACGCACACACTCCCTCACTCATTCTCACACATACACGTACGAATACATGCACTGACACATTCCCCCACCATTTCTCGCTCAATCACTCTCTCCACACACACGCATGCACGTGCGTACAGACACATTCACTCTCTCACTCTCTCTCTGACACCCACTTTCTCTCTCTCTCTCTCTTTCTCTATCACTCTCTCTTTCTCTCTCTCTCTCTCTCTCTCTCTCTCTCTCTCTCTCTCTCTCTCACTCACTCTCTCCCACACGCACACACATATATAGTGAACAATTATAGTTAAACAATTATAATGAACAATTATTCCAGTAAATGAATTATGGTGGCATGTAGTCGGTATGGATTAAGTATTGAAAGAGTTTTCGGTTAAATGTGTATGGACTCATTGGAGTTTTCAGATCTGGAGGAAGATCATTCCATAAGTGAGCAGAATAGGCGAAACATGTTTTGTATAGGTCCAATCTAGGCTTTGAGACATGTAACAAATTTAGGCGCTTGCTGTTTATTGCATTAGATTGAATCAGCGGCAGAAGATACTCGGGGGTATTTTGAGATATAATTTTATTCACTAATTTGGCTTTGTTGAAAAGGAAGCGCTTTTGAAGTGGTAGAAGTCTTAGATGACTGTACAAATTATTGCTTTCAACGTGCTTTATGCCAGAAACCAGACGAATAGCGCGGTTTTGTAGAGAACATAGTCGTTTTAAATTAGATTTAGGGCAACCATCCCAAACTGTGGAACAGTAATCGAGATGCGATTGGATATAGCATGTATAGAATATTTTTCGTGTGCTTTCACCCAGGAAGTGCTGAATTTTAGCAAGTTGGTAAACTTTTGGTGCTATTTTCTTGGTAAGAACGTGAACATGAGAGCTCCAGCTCAAATGGCTGTCAAATAAAAGACCTAGTGTTTTATGTTCATTCACATTAACTATAGGTAACGTGCCCATGCGGAGTTCGAGCGGTGATCCAGTTATGGCTACTGTCTATAGTTTTTGTCTGGACATTATTAGCATGGATTTGGTTTTGTCGATGTTAATTTGCATGCGGTTTTCATTGCTCCAACTAGTAAGATTATCAAGTTCCTTTTGTAAAGAATTCTCTTATTCACTACGGTGTTCTTGACTAGTATATATAGTACAGTCATCTGCAAATAGATCACAAGTTGTATTGATATACAAAGGAAGATCATTAATATAAACTGCAAAAAGCAGCGGACCTAGTATTGAGCCCTGAGGCACACCAATATTAAGCTGTGTGGGTCTTGAGAGACAGTTGTTGAAGGACACGACTTGTTGTCTGTCGGATAGAAATGACGTAATTATGTTCACCATGTTGGTGCTTGTCTTCGTTTATTTTAGTTTTCTAATTAAAATATCGTGATCTACCATATCAAAAGCTTTTTTTAAAGTCTACAAACACCGCTCCACAGAGTAAGGAAGAGAAGCACATAGAAACAAAGAGAGAAGTAGCTGAACAGTTGGGAATACTGCATGGAGGAACATCAGTATCTGAAATGATTGGCAGAAATCGAAAGATAGAGCTGAGAACAGACATGATCACCAACGAGAGACGGTTTGGTCTTATAAGAAGTGTAGTACAGGAGACATAGGGCTAAGAACAGATATGATCACCAACGAGAGACGGTTCGGGTTATAAGATTGGCAGTACACGAGACACAGAGCTGAGAACAGACATGATCACCTACGCCAGGCGGCTTGGGCTACAAGAACAATTATGTGTGCTACGAAACAATTTCAATCGTTAGTTCTCTGACTTCCAATAGTTCACGTGAATTTATGTGTAAAAGCACAACAGCTGTTAAGTTACAATATGATTATCCAAAGTGAGTCTGTCATGGAAATGCGCCTTCTTCCTTCTTCTTCTTCTTCACTTTGCTAAGCCTCTATGGCTCGTTGCTGCAAACAAACTATATGTATCCCTATATTCCCCTCAATATCAAATGTTTTAATGTATAATCTGCCGGCTTCGTGGCTTAGAGGTTATGACTTTTCTCCGTAACCTTGTATACTCTCGTGGGTAACGTGATGACGGTGAGAATCAGCAGTGGTTCGAATCGCATCGGTAACTTACGGGGTATGTGAACCGGTGGCTCAGAAAGCAATTGCAAACTACTGAGCGTAATCTTGCCAAGAAATCAACAATCAGCTGAAAGATGCTGGTGTTGACACCGATGTCCTGTAAAGGATATGCAAAAAAACAAAACAAAATTAATATTTAATCACAAACTATTTCTTTCTCTATAGCCCTCAATGTCCAGGACTTGCGATCTAGTTACCCACAATCTCTCTATTTCCTTCAACTTTGATGACTTTAATAATATCTAGTTACCCACAATCTCGCTTTGCCCCTCTACATTGATGACTTAATGCATTGAGGGCGATGGCAGCAAACGGGGTAGAGCAGAGGATAATTTACAGGCTCTTTCAGCAGTTAATAGTTTCTGTAATTGAGTATTGTTTGGTGCTACTGACAAACAAACAAACAAACAAACAAACAAACAAACAGACTTTATTTTCAAAGGGTAACAAATTGGGCACGCAGGCCCGTCTTACATTCGGCCCTTCCAATCACTCATCTTTCTTTCATGAACAGTGCATAGGAAAGAAAACATTGTCACATGAATTTTGTAAACATAAACAATGCATATGACTATGTTATAAGACACATCCACCACCCACCCACACATCCCCCATTCACTCCAACTCCCCCACCCAACCACACACACATACAATACATTCCCCCACCCATCCACCACATCCCTACACATCTCCCCACACACACACACCTCTCATCCACCACACATCCCATCCACCCACACCCCAAACACACATACATTCAATAACCCACACATCCCCCACCTGCACACATCTCCCCACCCACTCACATATCCTTTACCCGTCCCATTTCCCACCAGCAATCACTCACCCAATATCCTCCTCCACCCACACACCTCCAACCACCCAACCAAACACACATTCCTCAGCCACACACACATCTCCCCGTCAACTCACATATTCCGCACCTACCCACACACAAATTCCGCACTCACCCACATAATCTCCCATCTCCCCCAGCCCACTCATTTATCCCGAGCCCACACCTACAAACATCCCCCACCATCTCCTAACCTGCACACACTCACCCACCCACATATCCTCTACCCACCCACACATCCTCTACCCACCTATCCCCCAACCAAACATCCCTTAACCACACACCCTTACTCATATACAATCACCCACCCACACATCCTCTACCCAACCACACATCCTCCACCCAACCACACATCCTCCATCCACCCATTCCCCCAGCCACACATCCCTTAATCACACACCCTTACCCATATACACACACATCCCCACCCACGCACAATCTCCCCACCCATACAAACATCCCTCACACACATCCCCACCCACCAACACATTCCCCATTCACAAACACACACCTCCCATCCACGCACACACAACCCATACATTCATCCCCTCACACATCCCTAGACACACGTACTTATCCCTCAACCACTAACACCCACACGTCCCTTACCCACTCATCAACACATACATCTCCTATCTACCCACCCACACTAACACATCCCAACCACCCATCTAAGCAAACATCCCCCACCCTCACACACATCATTCACCCACCCACAAACCCAACCACACCTTCACTTACCCACACAATCATCATTTATCCACACCCAGCTCCCCTCCCACACAATACCACACCCACACACATCCCAAAGACACATCCCTCACCCACACACACATCTATCCACACATCTCCTACCCATCCACACATCCCCCAACTACAGTCACCATCACTACCCACACATACATCCTCCATCCAGCCACACACACCCCCACCCAGCCAGACATATCCCCCACCCACACACACATCTCCAAATCCATCACCCACACTCATCACGCACCCCTCCCCCAACCCACACACATCCCCCACACACATTCACCCACACATCTCTCACCCACACACACTCCCCACCCATCCACCCAAACATCCCACACCCACATACACATCCCCAAACCCACAACCACCCCCACCTGCACACATCTCCCACCCACCACATATCCCCACACCCACATCTCCCCACCCACACATATACCCCCACCCATCCCATAACCCACCATCAATCATCCACCAACATATCCTCCTCCACCCACTCACCCACAACCACCTAGACAAACACACATCCCCACTCACAAACACATCTCCCCATACACCCATACATCTCGCACGCACCTACACACAAATCCCCCACCCACCCACACAAACCCACCCCGCCCACCCACACACATCACGAATCCACCCACACACACATCCCCCGATCCCCCAACCTACTATTATGATCAAACTCCCACACTTTACACACACATACAGTGACGATTGTCGTGAGCATTATCGCAAAATTGTAAAAAAAAATGGAGAAAAATTGTACATATACATTTTGTAACTTAAAAATTAGTGATGCAATTCAACTCTCTCTCCCTCCCTCCCTCTCTCTCTCTCTCTCTCTCTCTCTCTCTCTCTCTCTCTCTCTCTCTCTCTCACTCACTAGCACTCTCACTCACATTACAGTAATGTTATATTATACATGATAAAATCAAGTGTCATACATACAAAATGATAATGTGAAAGATGAAAATACACAAAGAATATGGAATGGCATGTTACAGGACATGCGAGCACTGAATCTCTCTCTCTCTCTCTCTCTCTCTCTCTCTCTCTCTCTCTCGCTCTCTCTCTCTCTTACATAGGCACACACACATCCCCCCCCCCACACACATATCCCTCACATACACACCCATACATACATCCTCACATATAGACAAATACATGATGCCTCACATGATTACTGAAACTAATAAGAACAAACTCCTACACTTTACACACAATTTAGACACTGACGATTGTAGTGAGAATTCTCGCAATTGCAAGAAGTGGAGAAAAAATTGTACATATACATTATGTAGCGTAAAAATTAGTGATGCAATTCAAATCTCTCTTTTTTTTCTCTCTCTCCCTCTCCCTCTCTCTCTCTCTCTCTCTCTCGCTCTGTCTCTCTCTCTTGCTCTCTCTCTCTCTTGCTCTCTCTCTCTCTCTCTCTCTCTCTCTCTCTCTCTCTCTCACTCACATCACAGTAATGTTATATTATACATGATAAAATCATAAATGGTAAGATGAGAATTAAAAGAAAAAAAAATGGAATGGCATGTTACAGGACAATCAGGTGGCATTAAACGATACCTCGTAATATGAAAGATGAGAATACATGAAAAATATGGAATAGCATGTTACATGACATGCGTGGGCTCAACTCTCTCTCTCTCTCTCTCTCTCTCTCTCTCTCTCTCTCTCTCTGTCTCTCTCTCTCTCTCTTTACATACTCACACTCTCACACTCATTCACTCTCTCTCTTTCACTTACACTCACTAACTCTCTCACTTTCTTTACAGTAATTTACATGAATTAATTTTATGCATGTTAAAATCAAGTGCATCAAAATGATAATATGAAAAAAAAAATGAGAATACACAAAACATATGGATCAGCATGTTAGATGACATGCATGCCCTCAACTCTCTCTCTCTCTCTCTCTCTCTCTCTCTCTCTCTCTCTCTCTCTCTCTCTCTCTTGTCTCTCACTCACATGTACATACACACACACACACACACACATCATACCCACGCAATACACACACCTGCACACATCCATATACTTACTCACACGTACTCACATAACACCCGAATATACACTCCCTCGCATACACTGCATGCATGCACACTTACACATACACATACAAAGATATACAATACATACACGAGCACACACACACACACACACACACACTCATCCATACACACATACACACACGCATATAAACGCATATAAACACATGAACGCACACCTTAACACACGTACAGACATACACACAGAGTCACACACAGATGCACACATGTACACACATATACACCCATACACACATCCAGACATGCACACACATACATCACACTTTCTCATGCACTCTCTCATTCAACCACACTCTCTCTTTTACACACTCACTCGCTCTCACACTCACTCATTCGTGCACATACACGCATACCTACAAATTCTCTCTCACTCACTCACGCTCCCTTACTCACTCATTTACTCGATGACTCTCTAACTCACACTCACTCACTAACTTTCACACTCTATCACACAGACAGGCAGACACACAACACACCCACTCTCTCAGATTCACTCATTCTCTAACTAAATCTCTCATACATATGTCCACACACTCACTCACTTTTACACTTACTCAGGCACATGCGCATGCATACTCTCTCACTCTCACTCATACTAATTCTTCCACTCACACTCTTTCTCACTCACTCTCTCACCCACTGTCTCGTTCACACACATCAGTGAAGAATGATAGTGGAAAAATGATACTAGTAGGTGACTTATGGAGGCATATAGTCGGTATGAAGTAAGTATTGACAGTATCAAAGAGCCAGCTTGAAATGTTGGAGCGCATACAAAATACAGTCATACGGGCGATCCTGGGGTCCACAAAAACCACACCAATTATATGCATGAGGTATATACTTGCACTACCAACAATTGCGGGCAGGCACAAGGTCCTTCAAGTCAAATGGTAACTGTGAGTCGCTGCATACATGAAGCCATTAATATGGTCAAGAGCCATAGACTAAGAAGAGGCAGGATCTGGATGGCACTGGCAGAAATATATATATATGCCTGGTATGTGATCTGTAGACCATCAATCGTGAAAAAGAGTAGGTAAAAGTACCAGAAGACATGTCGAACTGGCACAAGGTAATAGATTCGTGAGTGCATAAAATGGGCAGCAGGCCGCACTGAGTGTGAGGTTCAAAAACTGATCCAGGGCAACACACATCATGGTGACATAATTATCTACACCGATGGGTTAGTGGTGATAAACACACGTAGTGCAATTGGGAAGGCTAATGGTCGATGCTTGAAAAAGGAGAGTCTGGCATATGAGACTACGACATGCAGCATGAGAATAAAGGTGGAAGCAGTCACAACAACTTTTCGATGGTTGGAGGCGACCCCAGTAACACGCACTGTAATCATTAAGGACTCACGGAATATGCTTAGTAAGGCGGAGAACGGCATGTTTCGTGTAGAATGGCTTACCTCGCTTCAGAAATCACATATTGTGATAATTGCATGGATTTTCTGCCCTGGCCTTGCGGGAGTGTAGGGAAGGAACAGGCTGATAGGCTGGTATGGAATGCACCTCTTGGTGGTAGATTAGTTATGGCCAAGGGAGAGGTAGTCGGGCGTCTGTGGGATCAGGTGGAGAAGGTGGAGGAACAGATTTAGAACCCGTATGTGGAAAGAATGAGATTGCGGGGGGGTCGGCAGGGGTTCTGGCAGATTCTAAAAACTGAGAGGGTAGACCAGGAGAACTTTCAAACAGATGGCAGTTGGAACGATTAGCAGTATGACTCCAATCTGGCTGTTGAAAGAGGGGAAGGAGCGCGTATGGGAATGTACTGAGTGCAGTTATGTGGGTTCTTAGCTCAACTCAACACATTATCAAGACACACCGACTGTCCACGTCTGTTGAACTTCATCGCGCTACCAATTGGCTAGTGCTTGTGTTATGTCTCTCTGATGTCACACGTCATTGGCACGTCTGTAGTCAATGGGATCCAGCCTCTAGGATTGATACAGCGAGGAAAATGGGATGATGGTAACGACGGTCGGAACGCTATATATCACTTATTGTTGCTTGTTTTATTGATGCTAATTGATAATAAAGTAAATGTTCCATTTATATGACCACAAGAAGGCCAGCATGGCCGGATGGATAACAGTGCTCGTTGCTAAACCTCTGGGGTGCTGACGTCGAGGTAGCGGGTTCAACCCCTACATTGGTCAGCTGGAGTAAAGTGTTGACTTCTTGTCCTTGACTTGGAGATGTGAATTACAAGTACCGCTGAAGTCAGAGTGGGTTCGCCAGAAGACGAAGGATACTGGTAATAGGGAAAGCTTATCCACACCCTAAAATCAGTCCAGCACACTACAAGTGGTAGCACGTATATGGACTACGCTTGAGTTCAGAACGATGGAATACAAACAAAGCACAACAATATGACCACAATACAGACGTCTACTTACTGCCGGATCTGGTGTAAAGAACGTATCTTGTTGTGTAGCTGGGCAGGTCAAAGGTGACGTTCCACTCAGCCCTGCGAGGGCTGTTATTCTCGTTATTGGTGGATGAGCATGAGAACTGAGAGAAGTCGGTATCCGTGCTCCCATCCACAGCTTTGTCTGGTGTGTAGGTTGCATAAATGGAACTGTAGGTACTCGACTGGGAAGTCGTTTGTTTCAGAGCTATGTTGCGTCCTGATATGGCAACAAGTTTATTTAGAAACAAAATATGACGAATAGAAGCAAGTTCATCAACACAAAAGTAAACCAGATACAAGTCATCATCATCATCATCAAGTGCCCTGCCAGCTGGCGTAGGCGTTCATGGCTCTCCACAGATCTCGGTCTTTGGTTTTCTGGATCAACTCTGCTGTTGATATTCCTCCGTGCCACCGTCTCAATCCATCCAGCATCATTTCTCTTGCTCTGCCTCTGCCTCTCTTTCTCTCGATCTTTCCAGTTGTTACGATGTTCTCCAATGCCTCTCTTCTCATCACATGACCGAGGAAAGCTGTTTGTCTCTGTCTTATTGTTGTATATAATGTTCTAGTTTCATTAGCCTGTTTCGTGCAGTCTTTGTTAGTTATTCTGGCAGTCCAAGGAATTCGCAACATTCGTCTCAGGAACCACATCTCTGTTGCTTCTAATTTCTTCTTAATTTGTTCATTTACATTCCAAGATTCACTGCCATACAGCAAAACTGGTTCTACATAGCATTTCAGCACTCTCTTTCTTACACTCAGTGATAGTGACCTATTGCACAAGATGCTCTTCATTGTCTTAAATGCGGCCTTTGCCTGCCCTATTCTGCTCTTAATCTCTGTTGTACATCTTCCATCTGATGTTATAAATGTCCTTACATATCTAAAATTATCCACTTGGTTAAGAATGTTTCCTTCTATTTCTATGTCACATTTTGGTGTCACCATTTTCTTTGATATCACCATTGTTACTGTTTTCTTGATATTCAAGGAGAGTCCTTTCCTTGCACTCTCTGTTACTACAACGTCTAATAATTGTTGTAGGTCTGTTGAATTATCCGCCACCAATACTGTGTCATCTGCATAGCGTATATTATTTATATTATAACCTCCAACTAGTATTCCTGCCATCTCTTTGATCTCTCTCATTATTACTTCGCTATACAGGGAGAAAAGATCTGGTGACAAGACACATCCCTGTCGTACTCCTAGCTTTATGTGTCCGTAACAACCCTCTTTATTTCCCATTTTAATTGCTGCTACTTGGTTCCAGTAAATATTCTTTATTAGTCTTAAATCTTTCCCATCAGTGTTGATATCTTCCAACATTTTAACCAGTTCATCATGTTTTACTTTATCAAATGCCTTAGTATAATCTATGAAGCATAAATATATGTCTTCCTGTTTCTCTATTGACCTTTCTTTTAGTGTCCGTAATGTATATATTGCATTGTTTGTGCCCTTTCCCTCCACAAATCCGTACTGTTCTTCACTAATTTCCATTTTTATTTTATTTTCTGGTTCTTCTCATTATGATTCTGAGCAGAAGCTTAGTGATATGGTTTATGAGGTTAATTGTACGAAAATCTTCACATTCAATTGCTCCTGGTCTTTTAGGTATAGCCATAAATACAGATTGCAGCATATCACTGGGTAAATATCCACTGCTGTAAATATCATTCAACACTTTGGTTAATATATCTACTCCAAATTCTCCCAATACTTCTAATTCTTCTATTGTTCATCTGGTCCAGCTATGTTTCCTTTCTTCATATATTTCATAGCGTTGTTAACTTTTTCTTTTAGAATAGGTGGACCTTCTAAGCTGCTTTCTTTTGTTAATTCATCCCTTTCCCCATCATACAATTTCCTCTATATACTCATT
Organism: Cepaea hortensis; assembly: GCA_963921405.1. Classification (NCBI taxonomy): domain Eukaryota; kingdom Metazoa; phylum Mollusca; class Gastropoda; order Stylommatophora; family Helicidae; genus Cepaea; species Cepaea hortensis. Next base: position 87,758,764 of record OY992895.1, on the reverse strand, counting down.
CCACCTCTTCATTATAGCAAATTCCTCCAATAATATCTTTCCAGTTTTTTATTTCAAGCACCCTGTATTTATTCTTATTGTTCTTCCCGTGACCTCACTGATTTGTCTGTGCATATTGCTTGTATCTTTAATGGCATTTAATTCAATTTTTTTTGTGCAGTGCTCATTTAACCAACTTTCGTTTGCCTTCCAACATTTATCTGTTATTTCTTTATTTATCTTAGCGTATTCTTGTTTGTCATTTTTACTCTGTTTTCTTTTGTCCATCAGCATTACGATTTCTTCATTCATACATCTTTTCTTAGCTATTTGACTTCTCTCCTGTAATATGTCTTTGCTAGTTTGATGAATGGAGTCCCTTAACATTTCCCATTGTTCATTTATACTCTGTATTTTAGCTATTCCACTGCACCAATTTTTCACAGTCACGATGTATTGTTCTTGAATGTCCTTATCTTCTTTCAGAACTCTTTATTAAGTCTCATGTTCCTAGCCATTTTTTTCCCTCTCTTTAATCTTACTTTTATTTGTCCACATAGTTGAACATGATCACTATTACAGTCGGCGCCAGGCATTGTCTTTACATTAATTAATGCATTTCTAAACCTTTTATTAATTAGTATGTAGACACTTTGCTTGCGTATTTTCTGATCAGGGCTTTTCCATGTGTATAGTCGTATTTTATGGTGTTTAAACCACGTGTTTCCAATTATCATATCATTGATATTTGCCCATTCTATTAGCTTTTCCCCTCTTTCATATCTTGTACCTAAACCACAATTCCCCACTACATCCTCCATTTAACCCTTTCCTACTTTCGCATTAAAATCTACGAGTATTATTTTTATTTCCTGTGATCAAATTTGAGCCATCGCCATTTCTATTTCGTCGTAAAAGTGTTGTATTTCTGTATCACTACTGCTTGTTGTTGGTGCATATACTTGCATAATATTTATATCTATTGGTTTGCCTTTCATATACTATGCACTACAACATCTACTAAAATCAAATGCGCTATTTCGTAACACCAAAATTACAATATACAAAAACACTGATCAGACCAGTTGTGCTGTATGGCTCTGAAACCTGAAGTACAACGAAAGGAGACGAAGCCTTGTTACAAACCTTTGAGGACAAAGTTTTAAGACGCATCTTTCGACCCATTAGAGATACACAAAGTGGAGAGTGGAAAAGAAAAAGTAACAAAGGCATTTATGATCTGTTTAAGTCCCCGCTAATCACTGGTATCATGAAGGCTAATAGACTACAATGGCTGGGACATATAGTAAAAATGGAAAATAATAGGGAAACAAAACTCGCTTACACTCAGGAAATAAATGACCGTAGTCCCCGAGGTAGACCAAGAAGACGGCGGAGAGATAATATACATACAGACCTACAAGCACTTGGAATCAACGACTGGCAAGAGAAGGTCAACCAGAGAGACGAATGGAGACGGGGTGTATCTGCAGCAAAGAACCTCAATGACTCGGAAAGCTGAAGAATACGAAGATTGGTTTGCCTATGATTTTGACCAAAATAACTCTATCTGAAATACACCAGTATCCAGTAAGTGACTTGGCTGTTTTTTCGTCAAGTATTATTCCTACACCATTTTCATGCGTATCCCCTCCAGAATAAATTATTGTGTGGTTGTCAGCTATAATTTTTCCCGATCCTTTCCATCTCATCTCACTAGCGCCTAGTATATTCATTTTCATACTCTCATACTCTCATTTTCCATTTCTCTTAGAACATTGTTCAACTTTCCTAGCTCATTTAATGTCCTAACATTCCAAGTTCCTACTCTAAATTTATTTATTTTATTTATGATTTCGCCATCAGTAGTTGGATGACGGTCTGGTGTCACCTGTGACTCATGACTGTCCCTACAGTACGAGGATGTCCCAAGACAGCCATTAACGTCGTTCACTAATTCTGATATATGTTTTGCCATGAAGTCTTGGGAAGATAATGTGGTGGTTCCCCTTACATTCCACATCCACATGGTGGTGTTTTACCTCTGCCTTTGACAGCCATTTCCGACTGTAAGGACAAGTGAGTCCCCTGCTCTGCTCAGCTGCAGAGTTGTCCACTTATTCCGGCGGATACTCGGTCCCCAGAGCTGTGTTAGCCACACCGTGGTGTGTTTCCATCCTCTACCACGGGGAGGTGCAATTGGGATTTTCCCTTCCTAAAGTTATGGTCTATGACCAAAACTCTCCAGTACTTTTTTCAAGTACTCAAGAAATATTGATAATTGCGACTTTATCAAGAAATATTGATAGTTGAGACATTCTAAAAAATGAAATAAAAACTAGACATGTTATGTACTTAGGGCGTGATCATCACCATCAAGTGCCCTGCCAGATGGCGTAGGCATTCAAGTCTCTCCACGGATCTCGATCTTTGTTGTTCTGAATTCGATGCTTGAAATGATCATCCGTGCTACCGTCTCAGTCCATCCAGCATAATTTATCTTGGTCTGCCTCTGCCTCTCTTCCCCTTGTTCTTTCCAGAAGTCATGATCTTCTCCAATGCCCCTCTTCTCAAGAGATAATTTTTAAAAATAAATTTTGTTTGTCTCTTTCTTATTGTTGAATATAATGTTTTAATTTCATCAGCCTCTTTAAGCCATTCATTGTTATTGTGTAATACTTTCTTTGGACGTACAAAGAGAAATCACACATTACCATTGATCTAGACAAGAACACAAAGAAGAAAAAGAAAGCACCAGACTAGCCAATGCTATATCTATGAACAGTACATCAAGTAACACATATCAGTGCATCTCACAAGCTCAAATATATCAACTGCAATGTCAGATAGACGAGCTAAAGAAATAAGTCAAGCTACTTCAGACACCGACACAAACCAGCGACAACGGAAATCTGCTGGCTGACATAAAGGAAATCCAGCAAAGCATCAAGCAAGAGGTGGAACGCATGTCACTGATAAAGAAGAAGAACGAAGAAATCCTACAAACCATCAAATTAGAGAGATATCTTCGAAAAGATGAAAGGGAACTAATCCAAAACAAACCAACAGAAGCCACGGAAAAGACCACAGAGAAGCCGCAAGATGAAAAGCAAAAAAAGGCCTAACCGGAACAGCAAACTAAAGCCAGCATCCCAACCACGAAATCCAAGAAATTAAAGGGGAAACCAATATCCCGCCAGAACTCTGAAGAAAGCCTAGATGTGTACTATAATGAAGGCATAGAATACCCCTGTCGTCCCCATCATTGATCCTAGAGGAATACGCCGCACGGGACGTAGAGCGCGACAGGCAAAGGCAACTCAAATTTAAACTTGAAAGAGAACAATGCGCAAGGAAGTAAATGAAGCCATCGAATAGCTTCTACAGACAATACACAAAAAGAGGAGGCAAAAAGACCAATAAAAAGTCATTATAAGGACTGCATCCATTCAAGCAAAACGCACAAGGAGCCAACACTGACAAAAGAAATCGCCAGACGAGACGGACACAAAGGAGAACCCTTCGGCCAATCCCCCAGCTGACGTCACAGGCATAAACGCTACACCATCAATAAGCCAGCTAACACTGTCGCAGAAAACGAGTCAAACTTGTCCTGCACCATGAACCACTACAAATATAACAACGCCACACAGGCTAGTTGAACGATGGTGGAAAGTTTTTTTTTTTTTTTTTTTTTTTTTTTCAAAAATGTACTCGGACTTGGACAGTAACACACCTATGAAAGAGACTCTAACTGACGGTACAATACGGACATGCTTTCTACATTCAACTTACAAGGAAAAGGATTATGACAACATTGATGAGGAATCTCTATTAGAACTTGACAAGACATTTAGGGCTTCCTTAGAAGCTCATTACATTAAATGATTCAGTGCCAACGGATTATATATATATATATATATATATATATATATATATATATATATATATATATATATATATATATATATATATATATATATATATATATATATAGACACACACACTTGTCCCGTATAGAAATCGCCTTTAGATTGATAGTTTAAACCTGTTTCTAAGCTAAACTATTATTCACGAACTCCCCTACGGAATTTCCTCGAACATCGTCAAAACTGTCTGTATGAAATTGTTCACATGTTATTTTACTTGACCTCATTATATTCGTCACCATGATTAAATATGTAATAATTACAGTTCTTCATTTCCTTAATATTTCACAGATATTGTTCTCTTAATACACTTTGAGCACTGAATATATCTTTACCATAACCTATGATGATTTTCCACTTAACGACACATTGACATTTTCAGATGTCGTTTATAATACATTGTTCCAATAAGAAGTTTAAATTCGTTTTCGGGACAAACCTCCACCACATAACAATCTTTCCTTTCTCCATATGGCCTCTTTATAAATAGTTTATTACACATTCTAAAATCTGGCTATCGGTTCTCAAAATTCATAATAAGAACAATACGTTACTTTAGTTATTGTGTCTGGCTCGAATATTGAAATTCTAATAGTCACATCGCATATAATCGCATATAATCACATATAATATCGCATATAATCGCATATATAATCGCATATTCACAAAATCTTATTGCGTGACCTCAAAATGTCAGTTGCAACTGCTAGAACGATAATGTGTGGTCTCAAAATTCTTCACCAGTACTATTACATGATTCCAAAGTTCAACTGACGATCATACCACGTGCCACGAGGCGTCTGGTATACTGGAATTCACACGAAGCGTCTTTGGGCACTGTGGTGTTGATCTGATGTATACGCGCTTACTTGATGTATGAGCGCGGCTGTTTGTATAGTGTACGGATCTGATGTGTAGGGATCTTAGTTGATACTTTCATCATCATACAGTCGCCACTTGGTTACTTCTCCACACATTACTTTGCTAGTCGTTAGACTCTGCCATTCCACACACTGTACACCAACATACTATTAAACACAACTTCTCTCTTCTGTAGAAATGTTACTCAAACTCAGATGTAGATGTTATGTTACTAGATTCATCTTGACACTGTAACATGGACATATCATATACACCATCATCTAATCCATATTACGATAACACTACATTGCTACACAAACATAATAAACGGCGGCATAGTCTAAGCAGTTCCTATCTTCATGACGTGGTGCGTCCACGACGACAACCACAATTATTTGAATGCCTTTATCCGGATTCCCTTCCCGTGAGCTGCGGAGCGAGTCCCAGCGTTTTCACGCTGCGAGAAAAGACCAACTTTTCACGATCCAGGTGTCCAGTTACTGAACACTGCCATAACTTTTAACCTCATCTAACTTGGGTTATGGCATAACTGGTCCATGTCCTTATCAGGACCATGCAATGAATGAATCACCGAAAAACGAGAAGTAGATTGTGGGCTTTACTAGAGCAATACCACAAGAAACAAAATGGAAGTTGCGGCCAAAGCCTTTGTCAGCACAGAACAAACAAACAAAAATAGACTAACAAATACACGAAAGATACTACATGAAAGTATTAATTTCACTTATCTGTGTTCTTGCTTGAGCGGCTATCGGTGGGTGGTATAAACCTTATGTATTGGTTAACAGGGTCAACTGACTAAAGGTCACTAAAGCCAGAAGCTCGGGGATTGGCTAAGACAACCGGTGATAGAACCCGCGCTGGGGGGATAGGGGTGCGCCCATGGGAGCGAAAATGGAAAATATGGATAGGTAGGGCACTGTATCAGACTCTGTGGCGATGTAACGGATGCAGTTGGCAATTCCGCACGCCAAGCTCGAAACAACGCTGCGGGCGATTTGGATGCAGACCACCACGCGATTACCATCATAAAATAGCGCAAGTGCCGGTTGATCAGAAAGCAATGAGAAGCGACTGAACGTAAACTACCCGGGAAGTCACAGAAGGCAAAGATAATGCTGGCGTTGTCTACGACGTCCTGTGAAGGACATGCAACTGGTTTATAAGTGGACTATAACGACTACGGGGATGGGAAGGGACAGGGACGTTAGGGACTTAAATAAAACTGTGTTGGATATTGAGGCCGTGAGGGGAGAGTGAACCCAATTGGAAGATGAGACGGTTTTCCAATGTCTTGCGATCGCGTTCTTGAGAATTGCACGATTTGATCGCCGTGACCTGTATTTCGGCAACATCACAGTGGTCAGAAATGTTGAAGTGTTATAGTGGGAAGAGTGTCCAGGTGGTCAAGAGTTGGCAGGGCCTCTATGGCGTTGAGGGCATCATCCGCTAGCTTGGTCTCACTTGAGTAAAGTTCCAAATAGTGCTCGACCCATCTATCCATGTGCTGTTTCTTATCAGTGATGATTTCTCCAGTCAAGGTTTTCAGCGGTGCACTTCTTTTGATCATTGGACCACAGGCTTTCTTTATCCCTTCATACATGCTTCTGATGTTTCCCTTATCACTTGCGATTTGAATGGACTCACATAACTTGATCCAATAGTCATTCGCACACTGCCTGGCAGCCTTTTGTACATCCTTCCTTGCTTGCTTCAGCTCACTCAGAGTGTTACGCGTTGGTATTTCCTTGTTTCTTAAGAGAGCTATCTTCTTTTTATCAATCAAGGGCTGCAGTATCTGGCTGCTTGCCGCAAACCAGTCCTGCCTCTTATGATCCACAGTGCCGTAAACCCCTACCGCTGTTTTATGAATAGTTTCCTTAAGTTTACTCCATTTATCATTTACTATACAATTTTCTGATGTATCATTGAAATCGTCTTCAAGTTGCTGTTGAAATTCAAAGCACTTTCCAGGATCGTGAGTGTTAGTAATATTAATCCTGGGGCTAAACTTGTGTTTAGCTGTGTAGATTCTCTTTGGTTTCAGTCTAACCCTTGCAACAACCAAAGAATGATCTGTATCACAGTCAGCACTGTGGTAACTTCGAGTTAATGATGTATGGTTCAGATGTTGTCTCCGTGTGATAATGAAGTCCAGCTGATGCCAATGGCCGGATCTTGGATGTTTCCATGTGACCTTATGCATCTCTTTTGTTTTAAAAAAGGAGTGTGTAATACATAGGTCATTTCTAGTGCAATGCTCCAGCAGCCTTTGCCCATTATCATTCATGCGACCGATGTTGTATTTTCCAAGGCACACAGGCCATGAACTCGAGTCCTTGCCCACACGAGCATTGAAATCACCGAGCATATAAATGTAGTCGGATTTTGGAACTGCCTTGATCGCAGAGTCTAGCTGCTCATTGAACATATCCTTCACATCATCAGAGGTAGCGAGTGTCGGTGCATATGCAGTGAGAATGGTGGCAAATCCACAAGAGGTTGCCAAGAGCAGTGATAATAATCTTTCATTACCTCCAGCTGGGATATCAATCAATCCCAGTAGCGAATTCTTCACTGCAAAGCCCACACCATGTTCCGTTTTTTCTGTCTGCCCTCTTCCCTTCCAAAAAAAGTAATTGTTTTCCCTGAGTGACCCTTCCTCAGCGAGGCGAGTCTCCTGCAGGCCAGCAATATCAATGTTAAGACGATCGAGTTCAGCATCAATCACAGCCGTTTTTCTCACATCGTCAATATTTGTCAAGTTAGTGGAAAATCCTGGACACATGGTTCTCACGTTCCAGGTTGCAAGCCGTAGCTTGAGGTTTCTATTCTTTTTATTAATACCTGGTGCATTGGTTTTACAGCCTGCGATTCAGATTTTGTCCTAGCCCCAAGCACCCATTGAAGCAGGCAGACTGAGGCGGATCAGCACCCAATTGGCTTGGGGCTGCCCAGCTTGAGGCGAGCGGTTGCTGATCAGTGACACCTGTAGGTGTCTCCAACCTTCAGAGGCAACGCGTGGCGCCCCATGTCTACGCCAACTGACAAGGACTTATAACCCGTAACAGTTGCCTCTCGCTTTGATTCCGAGACCGGTTAAGACCAGGGATGGAGTTATTGCTTCTCCATAGCACAAAGCCTGGGCTAAAATAAAGAAACCATGTGTTGCCCATGCAGCATGATCCCTCTCTCGGCCTGCCTAGTTCACTCCAGAGGAAAGTTGACACCTATAATCTGGAACAAGACAAGCTGCAGAAGCTGCCGGATCAGCAAAGCAATTCTCTAACTGTCCGCCTGTCGGAGCTTCTATCCTAGACCAGCTGCCAACCAAGGCTTAGGGTCTTGTCTGCCCTGCCATGATTTTTTTTGTCTTTGGGTTGCATTTCCCCGCACCAGGATAAGGCTAGTACCCTCCCAATTGCGCTCTTACGCCCGAAGCCGTTGGCACAATGTGGGGTGTCGGGTTTGGTAAGAACCGCCCAACATTCGGCGGTGACAGAAAGCAGGTAGTACCGTCTACTGTCATACGGTAGCTCAGTCATATCTGACTAAGACCTGACTTGCAAGTTGAAGTGTAGGGGTACGGGTTTCTGGGCACCACTGTTGATATCAGAGAGATGTTGCCTAAATATGTCTGCCAGACGAAGACCTGCCTCCCCAAGATATCTCATGTTGCAACGTGTGTAGATGATCGCAGAGATATCGTAGCGACTCGTGCATGAGAAAAACTCCCGGATGTGAAAAGTAGTCTTATGGAAAGCCATACTTGGGGTTTTAAGGACATGTGGACAGGTCTTACAACGAGATCGAAGAAATGCCACCGTGCCAGGAAGAGACTTGTGAGGTTGGGGTAGACTTCTATGGACCAGCACATCCCTCAGGTTACGATCCCGCCTATATGCCACCAGTGGGGCATCTGAGAAGACATCGCGAGTGACCGGGTCTGCCTGGAGGATGGGTAGATGCCTCATGAGAATATTCTTGGCAGCAATATTATGAGGATGGAAAGTTAGTGAGAGAATAGGTCTATTATTACGTTGTTTCGGACTGGAGGAGAAAGAGAGAGAGAGAGAGCCTCATCACGACTAAAAGACTGGCAGCGGTGAAGAGCTGTAGACAAAACATTCTCAGGATAGCCTTGAAGGCAGAAGAAATCCAACATTTCGTGGGCTTTTTGAAGGAAGTCGTTGTTATCATGACAAAGCCGTTGGAGACGTAACAATTGTGAGAAAGGAATAGAACCTTTACAAGAGGAAGGATGGGAGGAAGTATAGAGAGGGAATGCGTGCGAAAGAGTTGGTGTATAGTAAACCGTCGTGCATAGACCAGCAGAACCTAAGGAAACTGTTATGTCTAAGAAATTAACAGCCGACGAGGAAATAGTGGAGGTGAGTCTGAAGCTTGGATGGAAGTTGGAGAAAAAGGCAGTGAAGTCCTGGAGATCAGACATTGGCATGTCTGAAACACCAAAACAGTCATAGATATACCTCCTATAGAGCTCCGGGAGCCTACCAGTGTATTGACTCCATACCTGGTTTTCCAGATAGCCCATGAACAGACAGGCATAACTCGGACCCATCTTAGTACCCATGGCAACCCCGCTGATCTGGTCAAAATAATCCCCATTAAACTCAAATGAATTGAGGTTAAGGACTAACTCTGCCAGACGCAGCAATGGTCCGGTGGCTATGGTGGGACCGTGTCTTTTGTCTAAGAAAAATTCCAAGGTGAAAATTGTAGCAGAAATGTTGTATTATATTTCAACATAAAGGGGATTGCACAAGGAATATGTCGGCATTAGTGTTATTGCTATAGGTTGTAAATATAATTTAAAAAATAATATAATTTGTAAAATAATTTGACAAAAAGACGTAAAAATGATGAAAACATTGCACTTATAAGGTGTTTTCTATACTGATCTACTTCTAATCATGTTTAATTTACTGAATAATGAAACAAACACCACTTGTCTTCAACAATATAAACAGAATTGCTCATTAAAATTACCCAAAAGGAAGTTTTGCTGCATATTCTGAACCATGTCTTTCTCACACAAAATGAAACAAAAAATAATGGCAGAAAACTGGAAGTAGGGGTGTGTCACAATAATGTTACGAAAATGGTTAAAATTGTAGCAGCAATGTTGTAATATATGTCAAAATAAAGGGGATTGCACAAAGAATATGTTGGTATTGGAATTATTGCTATAGGTTGTAAATATAATAAAAATGATAATATAATTTTAAAAATAATTTGACAAAAAGAGGTAAAAATTATGAAAACATTGCACTTACCAAGGGACGTTGTTATGGTGATCACTGCTAAATCACTGCTAAATCACTGCTAATCCTGTTGAATTTACTGAACAAACACCACTTTTCTAAAATCTAAACACAATTGCTCCCAATCAATCATCCGAAAAGATTCTGAAGCATGCCTTTTTCAGAAAAACATTCGGAAAACACTTGGCAGATTTACACTTAATTACAATTAATATTTACACATGTCTGTTTTTTTTTTTTACAATATGTGGCAGTCTAATTGTGATAGGCTGCGAAGCAAACTTTGGGGCACAAGTGTGGTCTATTAGTGCAGCCGGGGCAAACAAAAGATGATCTATGTCGTTTAGTTCGAGTGCTGCAAAAAAAACACAGTGTCCATTGACACCGATAAAATCTATTAAATGCGTGGCTCCTGTCACTCTTTCATCATAATTTTCTGCAACAGACTTTTTGAAAGTCTTTTACAGGCAGAGTGTCAAACTTTCAGGAATAATCTGAGCTGCTTCGCGATGTGCACTTTCAAATAAACTTTGCTTGAAATCCTTCAATGACAGTTTTTTTTCCTCCTTTCTCTGTTTGGCATATGGAATGTATGATGTGTGCATTGATCTGTGCAATTTCAAAGATCCAGTAGTAGATCTTCTTCTACCACTTAATGGTTTTCCTGTCATGGATGTTGTAATATCCAACCATGTGGTCCATTCTGTCGCAGCCATTCATCGCCATGTTATATTCATGGATCATCTCGGCTTGCTGAACGGTTTCCTCATTCCGCTCTCAACAGTTCCAACTACAGACTTGGTACAAACAAAATGCATGCTTTTTTTTTAGCTTTTTTATCTCTCCATGTCACACACAATATTCTATCTCCTTCAACTCTGGAGGGAAGCCTACTCGGTTGACATTCAATGTCCCTGTATAATTGAAATTGTTGGAATGCAGATAATCAATCAGAGCTTTCGAAGTGTATAATCTGTCAGCAAAGATGTGATGGCCAGCTCCGGGAACATTCAATAGTGTGGCAAACACTTTCAATGCATGAGCAGTTGTGGGATCTAAATCTGGACTGTATTTGGTGTTTCTTCCATAGTTAATTTTTAAATTCACCACATAGCCAGTCGCAGAATCACAAAGGCCGAATGTTTTTATGTGGTACTTGTGAAGCTTTGTTGCATTGTATTGTCTGTGCTGAAATCTGCCCTTCCACCCAATAATCATTTCATCAATGGACACATTTTCAAATGGGTAAAATGCTTCCTGGAGTTTCTTCAGAATCAAGAGGATCGATTTTTTTTTTTTGCACCTGCTGCCTCTTGTTCACATACGTGAAACATGGTGTGATAAATATATTCAAATTGATTCCTTTGAAACATAGTGGCATACCAAGGAGTAAATGAATGTGCACTAGTACTCCAATCGTCTTTGATACATGGTCTTGGATCAAGTCCCATAGCAATAATGACAGACGTAATCTGCAGCCATTCGTGCTTCGTGATTGGGGACAAGGATAACAGACTAGAATGTTTTCTTTTAGGAGTGTTCTACATCAACATCTTTTCTGCATATTCGTTTACATTTTTAATTAAACAATCCACTATGTCATCATCAAAAACCACTTTGAGAAAATCCATAGGTGTTTGAAGTTGATAAAGTATAGAGTTGACGTGAGATCTTCGAGGACGGAACTCAAATTTCGGTTTTGTTTCCCCTTCTGACACATTTTGCCATGTTGCTGATGTTGAAGATGATGGGAGAGGTGCATCACGCTCTACAGAAGCTTGTAAAACCGAATTTTTACCTCCACTTTTATTCTTATTTTATACTGTTTGCTTTCCTTTGCGCTGAGAAGTAATTGTAACATCCTGCCATGCATTGTCAGACGGACATTCATTGTCGGACACCTCAGCTGATGACGAACTTTCGCTAGTTTCTTTATCACCACGTGCTAAAACTTTAGACTCACAACTAAAACTTCCTTCTGAATATTCACTCAAATCGGAATCACTATTGTTTAAAACTGTTTCGAACAATAACCTAGCTTGATCTGAAGTCATTCTACGAGGCCGCATACTCGTGGGCGTTTCCATTTGTGAAAAACCAAAACAAACAAATTAACGCTACTTTAAAACTTAAAAATTCACAAGAATCAATGTTGGCAAATGTTTGACCGCATAATGATGATATAGATATGTTCAAGCTGTGTGAATTTTCAGTTTACTGTCACTTAAAATTCCTGAATGGAGCAGAAATGTATCAAATAAACCACTGATAATTCTATGGCGATAGAATACCCAATGGCCACCAGTGTCGGTCAATTGTGGCGATGTATAGGCCGCTGGTAGCGAAAGAGTTAAGGCCGTCAGAGTGAGGAATAGATGTATAGAGTGAAGTCACATCTAAAGTGAAGATGTGGTGCTGAGAAGGGGTGGTTAAGCTGATGGAATCGAAGATGGAGATAGCATGGTTGGTGTCTTTAATATATGAGGGGAGGCTAGCAACCAACGGCTGAAATATGCTGTCAAGGAACTCTGAAATCCGTTCAGTAGGACAAGAGCAGGCCGAGACGATGGGTCTGCCTGGGTTCCCTAGCTTGTGTGTCTTAGGCAGCATGTACAAGGGCAGCGGGATGCCGACCACAGTATCAATCAACAAGAGAATGCAGCAGCCAGAGAGATTCATCCCAAGGATCACCCGGTGTTCCAGATGTCAGAGGGCCTTCCACGGCAGAGCAGCATGTCGCAGTAAGACGGAAATCTGCCGGTACTGCACCGACCGCCACGTCTTCAAGGCGTGTCCGCTGGCCAAGCTGGTTAGAACGTAATGTGTCATGCTAAAATAGAATTAATTTAGTTAATGTATAATTTGCTCGTTTGTTTACAATTGAGTGAACGATATGTGAACGCTAGGATTAGAAACTAGTACAGTGGAACGTCGCTTAACGAGCACCTCGCATAATGAATAATTCGCATAACGAGAAAAATAAATTGTAAAAAAAAAATAATTCGATGAACGATTGACGTTTAGCATAACGAGTGACGAGGGGAGTGGAAGTCCCGGATTGTGCGCCTGCCACTCCAAATCTTGCTTGTTATGGACAACACTCCTGCCCATCCTCCAGGACTATAAGATGACCTTCTTGAAGAATTTAAATTCATCAAGATCCAGTTTCTGCCTCCCAACACTGCTCCGTTACTCCAGCCTATGGACCAGCAAGTTATTTCTAACTTTAAGAGGCTCTACACTAAAGCGCTCTTTGGGCGTTGTTTTTAGGTGAATGAAGGAACCAATCTCACTCTCTGTGCCTGTAGTCAACGAGATTGTGTCTTTGGCCAAGATCATGGGACTGGAGGTGGATAACAAAGATATCGATGAGCTTGTGGAAGAGCATAGCCAAGAGCTGACCATCGAAGAGCTTATGGAATTACATTGTGATTCATAGCAATAAGTTGTGTAGGAGAGTTTGTCCGAGGAGGAGGAGGAGAAGGTAACAGCAAACCAACAATCTTCTGGCGCAATAAGAGACATGCTGAAAGCATGGGAAACTGTTTCATCATACATTGATTTCCTCCATAGTCGGAGTTTGTCTGCCTGCACGACGCTGAACCACCAGTCTGCACACCAATAAGCCAGACATGGGACAACGGATACTCACGCAAACCTCAGGTCCTGTGAGACATCACACTGATGTTGGACAACAGGATGTCTTCATCCGACATACAGGAATTCACGCTGGAGATCACAGCCAGCGAACACAAGCAAGCAAGCAAGCATCAAACATTGAGAACCATCACCCTAATAAGGCAGTGGCTATGAGAGCTACTAATTTATTTAATGATAATGCTGTGTCGCATTTCCACCAAATTCTGAAGCGTCGGCAAATACAAATTTCTCTAGACAGCTTTCTAGTAAGAAAGAATTAGGTATGTATTATAAATTGTAAATTAATTATTTCAATGTTTTTTTTTTGTTTTTTTTTTTTTGTTTTTTTACAGATCGAATTCTCATTCCAGGTTCGTTCATTCCGCGATAGAAGAGGAAGGTGAATCACGCTCCTTAACCATGTATATATAATTTTCTTTGAATAAACGTTATACAGACCAAGAGGAAGACCGAGAGGAAAATACCTGGATGGCTTGGCCACATGGCATGGACGAGACAGGAACACTGAGCTGATCCACGACTCTGGTGATCGAGTGAAATGGCGAATCATGACCGCCCACGCTTTCCGGCATGGCACATGATTGATTGATTGAAACGTTATACAAAATATTTTGAGTACTTTTTCGGCATGGAACGCATTATCGTATTTTACATTAATTTGTATGGGAAAAAACTGTTTCGCTAAACGAGTGTTTCGCGTTACGAGTAAGATTCTGGAACGAATAATGCTCGTTAAGCGAGGTTCCACTATATTACTATTATGATTAACTGTTGCCTAAACTTATAACTTCATAAAGGGATATAACTACAGTAAAATGGTTAAATTAGATTATTATAATTAACTGCTTTGATTATAGAGGAACTTTAAACAGCTACATAATATTAGCGAAGTTTGAATGAAATAGACAATTAATACTACAGAAAAATTAATATAAGCATTTACATTGATTAGGATGTTTACTAACAACCGTAATATAGCTGAATTATTATAACAGCATGAGAATTAAATTATCTATTGCATGCTTCACAGAACATTGGAATTGATTGTTGGAAATGACACTAACCGACGTTGTTGTGTGTAATACTGCTGTGTGGAAGCATGACGTTGATTTTCTTGGTTGTTAATTTAAAGTTTCATGACAACATGGCAAGCATTGCCGTGTGGGAATGGTTGTTTTGAAGCATTACTTGGACTTCGTGGTTAATTTAATGTTCAATTGATAACATTACCAGCATTGCTATTTGGAGATATGTCTTCACACTTTTACTAGCATGATCTTTACTATCAATGAATGCTAATGAATTCATAATATCATAACATTCCAATTTTTTACTTTTGTGATCTATTTTCAGGAAACATCTTTCTTCAGTCACGTGATGAGAAGAGAAGCATTGGAGAACATCGTAACAACTGGAAAGATCGAGGGGAAGAGAGGCACAGGCAGACCAAGAGAAATGATGCTGGATGGATTGAGATGGTGGCATGGAGGAATATCAGCAGCAGAGCTTTTCCAGAAAACCAAATACCGAGATCTGTGGAGAGCCATGAACGCCTACGCCAGCCGGTACGGCACTTGATGATGATGATAATTTTCAGGAATGCAATTTATAGTGCATATTTGGTAAAGTATCAGAAACTAGGGTGTTGCTGTTGGCAAATGAAGCAAATCGTAGGACTCAGAATGAGACACCTGGCTCCACCTGGTATAATAGCCACATGAAATAGAGTCTGTAATAGGCTCAAAACAATGGAATCGGTATACCCATATGGAATTATTGGGATATTAAGTGCCTATAATTGAAGGTCAACAGTATAGGACACCAAGCCAAAAATGTGCAACATGATTCTATGCAGATTGGACGCTGTTTGATCACCATGGCCTGGGAAACCATTGGGGCGGGTATTGCATAGCTAGTGTTAATTTCATTGATCAGTGTGAGCAAGAATACAGAAGGATAAAGAGGTTGCATATATTAATTGTATGACTTAACATCTTGGTTAATTAATTACAACTTTAAAGTGATTGCTTTGGGAAAATACCACCATAGTTAAATTATTGATTGATTGATTGATATATAGAGCTACGATAAGTAGATTACAATTGACATAAATTATGAAAATGCCTTTTAGAACAAAAGATTAAATTGAAATTCACATTGATTACAATTAGAAAATGACAAGGTTAAATAAAACATAACTGAACAAGAGTGAATTATACATGATTGTGTACAGGTAATTTCATTGATGGCTACAGTTGAATAGAAAAAAAAGGTATAACACACACAAAACATTGGTAGTGTAATAATGATTGACGGATGGATTGTAACAAGGAGTGAGCAGAGTGTTTGAAATAGGCAAAATATTGATCCACAGCTGTAGAGACCGTAGACCAGGTTATTCAGTCTTGGATAGACGGGGAGATACCTTATCTCTGATGTTTTTCGACAATGGCCGAAAACATTGAGCCGAGCAGAGATTGCCGTGAAAGAGCGTTGTTGTCTGAGCTTTTTTATAAGGCAAGTATGGCGTAAAACAACAGATGTCCTCGGGCCATGCTTAGCCTCGACAGAGAGAGTCAAATATGCAATGTGAAGAATTCAAACTTATGAAGATTATTTACATACTAAATGGTTGTATTAGATGATTGAATGATGCTTATAATCGATTGAAAATAAGAGCCAATCGTACTGAAAGATGGGAGTCGAAATCACATATTATGTGAAGAGATAATTTGACATAGTTGAATTCTTGTAAATTAAATAAAGACATAAAACTCCTCGACAAATAGAATGTTTGAAATGTATGAACATGTCTGAACTTATAGACATGAATTAAATAGATTTTGTTTCACTGAGACTGTCACAAGTCTAAGGGACCTCACATAATACATGGAAATTAGAACATAGAATTTGATATTGAATTTATAATGTTATATAAAGTGAGTGCATACATGATAGTGAGAAAAATCTGAGACAAAAAATACATAAAATATTTTTTTTTTTTTGGCCGGAGATGTTTGTCAGGGTGCGGGTTTGGTATGAATGGGAACTCACATCTGCACAAGTGTTTGTTAGTACGTGAAACACGTTTTGTGACGAGTGTCAGGAAAGATAACTCTCGGGTTTGAACTGGGAGTACGAGTGAAGACGCGGTCCAGGTCGGACGTATCGGCACGAGTGCGAGAATGGCATGAGCCGAGTGCCTTTTGCACAATATGTTTTAGTTGCGAGTGTTAGTTGTGGTGCTTATTTTACTTGAGAATAACTGTGTAGCGAACTGTGAATGAAGATTCGATTGTATATGTGAAGCCGTATAATAAATTATGAAAACTGCGTTGACATCTGTTATGTCGTTCACTTGGACTTGTGAGGTTGGCGCGAGAGTTGGAGAGAGCCAGTGGCCTACAAACATGGACAAGCAATTAAGGTTTGACAACAATGTGTCTAGAAGATAGTAGTTCATGGCGCACAGATCTTCAGGTATTAAATATGGAGCACAGAAATAGCGCCATGAGTAAACTCCAGGGATGGATCTGACTTGCATGTAGAGTGACAATGAGTAGAAGCAAACATGAAGCAATGGCCTAAAGTTAGGTCCGTGACAGTGTCACTCAACAATGTGTCACTCAACAATGTATCACTCAACGTGTCACTCAAAAATGTGTCACTCAACAATGTGCACTCAACATTGTGTCACTCAACATTGTGTCACCCAACAATGTGTCACTCAACAATGTGTCACTCAACAATGTGTCACTCAGCAATATGCTATTCAAAAATGAGCTACTCAACAATGTGCTACTCAACAATGTACAACTCAACAATGTACAACTCACTGACCTCCACTGATATACACTGAGCACAGGTATGGAACTGCATCCCCTCGCAGAGTCACCTCCTGGACGGCGGCGTCCACGTCACAGTGGATGTCCAGTGTTCTCTGGTCCAGGCTGGCATTTCTGGGATTCCTACACGGCAAGCTGGCCTCGGGTCCGAAGAAAACTTCCAAATGGTGCAGGAGATCTGGAGAGTGACAACACGGAGCATCTTGGAATAGCTGAGCACATGTTAATACACATTGGCACCTTGCCGTCTTGACAGGCGATAGTTTGTGCTTTAAAAAGGAATAACAACTTTTACCTATGGCGGTAGCGAAAGTGACTGATAAGGCCAATTCGCGCTGTGAATGTTCGTTCACAGTCGGTGCATGTGAACACGTGGTCATTTCCAACATCATGCACCATCTTACGTCTCACACGCTCGGTGTGTGACTTATCTGCAATAATTTTCTCCTTTTGTCTTTATTAAATTTATGATGTTTGCCCTCCATGCAACACGTTCAGCGGCGACTTGCTCCCAATGTGCATTATCAATGCCTGTATCAATCATGTCCCGCTTACACACATCCTTGTATCGCAATAGAGGCCGACCCTGAGATCTCTTACCCATCTGTAATTCACCAAAAAGATGTTCTTTGGTATTCTACCATCATCCATCCTCCTAAGATGGCCTATCCATCTAAGCCTACGAAGACTGAGCATGGAATAAACCGTCACACAACCTGATCTTTCCAATACTTCAGTATTCGTGATTTTGTCTTGCCACTTAATACCAAGAATTCTTCTCAGACACCACATATGAATGCTGTTTAAACGTTTCTCTTGGTGTGAGTAAGTTGTCCAGGTTTCACTGCCATAAAGAAGAGTACTAATGACACAGGCTTGATAGATAAGGACTTTTGTTTTTGCAGTAAGCTTCCTGTTCTCCCAGACTTTGTTTCTTAACCTGTTCATTGTTGTTACTGCCTTACCTTTCCGGATGTTGATTTCCTGATCTAGGGATAATTTGCTATTTACCACTGCTCCTAGATATGTAAAACGGTCTACCATCTCTAGTTCGGCGTCGTCAATAAAGATTGATGGTACCCCATGTGCACCTTGTGACATAATATATGTCTTCGTTTTCCTAATTGTTAAACCAAATTCAGAACAAGCATTGGATAATGCAGACAGTAGACATTGCAATTCTTCCTCAGAGTGGGTCGTAACTGCAGCATCATCTGCAAATAGCAGCTCTCTGATCAATACCCTCCTAATGTTGGTCTTCTCCTTCAATCTCTGAGCATTGTAGAGGCCGTCATCTGAGCGTGAGTGAATGTATATACCACCATCCTAATCACGAAAGGCATATTTCAGTAGAAGTGAAAAATATATTCCAAAGAGGGTAGGAGCTAGTACACAACCTTGCTTAACTCCACTCTTGATTTTAAACTCTTCAGAAGTTGCACCATCAAACTTGATTATACCCTTCATGCCTGTGTGGAACGATTCCACAATGGACAGAAGAGTTGGTAGGCAGCCAAACTTTTTTAATGCCTTGAACAGACCCTCACGACTGACCAAATACAGGCAAATACTTTTTCCAACAATACACAGAAGTGAGATACCCCTATAGTTGTTTCAGTCGCTCTGATCGCCCTTGTTCTTGTACATTGTTATGATGCTTGAATCTTTAAAATCCTGTGGGGCTTGTCCTTTTCGCCAGCATAGCTCTATTAGCTGGTGGATATGTCGAGTGAGTGTGTCTTGCCCACTCCTGATAACCTCTATTGGAATCTCATCCTTACCTGGAGCATTGCCAGATGCAAGTTCATTTATAGCACACTTAACTTATGTTATGGTGGGAAGTGTGTACAGGTGGTCAAGAGTTGTCAGGGCGTCTATGGTGTTGAGGGAATCATCCGCTAGTTTGGTTTCACTTGAGTAAAGCTACAAATAGTGCTCTACCCATCTATCCATCTGCTGTTTCTTATCAGTGATGATTTCTCCAGTCAAGGTGCACTTCTTTTGATCACTGGACCACAAGCTCTCTTTATTCCTTCATACATGCTTCTGATGTTTCCCTTATCACTTGCGATTTGAATGGACTCACATAACTTGATCCAATAATCATTTGCACAATGCCTGGCAGCCTTTTGCACATCCTTCCTAACTTGCCTTAGCTCACTCAGAGTGTTACGCGTTGGTCTTTCCTTGTTTCTTAAGAGAACTATCTTCTTCTTATCAATCAAGGGCTGCAGAGTCTCGCTGTTTGCCGCATATCAGTCCTGCCTCTTATGATCCACAGTGCCGTAAACCCCTATGGCAGTTTTATAAAGAGTTTCCTTAAGTTGACCCCACTTTTCATTTACTTTACAATTTTCTGGTGTATCAGTGAAAGCGTCTTCAAGTTGCTGTTGAAACTGAAAGCACTTTTCAGGATTGTGAGTGTTAATAATATTAATCCTGGGGCTAAATTTGTGTTTAGCTGTGTAGATTCTCTTTGGTCTCAGTCTAACCCTTGCAACAACCAAAGAGTGATCTGTATCAGTCAGCACTGTGGTAACTTCGAGTCAATGATGTATGGTTCAGATGTTGTCTCCGTGTGATGATGAAGTCCAGCTGGTGCCAATGCCCGGATCTTGGATGTTTCCATGCGGCTTTATGCATCTCGTTTGTTTTAAAAAAGGAGTTTGTAATACATAGGTCATTTCTGGTGCAATGCTCCAGCAACCTTTGCACATTTTCATTCATGCGACCGATGTTGTATTTTCCAAGGCACGCTGGCCATGAATTCGAGTCCTTGCCCACACAAGCATTGAAATCACCGAGCATATAAATGTAGTCAGATTTTGGAACTGCCTTGATCACGGAGTCTAACTCCTCATAGAACGAATCCTTCACATCATCAGATGAATCGAGTGTCGGTGCACATGCAGTAATAATGGTGACAAAACCACAAGAGGTTGCCAAGCGCAGGGATAATAGTCTTTCATTTCCTCCTGCTGGAATTTCAATCATTCCAAGAAGCGAATTCTTCACTGCAAAGCCCATACCGTGTTGCTTTTTTTCTGCCTGCCCTCTTCCCTTCCAAAAAACGGTGTAATTGTTTTCCCTGAGTGACCCTTCCTCAGTGAGGCGAGTCTCCTGTAGGCCAGCAATATCAATGTTAAGACGATTGAATTCGACATCAATAACAACCGTTTTTCTCACATCGTTAATATTGGTCAAGTCAATGGAAAATCCTGGACACATGGTTCTCACGTTCCAGGTTGCAAGCCGTAGCTTGAGGTTTCTATTTTTATTTTTATTAGTACCTGGTTCATTGGTTTTACAGCCTGCGATACAGATTTTGTCCTAGCCCCAAGCATCCATTGAAGCAGGCAGGTTGTGGCGGATCAGCACCCATTTGGCCAGGGGCTGCCCAGCTTTAGGCGGGCGGTAGTTGATCAGGGACACCTGTAGGTGTCTCCCACCGTGAGAGGCAACGCGTGGCGTCTCATGTCTACGCCAGTTGACAGGGACTTATAGCCCGTAACAGTTGCCTCTAGCTTTTATTCCGAGACCAGTTAAGACCAGGGATGGAGTTATTGCCTCTCCATAGCACAAAGCCTGGGCTAAAATATAGAGATCATGTGTTGCCCGTGCAGCATGATCCCTCTCTCGGCCTGCCTAGTTCACTCCAGAGGAAAGTTAACACCTATACATTTGGAACAAGACAAGATGCAGAAGCTGCCGGATCAGCAATGCAATGCTCTAACTGTCCGCTGTCGGAGCTTCAATCCTAGACCAGCCGCCAACCAAGGCTTAGGGCCTGGTCTGCCCTGCGATGACATTTTGTCTTTAGGTTGCATTTCCTCGCACCAGGGTAAGGCTTGTACCCTCCCAATTGCGCTCTTTCGCCTGAAGCCGTTGGCACAATGTGGGGTGTCGGGTTTGGTAAGCGCCGCCCAACGTTCGGTGCTAACAGAAAGCAGGTAGTACCGTCTACTGTTATACTCAGTCATATCTGACTAAGACCTGACTAAGGCACATGTTAATATCGTGTATTATGTGACATTAACTTCTACAAATCTAGTTCTGAAATGTCAGTACTAGGATATGTGACAGAATTATTCCGTGTCATTTTTTTTTTTTTAAATTTTTTTTAGGCGCTCGCTCGCTTTGAATTCGAGTGTTGTCCATACGTATTGCTTATAGTAGCATTGGACTGAATTTTGCGTTTGGATTAGCATTTCCTGTGACCAGTGTCCTTCGCAATCAGCCGAATCCACTCCGATTTCGGAGGAACTTGTAATTTATGTCCTCACATTAAGGACAAGAAGTCATCATATTAGTCCAAGTGATCGGTGTAGGGGTCGCAATATTAATAAAAGTTCATATAAATATCGATAGGGGATTAAGAGCTTAACACCTATTGTCGGGACAGCCAATACAAACATATGGTAAACGGTTTAGGGAAATTAGAAGTAGACGGTAATGATTGCTGGGCATGTTATGATGGGAAATTAGAAGTAGACAGTAATGATTGTGTGGCATATTATGATTGTAAATTAGAAATAGACAGTAATGATTGTGTGGCATATTATAATGAGAAATTAGAATTAGACAGTAATGATTGCGTGGCATATTATTATGATAAATTATAAGTAGACAGTAATGATTGCTGCGCATATTATGATAAAATATTAGAAGTAATCAGTAATGATTGCTGCGCATGTTATGATAAAATATTATAAGTAATCAGTAATGATTGCGTGGCATGTTATAATGAGAAATTAGAAGTAGACAGTAATGATTGCGTGGCATGTTATAATGAGAAATTAGAAGTAGACAGTAATGATTGCGTGGCATGTTATGATGAGAAATTAGAAGTAGACAGTAATGATTGCGTGGCATGTTATAATGAGAAATTAGAAGTAGACAGTAATGATTGCGTGGCATGTTATAATGAGAAATTAGAAGTAGACAGTAATGATTGCGTGGCATGTTTTAATGAGAAATTAGAAGTAGACAGTAATGATTGCGTGGCATGTTATAATGAGAAATTAGAAGTAGACAGTAATGATTGCGTGGCATGTTATAATGAGAAATTAGAAGTAGACAGTAATGATTGCGTGGCATGTTATAATGAGAAATTAGAAGTAGACAGTAATAATTGCGTGGCATGTTATAATGAGAAATTAGAAGTAGACAGTAATGATTGCGTGGCATGTTATAATGAGAAAGTAGATGTAGACAGTAATGATTGTGTGGCATGTTATGATGGAAAATAAACATATAAGCTAAGTGACAACAGGGGAACTTGCTGGGAAGGCTTAGTCACATGACATGATTGGGACAAGAAAACCTGTTATATGACTCTGGTGATCATGTGAGATGGTGAACCATGACCGCCCACTCTTAACGTGACGTTTGTGGTCACGTCTCCCCGGAGCGGTTGCCTAATAAGATCATATTCTTTGACAGTATAAACCATGTATGTCCTTGTTAGTGAGCAGTAGCCACTCAATTAATGTAACACAAAACGAGAGCTTTTGTTTGTTATTTTACAATATGAAATGACCTTGACTGCTCAACCTGTATACGGTTAAAATTAAAGTTGCTGTTCCAGTTATTTCTTTTACTGGTGTTTCTTCAATCTGAGACTTCTTTTTCGTGTCGGATGTTTCCTTCAGTCAAACGCTTCTGTCTCTTGTCGTGTGGTTTCTTCAGGCAGACGTGTCTGTCTTTTGTCGGGTGTTTCCTTCAGGCAAAAGTTTCTTTCTTTTGTCGTGTGTTTCCTTCGGTCAACCGTTTCTGTCACTTGTTTGGGTGTTTCCTTCAGTCAAAAGTTCATGCAACCGGTTTGGGAGGATTGATAAAACGATGGGATAAGTGCATTAATATTGGTGGAAATTATGTTGAGAAATAAAGGGCAATGTATGTATAAAAATAAACTGGTTTCAAGTTGTTATCATATTCAGTTAATTGTGTACAGCCATTTGTGACTTACTTATGGACTTCCCCTCGTACGTAACAGATGTTGTGTACAATAATATGTAACAGATGTTGTGTACACTAATAAGTAACAGATGTTGTGTACACCAATAAGTAACATATTTTGTGTACAATAATAAGTAGCAGATGTTGTGTACACTAATAATTAACAGATGTTGTGTACAATAATATGTAACAAATGTTGTGTACACCAATAAGTAACAGATGTTGTGTACAATAATAAGTAGCAGATGTTGTGTACACCAATAAGTAACAGATGTGTACAATTATATGTAGCAGATGTTGTGTAAAATAATAAGTAACATATGTTGTGTACAATAATAAGTAACATATGTTGTGTACAATAATAAGTAACAGATGTTGTGTACAATAATAAGTAACAGATGTTGTGTACAATAATAAGTAGCCGATGTTGAGTACAATAATAAGTAACAGATGTTGTGTACACTAATAAGTAACAGATGTTGTGTACAATAATAAGTAACAGATGGTGTGTACAATAAAAGCCCTATAATTTACCTGTGGCAGAAGCATGGATGTGAACTCTGAGCCATGTGAACAAGTACTTCCTGTCTAGCCTGACAGTCACCTGGTGTCCCTGTAACGAACTGGGTGTGACACAAGTATCATCATCAGCATCCGTCAGATCCCCGGGGTCAGGTTGTGTTTCTTGACTGAAGGCTAAGTCTTCTGTAAAGTTAATGTGACTGAAGGCTAAGTCTTCTGTAAAGTTAATATGACTGAAGGCTAAGTCATCTGTAAAGTTAATATTTTACTGAAGCGTAAATCATCTGTAAATGTAATATTTGACTGAAAGCTACGTCATTTGTAGAGGTAATATTTGACTGAAAGCTAATTCATATGTAAAAGTAAAGTAATGTAAAGTAAAGTGAAGTAAAGTAAAGTAAAGTAAAGTAAAGTAAATTAAAGTAAAGTAAAGTAAAGTAAAGTAAAGTAAAGTAAAGTAAAGTAAAGTGAAGTGAAGTGAAGTGAAGTGAAGTGAAGTAAAGTAAAGTAAAGTGGACTACATGGTACACATGTTAGGCTGGGTCCATCTGGGAACGCAAGTCAGGTTCTGGAAATATCGGCATGCACCCACCGAACCCAAGACCTCCAGGTGGGAAGGCGAGTACCTTCGCCACTGAGGCTCCTACTGATGTCCATTGGGTAGAATTTCTTGCACCGGGTTTTACCACATTTGACTTTTTCTCTCTTTGCAGAACTTTCTTTCTTTCTGCCTATCTGCCTATCTGCCTCTCTTTCTGTCCGTCCGTCCGTCCGTCCGTCCGTCCGTCTGTCTGTCTGTCTGTCTGTCTGTCTGTCTGTCTGTCTTCTCTTCTTCTTCTTCTTCTTCTTCTTCTTCTTCTTCTTCTTCTTCTTCTTCTTCTTCTTCTTCTTCTTCTTCTTCTTCTTCTTCTTCTGTCCTTTGTCCTTGTCCATCTTACTTCACGAACCAGAATTTGTCACGAAGGGTGGCCAATGTGGGCCACATGTCTTCTCTCTGCCTAGCCAAGTCAGGGCAGCCATGTAGGACATGTTCTGTACTTGTCTGTGGGCCACATGTCTTCTCTCTGCCTAGCCAAGTCAGGGCAGCCATGTAGGACATGTTAGTAGTAGGAGAGGGTCTCTATCCCTCGGAATGAGGCATAAAATACCTCATATACTAAGAATAAAGAAGGAGGACCGTGAGGTGCCATGAGGACCCGCATTTTTAGTAAGCTCAAAGAAGGGGAGTGGGGAAACATAATTTATGCATAATCGATTGGTGTGCGCCGGCTGTTACGAGTTGATGTATTTGTATCTTTGGTAAGATCGGCGCACATCTGTGAGCAAAAAGTCGATATTGCCGGCAGATGTATATTAGTGTCGGGGTCGAGGGAGATCGCTGGTACCATCTGTTTTTAATCAAGGGCGGTGTCGGAATAAAATAATAAGCGCAAAGAACAATGTGTAGGGTGGGTTGGTAAGTGGTGAAAGATGGCGGGGGTTGGTCATAGTGGGATATCACCAATGTGTAACAGGGGTTCTAGTTACTGCCATTGCGCTTGACAGGTTCGAATGTCAAGGTGTGGTTGAGGTCGTGTGGTGGTGGTCGAGTGTGTAACGGAGCTAGGTGGTATCATTGGTGGTTCGAATCGCGCTGCTGGTCGATAACGATGTCCGCCCTAGACGGGGACTTTTTAAATGTCTACTAAGGGGTGGTGAGGGCTTAGAGGTGAGAAGTAATTGGTCGTAGAGGGGTGTGGTGGGATATCACCACTGTGTAACTGGGGTGTCTAGTGGGTTCCCTACCGTGCGACAGGTTCGAATCCTACTGTGAGATGGGGTAGTGTGGAGGTGGGCGAGTATGTAACGGAGCCAGGTAGTGTCATGGGTGGTTCGAATAACGGACCTAGTTGATAAATGCGGTATGAGCCATGTCTCATGTCTCGTGGTGGGGTCTATGTCTCATGGCTCGCGGTGGGTCGGTTGTGGCCTGCCTCATGCCTTCCAGATCATTCGTGGTTTTTTAAGTGTCAGCTGCCGTTTTTAATCAGAGCATCGGGGTTAACAATGGAAAGATCAATTGAACTAGGTGGGTAGTTGGTACCACAGTCGCGTTGGAGATGTGTAATTGATTCAGAAGATGTCAGCTGGTGTAATGCATTAATTAGCTTCCCGTCTGTATAGACGGCATAACAAACTGGGCAACCGCCATGATCTTTATCATATAACAGCTGTGGCAACACTTGGCACAACTCAAGAAAATATGGTAATGAAACTGTGCGAAAGATCAACTGAACTAGGTTGGTAGTTGGTATCACAGTCGCGTTGGAGATGGTGCGATAACCAATTCGGTAGAGTGTGTCGGGGTAGCGTCAATGTGTAACTGGGGTGTCTAATGGGTCTAGTTGGTCCCATAGACCTCTCATTTGGCGGTGTCATCTCATTTTTGGCTTCCGGAGGCAGAGTGACTTGTGAAGCAAACAAACCGATGTGTGGCTTACAACCAATCAGGGTGTTTGTCTTAGAATTGTTCCACATTTTATGTTAGACAAGCACTAATTGGCTGGCAACTATACTGTGGGCGGGGATTACTTTATGTAATATATAACCAACTCACCACCTCTCACTCACTTTGTGCTTTACACAAGAACGACGAACGATCGAGTCTTCAGCTTTGTGGTTATTCAACTGCTATTTACCTTCAAGTGTGGAAAGTTTGATAGGCACCTGTTTGTCTCTGTATCAACGGACTTTCAACCATATACGGACATACCGATTTAGTGGATCTGTCTCCCAGTTTTTGGCTATTCACAGCTGACTTGTAAGATTTATCAACCGGTGTCTTACTCAGACCCACCCCAAGTGTAAGCAATAGCATTATTCTGCCTTAGTTTACAACGGAATCTGCAAAGAGTTCATCACCTATTGAAACAAAAACTGGTACAGCTTGTTCGGGTTTGATACCACATACTAAACTAGTGAACATTACACCTTGTTGTTTGGATATTTGGCATCCTAAACTAGTCAACGTCGAGTTATCTACCATTAGTGCAAGTTATAAACTAATTGTATTCAACACCATATACAGAGGCTCAGTGTAAACAGGTTTCAAGTCGAGTGTCGATTATCTTACTATCAATTCGCTAGCGAACGTGCCTAAAAAGATGTCTACTCGGCAACCATCTGAGAACCACGTATGTGCAACTTGTGGGAAAGGCTTCACTGATGCAAGTAACCTTCGTCGCCATATTCGGACCTGTCACAGTCCCAAGGAGCAAGTGTATTCGTGTCAAACTTGTGATCATCATTTTAACAGGAAAGACAATCTACAACGTCACATTACAAAAGAATACACAACATCAGGAGCAATATCCAGTGTAATACCAACAGAAACGGCAACACCTTTTTCACCAACATTGCGTAAGAGACCAGCGGCTACTAATAGTGATGTGACATGCAGGAAGAAGAACACTAAACAAAACGAAAACGCCGAACCAGTCAGCGACACACAACCCAAGGATGAAGCGAGCTCTCTACACAAGCTGCCAGATGATGTCAGACAAGTGTACACCGACAACTGGAGTAGTATCAAAACACATCACAAGATCAACAAATATATGTCTGTCTATACATTTTTTATTAGTCCACAGACACAACACCCTAAAAACTGGACAGAGACCTTGTACAAGATCTTTAACACTCAAAATAACATATTAAAAATCAACTTTAGTTATCATGTAGTCCTTAGGCACATCGAAACACAAGCTCTTCGGTTCTACCACGCATCGTCCAATAACGCTTCTGTCTTAGAAATTCCACAGCTAATCCGAAACAGACAAAACTTTGACGAGTTTATCAAAACAGTACACGGACACGACATTCTTACATACGCTACGCAACAACGTCCAAATACCAAATACACGACAGAGACGATTCCAGCTATAAGTTTTTATCTCTATCATATCCCAGAACTCTGTCTCGTTTAATAAATAACCGCCGTTTTATGACAAAGGTTCGATACCATTGTACATGGTGTGTGTATGATCATATTAGATATAACATCACCTATTGATCAACCATTTTGTATACTGATGTTATGCTTCTTTTTATTTTTGTAACATTTACTGGAAATACTGTACAATAAACAGTTATATGTATTATAATTGTGTTCACTTGTTGGATTTTAGTGTTGCCGGTACATATCGGTGTCATGTGGTGAACGGATGTTACATGTTGAGGGTTAAATTAAAGAAATATCTCGGCGAAACTTATGAAAAATAGGAAAATTTGTTAACTAGATGGGAAAAAATTGACCAAGTAAAGAAATATCTCATCCAAACTTATAAAAAACATGAAAATTTGTTAACCAAAGGTGAAAAATATTTGCCAAGTAAAGAAATATTTCAACCAAACATATAAAAAGTAGGAAAATTGTTAGTCAAATGTAAAACAATATTGCCCAAGTAGGAAATAATGTTAGTCAAAGGGGCAAAAATATTGGTCAAATACAGAAAGATCTCAATAATCTTATAAAAAGTAGGGAAACAAATGGTGACCAAATACATAAATATCTCAACCAAGCTTATAAAAAGTAGGAAAATTGTAAATCAAATGTAAAAAATATGGGGCAAATAGGAAATCATATTAACCAAATAGGAAAAATATCGCTCAAACTTATAAATATATCGACCAAATAGGAAAATGTGTTAACCAAAGATGAAAACTATGGGTCAGGTAAAGAAAAAATTTCAAAGAAGCTTATAAAAAAAGGAAACAATGATAGTCAAACTAATTTTTAAAAATGGTGGTCAAAGACAGAAATATCTTATCCGAACTTATAACAAGTAAGAAAATATACTAGTAAAATCAAGAAATATGTCGACCGAAGTAATACAATAGGCAGAACGATGGACAAACTTCTAAATATTTCATTCAAACTTATAAAAACTATGATAAAATGTTATCCAAATCAAATAACAGGCTGACCAAACTTATAATTAGCTCATTCAACCTTATAAATAGTAGGAAAATTTGTTAGCCAAATAGGCAAAATATTGGTAAGATACACAAATATCTCAATCAAACTTATAAAAAGTAGGAGAAAAGGCTAGTCCAACTAATAAAAATGGTGGCCAAATACATAAATATCTCAACCAAACTTATAAAAAGTAGGAAAATTGTAAGTCAAATGTAAAAAATATGGGGCAAATAGGAAATCATATTAACCAAATAGGAAAAATATCGCTCAAACTTATAAATATATCGACCAAATAGGAAAATGTGTTAACCAAAGATGAAAGCTATGAGTCAGGTAAAGAAAAAATTTCAAAGAAGCTTATAAAAAAAAAGGAAACAATTATAGTCAAACTAATGTTAAAAAATGGTGGTCAAAGACAGAAATATCTCATCTGAACTTATAACAAGTAAGAAAATATACTAGTAAAATCAAGAAATATGTCGACCGAAGTAATACAATAGGCAGAACGATGGACAAACTTATAAATATTTCATTTAAACTTATAAAAACTATGATAAAATGTTATCCAAATCAAATAACAGGCTGACCAAACTTATAATTAGCTCATTCAACCTTATAAATAGTAGGAAAATTTGTTAGCCAAATAGGCAAAATATTGGTAAGATACACAAATATCTCAATCAAACTTATAAAAAGTAGGAGAAAAGGCTAGTCCAACTAATAAAAATGGTGGCTAAATACATAAATATCTCCACCAAACTTATAAAAAGTAGGAAAATTGTAAGTCAAATGTAAAAAATATGGGGCAAATAGGAAATCATATTAACCAAATAGGAAAAATATCTCTCAAACTTATAAATAGCGCGTCCAAACTTATGAAAAGTAGTGACATTTGTTAACCAAATGGGGAAAATGTCGGCCAAATACAGAAATATCTCTACCAAAATTATGTAAAGTAGGAACATTTGTTAACCAAATGGGGAAAAAATATTGGCCATGTAAAGAAATAGCGCATCCAAACTGACAAAAGGTAGGAAACTTTATTAGCCAAAGGTGAAAACTATTGACCAAGTAAATAAATTGCTCGTCCAACCCCATAAAAGGTAGGAACATTTCTTACCCAAATGTGAAAAAGATCGGCCAAACTTATAAATGCCTCATCCAAACTTATAAAAAGTAGGAAAACAATATTAGCCAAATCAACTAAAAGGCTGACCAAACTTATAAATATATCATCCAAGCTGCACAAAGTAATAAAAATATTGGGTAAATATAGAAATATGTCGACCAAACTTTTAAAAATCTCCGGTAAATTTATGAAAAATAGGAAACTTTGTTAACTAAATGTGAAAAAAATATCGACCAAACTTATAAACAGCTCTGCCAAACTTATGAAAAGTAGGAAACTTTGTTAACCCACACGAAGAAAATTATTAACCAAAGATAGAAAAATATCGACCTAAATAGGAAAATTTGTTAGCCAAATGGGAAAAATATTGGCCAAGTAAACACATATTTCAACCAAACTTATAAATATGTCATCCAAATTTACAAAAAATACGAAAATGTGTCGACCAAGTAAGAAAATATATTACCAAAACTGGAAAAGATACTAATCAAAGTGAGAAAAATACCAACCAAACTAAGAAATATGTATGGTAAAGTAAGAAAAAAGTTGGTCAAAGTAATAAATACGCTAGCCAAATGAAGAAATATTAATCAAAAGGAGAAATAATTATAGCAAACTAAGAAATTTGCTTTCACAACTTGTCGAATTGCCCTACCAATTACCCCATTTGCTTTCACTACTTATAAAATTGACCAATTAACCTCACAAATTCCCCACTGACTCTTACAATTTTACCACTTACCATTACAACGTGTTGACTCCCTCTCACAATTTACCTAAAGGGGTTTACTATAGGTATTATATATCCACAATCAAGCGCTCTCACACTCACAAGAATAACGAAATACTGGGATTTAAGCCTGTTTTTAATCAATTTCTTTGTTTGCAGTCAAAGCATAGAAATTCCGCCAACCACCTTGTTGTTGAAGTATCCAAGGACTTAGTTTATCAGCCATATATTCGCCTACAGATTTAGCGAAGTCCTCTTCCAGGTCTTGGACATTCACATCGGCGTTGTAAGAATTATCAACCAGATGCTTACCCAGACGCATGCCAAAGGTAAACAGCATAATTATTCTCCCATAGTTGATGACGTTATCACCAAAGAATTCATCACTGACTAAAACAAAGACTTGGAAAACATGTTCGGGCTTGATACTGTCTTCTAGTCTCGCGAACAACACAGATTGTTGTTTGGCTATTTGACCTACTAAATCAGACAACGTCGAGTTATTTCCTTTTTTGGAATTGTAGGAACTAATAATAGGCAGCGCCATATTCACCATCTCGCTATGAACTTGTTTCAAGTCAATCGTTGCTTGTGTCATTATTATACTGATAGCTAACGTTCATCAAAAGATGTCTAGCAGTCAAACTGCTGATCCACTATTGTGAAACGGCGCAAAGTGGTCAAAATGGATAATAACATAATACTTGTATAAAGAGATGGACTCGTCTCTTCTGGTTGGTCAAATTACCCAACCTGCTGGAAATAAAACGGTTGTCACCGAAACCACTAGACGCATGTTATAGACAAGGCATGTGATTATCGATCAGTATGGTCACTGTTAATTAAAATTTAAAAAGTAAAGTTCGACAAGAACATGCCTTGTCTAAAACATGCGTCTAGTGGTTTCGGTGACAACCGTTTTATTTCCAGCAGGTTGGGTAATTTGACCAACCAGAAGAGACGAGTCCATCTCTTTATACAAGTATTATGTTATTATCCATTTTGACCACTTTGCGCCGTTTCACAATAGTGGATCAGCAGTTTGACTGCTAGACATCTTTTGATGAACGTTAGCTATCAGTATAATAATGACACAAGCAACGATTGACTTGAAACAAGTTCATAGCGAGATGGTGAATATGGCGCTGCCTATTATTAGTTCCTACAATTCCAAAAAAAGGACATAACTCGACGTTGTCTGATTTAGTCGGTCAAATAGCCAAACAACAATCTGTGTTGTTCACGAGACTAGAAGACAGTATCAAGCCCGAACATGTTTTCCAAGTCTTTGTTTTAGTCAGTGATGAATTCTTTGGTGATAACGTCATCAACTATGGGAGAATAATTATGCTGTTTACCATTGGCATGCGTCTGGGTAAGCATCTGGTTGATAATTCTTACAACGCTTATGTGAATCTCCAAGACCTGGAAGAGGACTTCGCTAAATCTGTAGGCGAATATATGGCTGATAAACTAAGTCCTTGGATACTTCAACAACAAGGTGGTTGGCGGAATTTCTATGATTTGACTGCAAACAAAGAAATTGATTAAAAACAGGCTTAAATCCCAGTATTTCGTTATTCTTGTGAGTGTGAGAGCGCTTGATTGTGGATATATAATACCTATAGTAAACCCCTTTAGGTAAATTGTGAGAGGGAGTCAACACGTTGTAATGGTAAGTGGTAAAATTGTAAGAGTCAGTGGGGAATTTG
Source organism: Cepaea hortensis (assembly GCA_963921405.1). Lineage (NCBI taxonomy): Eukaryota > Metazoa > Mollusca > Gastropoda > Stylommatophora > Helicidae > Cepaea > Cepaea hortensis. Next base: position 87,726,176 of record OY992895.1, on the reverse strand, counting down.
TGAGGTTAATTGGTCAATTTTATAAGTTGTGAAAGCAAATGGGGTAGTTGGTAGGGCAATTCGACAAGTTGTGAAAGCAAATTTCTTAGTTTGCTATAATTATTTCTCCTTTTGATTAATATTTCTTCATTTGGCTAGCGTATTTATTACTTTGACCAACTTTTTTCTTACTTTACCATACATATTTCTTAGTTTGGTTGGTATTTTTCTCACTTTGATTAGTATCTTTTCCAGTTTTGGTAATATATTTTCTTACTTGGTCGACAAATTTTCGTATTTTTTGTAAATTTGGATGACATATTTATAAGTTTGGTTGAAATATGTGTTTACTTGGCCAATATTTTTCCCATTTGGCTAACAAATTTTCCTATTTAGGTCGATATTTTTCTATCTTTGGTTAATAATTTTCTTCGTGTGGGTTAACAAAGTTTCCTACTTTTCATAAGTTTGGCAGAGCTTTTTATAAGTTTGGTCGATATTTTTTCACATTTAGTTAACAAAGTTTCCTATTTTTCATAAATTTACCGGAGATTTTTAAAAGTTTGGTCGACATATTTCTATATTTACCCAATATTTTTATTACTTTGTGCAGCTTGGATGATATATTTATAAGTTTGGTCAGCCTTTTAGTTGATTTGGCTAATATTGTTTTCCTTCTTTTTATAAGTTTGGATGAGACATTTATAAGTTTGGCCGATCTTTTTCACATTTGGGTAAGAAATGTTCCTACCTTTTATGGGGTTGGACGAGCAATTTATTTACTTGGTCAATAGTTTTCACCTTTGGCTAATAAAGTTTCCTACCTTTTGTCAGTTTGGATGCGCTATTTCTTTACATGGCCAATATTTTTTCCCCATTTGGTTAACAAATGTTCCTACATTACATAATTTTGGTAGAGATATTTCTGTATTTGGCCAACATTTTCCCCATTTGGTTAACAAATGTCACTACTTTTCATAAGTTTGGACGCGCTATTTATAAGTTTGAGCGATATTTTTATTATTTGGTTAATATGATTTCCTATTTGCCCCATATTTTTTACATTTGACTTACAATTTTCCTACTTTTTATAAGTTTGGTTGAGATATTTATGTATCTTACCAATATTTTGCCTATTTGGCTAACAAATTTTCCTACTATTTATAAGGTTGAATGAGCTAATTATAAGTTTGGTCAGCCTGTTATTTGATTTGGATAACATTTTATCATAGTTTTTATAAGTTTGAATGAAATATTTAGAAGTTTGTCCATCGTTCTGCCTATTGTATTACTTCGGTCGACATATTTCTTGATTTTACTAGTATATTTTCTTACTTGTTATAAGTTCGGATAAGATATTTCTGTCTTTGACCACCATTTTTAAAAATTAGTTTGACTATCATTGTTTCCTTTTTTAATAAGCTTCTTTGAAATTTTTTCTTTACCTGACCCATAGTTTTCATCTTTGGTTAACACATTTTCCTATTTGGTCGATATATTTATAAGTTTGAGCGATATTTTTCCTATTTGGTTAATATGATTTCCTATTTGCCCCATATTTTTTACATTTGATTTACAATTTTCCTACTTTTTATAAGTTTGGTTGAGATATTTATGTATTTGGTCACCATTTGTTTCCCTACTTTTTATAAGATTATTGAGATCTTTCTGTATTTGACCAATATTTTTGCCCCTTTGACTAACATTATTTCCTACTTGGGCAATATTGTTTTACATTTGACTAACAATTTTCCTACTTTTTATATGTTTGGTTGAAATATTTCTTTACTTGGCAAATATTTTTCACCTTTGGTTAACAAATTTTCATGTTTTTTTTATAAGTTTGGATGAGATATTTCTTTACTTGGTCAATTTTTTCCCATCTAGTTAATAAATTTTCCTATTTTTCATAAGTTTCGCCGAGATATTTCTTTAATTTAACCCTCAACATGTAACATCCGTTCACCACATGACACCGATATGTACCGGCAACACTAAAATCCAACAAGTGAACACAACTATAATACATATAACTGTTTATTGTACAGTATTTCCAGTAAATGTTACAAAAATAAAAAGAAGCATAACATCAGTATACAAAATGGTTGATCAATAGGTGATGTTATATCTAATATTATCATACACACACCATGTACAATGGTATCGAACCTTTGTCATAAAACGGCGGTTATTTATTAAACGAGACAGAGTTCTGGGATATGATAGAGATAAAAACTTATAGCTGGAATCGTCTCTGTCGTGTATTTGGTATTTGGACGTTGTTGCGTAGCGTATGTAAGAATGTCGTGTCCGTGTACTGTTTTGATAAACTCGTCAAAGTTTTGTCTGTTTCGGATTAGCTGTGGAATTTCTAAGACAGAAGCGTTATTGGACGATGCGTGGTAGAACCGAAGAGTTTGTGTTTCGATGTGCCTAAGGACTACATGATAACTAACGTTGATTTTTAATATGTTATTTTGAGTGTTAAAGATCTTGTACAAGGTCTCTGTCCAGTCTTTAGGGTGTTGTGTCTGTGGACTAATAAAAAAAATGTATAGACAGACATATATTTGTTGATCTTGTGATGTGTTTTGATACTACTCCAGTTGTCGGTGTACACTTGTCTGACATCATCTGGCAGCTTGTGTAGAGAGCTCGCTTCATCCTTGGGTTGTGTGTCGCTGACTGGTTCGGCGTTTTCGTTTTGTTTAGTGTTCTTCTTCCTGCATGTCACATCACTATTAGTAGCCGCTGGTCTCTTACGCAATGTTGGTGAAAAAGGTGTTGCCGTTTCTGTTGGTATTACACTGGATACTGCTCCTGATGTTGTGTATTCTTTTGTAATGTGACGTTGTAGATTGTCTTTCCTGTTAAAATGATGATCACAAGTTTGACACGAATACACTTGCTCCTTGGGACTGTGACTGGTCCGAATATGGCGACGAAGGTTACTTGCATCAGTGAAGCCTTTCCCACAAGTTGCACATACGTGGTTCTCGGTTGGTTGCCGAGTAGACATCTTTTTAGGCACGTTCGCTAGCGAATTGATAGTAAGATAATCGACACTCGACTTGAAACCTGTTTACACTGAGCCTCTGTATATGGTGTTGAATACAATTAGTTTATAACTTGCACTAATGGTAGATAACTCGACGTTGACTAGTTTAGGATGCCAAATATCCAAACAACAAGGTGTAATGTTCACTAGTTTAGTATGTGGTATCAAACCCGAACAAGCTGTACCAGTTTTTGTTTCAATAGGTGATGAACTCTTTGCAGATTCCGTTGTAAACTAAGGCAGAATAATGCTATTGCTTACACTTGGGGTGGGTCTGAGTAAGACACCGGTTGATAAATCTTACAAGTCAGCTGTGAATAGCCAAAAACTGGGAGACAGATCCACTAAATCGGTATGTCCGTATATGGTTGAAAGTCCGTTGATACAGAGACAAACAGGTGCCTATCAAACTTTCCACACTTGAAGGTAAATAGCAGTTGAATAACCACAAAGCTGAAGACTCGATCGTTCGTCGTTCTTGTGTAAAGCACAAAGTGAGTGAGAGGTGGTGAGTTGGTTATATATTACATAAAGTAATCCCCGCCCACAGTATAGTTGCCAGCCAATTAGTGCTTGTCTAACATAAAATGTGGAACAATTCTAAGACAAACACCCTGATTGGTTGTAAGCCACACATCGGTTTGTTTGCTTCACAAGTCACTCTGCCTCCGGAAGCCAAAAATGAGATGACACCGCCAAATGAGAGGTCTATGGGACCAACTAGACCCATTAGACACCCCAGTTACACATTGGCGCTACCCCGACACACTCTACCGAATTGGTTATCGCACCATCTCCAACGCGACTGTGATACCAACTACCAACCTAGTTCAGTTGATCTTTCGCACAGTTTCATTACCATATTTTCTTGAGTTGTGCCAAGTGTTGCCACAGCTGTTATATGATAAAGATCATGGCGGTTGCCCAGTTTGTTATGCCGTCTATACAGACGGGAAGCTAATTAATGCATTACACCAGCTGACATCTTCTGAATCAATTACACATCTCCAACGCGACTGTGGTACCAACTACCCACCTAGTTCAATTGATCTTTCCATTGTTAACCCCGATGCTCTGATTAAAAACGGCAGCTGACACTTAAAAAACCACGAAGGATCTGGAAGGCATGAGGCAGGCCACAACCGACCCACCACGAGCCATGAGACATAGACCCCACCACGAGACATGAGACATGGCTCATACCGCATTTATCAACTAGGTCCGTTATTAGAACCACCCATGACACTACCTGGCTCCGTTACATACTCGCCCACCTCCACACTACCCCATCTCACAGTAGGATTCGAACCTGTCGCACGGTAGGGAACCCACTAGACACCCCAGTTACACAGTGGTGATATCCCACCACACCCCTCTACGACCAATTACTTCTCACCTCTAAGCCCTCACCACCCCTTAGTAGACATTTAAAAAGTCCCCGTCTAGGGCGGACATCGTTATCGACCAGCAGCGCGATTCGAATCACCAATGATACCACCTAGCTCCGTTACACACTCGACCACCACCACACGACCTCAACCACACCTTGACATTCGAACCTGTCAAGCGCAATGGCAGTAACTAGAACCCCTGTTACACATTGGTGATATCCCACTATGACCAACTACGCACCCCCGCCATCTTTCACCACTTACCAACCCACCCTACACATTGTTCTTTGCGCTTATTATTTTATTCCGACACCGCCCTTGATTAAAAACAGATGGTACCAGCGATCTCCCTCGACCCCGACACTAATATACATCTGCCGGCAATATCGACTTTTTGCTCACAGATGTGCGCCGATCTTACCAAAGGTACAAATACATCAACTCGTAACAGCCGGCGCACACCAATCGATTATGCATAAATTATGTTTCCCCACTCCCCTTCTTTGAGCTTACTAAAAATGCGGGTCCTCATGGCACCTCACGGTCCTCCTTCTTTATTCTTAGTATATGAGGTATTTTATGCCTCATTCCGAGGGATAGAGACCCTCTCCTACTACTCATGTTCTGTACTTGTCTGTGGGCCACATGTCTTCTCTCTGCCTAGCCAAGTCAGGGCAGCCATGTAGGACATGCTCTGTACTTGTCTGAGATGCTCCACGGCTGCAAAGTGGCAGAGACAGTGGCAACCATATAGTACAGGAGTGTTTGTTTACGCTTGCTCGCTTTGAACTCAAGGGTAGTCCACACACGTGCTAATATTTGTAGAGCAATGGACTGATTTTTGTGTGTAGATTAGCTTTTCATATTACCAGTGCCCCCCGCCATCAGGCGAACCCACTCCGACTTCTGAGGTACTTGTAATTGATGTTCCCCAGTTAAGGATGAGATGTTCTGATTCATATCTTGAATTCATCTAAATGATGTTCCTTTATTCCACCGCCCCAAGGCACTTCTCTCCATAACTATTTGTTCTTTACATTTCTACATTTGTAATTATTTTCCAAATTTTTGTCTGTCAGAATAAATGAGGGAAAAGAAAGAAAGAGAGAGAGAAAAGAGAGAGAGTGAGGAGAGAGAGACAGAGAAGAAGAGAGAGTGAGGAGAGAGAGTGGAGAGATAGAGAGAGGAAAGAGAGAGGAAAGAGAGAGGAGAGAGTGACAGAGGAGAGAGGTGGAACCGAGGAGAGATAGAGAGGGAAGGGGAGAGAAAGATTAGAGAGAGGAAAGAGAAGAGACAGAACAAAAAGAGAGAGTGAGAACCAAAGAGAGAGAAAAAAAGAGAGGAGAGAGAGAGTGGAAGAAAGAGAGGAGAGAGAATGAGAGAAAGAGAGAAAGAGTGAGAGAGAGAGAGAGAGTGAGAGAGAGAGAGAAAGAGTGAGAGAGAGAGAGAGTGAGAGAGAGAGAGAAAGAGTGTGTGAGAGAGAGAGAGAGAGAGAGAGAGAGAGAGAGAGAGAGAGAGAGAGAGAGAGAGAGAGAGAGAGAGGCACAATTAAATACCCTGAAATAACATGTCACAGTGTAGGGTAATTCTTCACATATATGCTCCAACAACTGATTACAGTGATGAACCGCTAGAAGAGTATTATGAAGACCTACAACAAGCACTGAAAGTTGTAAAATCATCAGAGGTCATAACTGTCATGGGAGACATGAAAACAACAGTTGGAAAAAATAAATATAAGCATATAGTCGGGCAATATGGTATGGGAAACAGTAATGACAGAGGAGACCGGTTGATACAGTTCTGTGAAGAAAACAATCTTATTGTTTGTAACACATTTTTCCAACATAACCTTAGGAAACTGTATACATGGAAAAGCACTGGAGATAGAACAAGAAACCAAATTGACTACATTATGATTAGAAATAGATTTAAAAACAATGTTAAAAATAACAAAAGATACCCTGGTGCTGATATCAACTCTGACCATAATCCTGTAGTCTTAAAATTACAAATAAACCTTAAAAACCCAGGAATAAGGACGTCGAAGACACCTCAAGTAGATATATCGGCATTGAAACAATCAGAAATAAGTCAACTATATCTGGTTGAAGTAAAAAAAAAATAGATATGATGGGCTAATCATTGAAAGTATGGAACAATATAGACGTGAAACTCTTGAGGATAAAATTAATACTAAATGGGAAAGTGTAAAAACCAGTATACAGATTGCAAATACCACTTTGCCAATGAAGGTAAATGAGAAAAAACAATTATGGATAACCGATGAAATATTGAGTAAAATGACTCAAAAGAAAGAAAGCAAAGAACACTCCAGAGTATATATTAATAGATACGTCACATGTGCAGAGTTGCCAAAGGAGAGTGGTTGCAGAAACAATGCAAAGAAATAGAGGATCTGAAAATAAAACACAACTCGAAAGATTTACATGAACATATAAAAATATTTACAAAGAATAAAAATAATATAACAGGAAACGGCTATTTCAGAGGAACAAATTGAGAAATTATAATTAATAACACTGGCATAATAAAAAGATGGACAGAGTACACATAAGATTTATTCTGGGACAACAGGGTCAATAGACCAACATTATATAATAATCAAGATGGACCAAATATATTAACGGCTGAAGTAGAAAAGGCTATTAAAGAGATGAAGAAAGGATAGGCTGCAGGTCCTGACAAGATAACAACAGAGATGATAAAATCCGTATCCAGCTTTGGCATTGAAACTATCACAGAATTATGTACTGATTGATTGATTGATTGATTGATTGATTCAGGAACCGACATCACGTCATTGGGGGCATTCCCATAAGCGCTCGGTCCCCATCCTCAGCAGCCAGCAAAGAGTTCCAACACCAATAGTATCAGTAACAATCTGATTATATGTCCGGCCCTTTCCTCTAAGCGTCGAGCGTCGGCCAGATCCCCTCGTCACTCCACGCTGTCGCATTCTTGCTAGACCATGGTGATCCATTTGCTCCTCCGAGGTGTACACGTGCTCCCACAAGGCCGCAACCACGTCTGCCTTGTCATGCAACAATACTCCACCAAGTTTTGAGGAGCCACCCAATATGTACCGATATATATATATAATCAATATATATATATAATACTGGGTACATCCCCAAGGATTTGAAAACATCAATTTTCATCACACTACCGAAGAAGCCAAGAGCTGTTGATTGTTTGAGGGTTACAAAACTATTAGATTAAACAGCGCAAAAACAGCGGCACCAGAGAAGCAATTATCTGTTTGATGATGTTAATTGAATAATATATTAAAGTTCAAAAAGTATATATGTTTGTTTTATAGAATACAAGATAGCTTTTGATAGAGTACAACATGAACAACTAATTACGTGTCTTCAAGATATAGGAGTAGACGGAAAGGACATCAGACTCATTAGTAACTTGTACTGGGAACAAGTGGCGCCTATTAGATGAGGTAATAACTATTCGTCACCTATAGAGATAAAAAGAGGAGTACGGCAGGGATGTGTACTGTCCCCAAGCCTCTTCATCCTATACACAGAAAGAATTTTTAAACAAGTTGAAATACCCGGATTTAACATCAATGGAAGAATCATAAACAATCTTAGATATGCTGAAGATACCGTGTTACTAGCAGAAAGTGAGCAAGAGTTGCAAGACCTAGTGGAAGAAGTAAACAGGCACAGTGCAGAATGTGGCTTAGATATTAACATCCAAAGCACAAAAATTATGCAGGGGGGCTGCGAGGTCTCGAGGTATGGCCGCCTCGAGTGCTGGGGGTCCCGGGTTCAGGCCCCGGTATGGACCGGGATTTTTTCACGTGGACTTCTAGTAATAAAATTTCCCCTGGTCTCTGGGTAGTGAGATCGGACGCCCGTGTGTATTGTTGCGTACGTAAAAAATCCCTTGGCAGTTGGAAATCGAAAAAGAGTAGCCTAATGGCGCTGCCCGGGCAAAATTTAGAGTTAAAAATCTACCCAAAGTATTTCAGGATCCTCGCCGTGCTACGGAGTTCGTGCACTGAACTGAGTTTCTCCAAACTCAGGTTTGAGTTAGGAGAAGAACAGAACACTTATGGGTTACACCCGTGTGCCGTAATGTTGATCCATCGACTAAACTAAACTAAACAAAAATTATGATAATTAGCAGTGAAAAGGAAATGTCATCAATGAACATCACAATAAATGGGCTGAAACTAGAACAAGTAACAAGTTTCTCTTATCTTGGACACATAATAACAGATGATGGCAGGAGAATAGGAATTGGCCAACAATGCTTTTAACGGCATGAAATCAGTATTAATATCTAGAGAGATTAATAACGCATTAAAAATGAGAATTGTCAAATGCTACGTATATTCAACGCTACTGTATGGCGCGGAAGCCTGGACATTGAACAAGCAACTGGAAATTCGCATAGAAGCCCTGGAGATGTGGATATACAGACGAATAGGTCGTATTTCATGGAAACAAAAATAATCAAATGCAGAGGTTCTGGAAAAACTGGGAATGAAGAGATGGTTGATGAAAGACATAAAGAGGAGGCAAGTGAAATATTTCGGCCACGTTAAAAGACATGATACTCTTATAAGAACCATATTGTAGGGCAAGGTTGAGGACAAGTGAGCATAGGTAGACGACGATACAAGTGGGAAGACAACATCAGAGATGGATGAACATCAGACTGACAGAATGTACAGTCAGGGTTAGAGACAGACGGTGTTGGAGATCCATTGCAGCCAACCTTCATTGCGGAGACGACACCTGATTGATTGATTGATTGAACATATCACAAACGTTTGTCTTTCAAGGACCACGTGGGAGAGGCGATGCTGAGATCATGAATGGAACCAATGATCTCCTTTGCACCTAAATAATTCCTCACTTGTCAATTCAATTCAATTCACTTCAATTCAATTCAATTCAATTCATATTTATTTTAAAAAATTACAAATTGGGCACGCAGGCCCGTCTTACATTCGGCCCATCCAATCACTCATCTTTCATTCATCAATAGTGCATGATACATTCACATAGGAAAATAATTGTCTATGATCGCTTCACTATATCAGAATTGGCTCAATATGGCTCATAAGAACACCTTTCCTCACAACAATTGACACGGATTTTCTGTTGTTTTTCTTGTTTGTTTTCCATGAATGGCTTCCCTATATCAGAATTGGTTCATTATAGCCCCTTAGAACACTTGTCCTCACTTAAATTGACACATGTTTTCTGTTGTTTTTCTTGTTTATTGTAGATCCTTCGCTTTGAGCTCAAACTTAGTCCAAGCACGTGCTATCCCATCTAGTAGTTGCCACTACTGGGGAAGGCAGTGGCCTGATGTTTGTCTGTGGATTAGCTTTCCCCATTACCAGTGTCCCTCGCCATCAGGCGAATCCACTCCGACTTCTGGGGTATTTGTAATTTACGTCCGCAAGTCAAGGACGAGAGGTGAACATTTTAGTCCAACTGACCGGTGCAGGCGTTGACCCCACTAACCCGTCATCAACTCACCGGAAGTTTAAGACCGATGGTTCTTATCCATTCTGCCATGCTGACCTCTGACAAAGATTCATTATAGAGACTATGCTGTGTCTTGTTACATGCTACCTTTGCCTGTCTGTTCTACATCTAACTTCCTGAAAACATGATCCATTCGCTGTTATTAGAGTACCCAAAGACATGAATGGACACGCGTGGTTAAAGTATATATACCAATTGCGAATCTGGACAATGATTGAAAGAGATAAAAGAAAAATGATAACAACAGAAATGAGATCCCTGAGAAGAATACTCAATTTATTCAGAAGCGAGAAAAACCAGACTAAAGTGGAGATTACAGGAGGGCTAGATTTCATTAGAAAACAGCAAGATACACGGTTCGGGCATATAACTAGGCTACGAAAGCATAGTATAACACAACAAGCAATGATGTACAGTCGAAATGGAAACAGCAGAAGAGGCCGACCATGTAAACGATCGACAGGGGGAATAACAGATTCAATTGGAACCTCGATATAGGAATCCCATAAGCGGGCATTCTCCCGCTGTTTATACTTCACCTCGACACCGCAAGGTACAAGAGGATACAATTAGATTATATTAGATGATGAAAGAGTTCGTGCATGTTACAGTGCAAATTCTAGACAATTAGTTCATTCATTCATCCATTCAGTAGCATGTCCTTTGAAGAACCTCGCTCCCATAACAACCTTCCAGAAAACCTCTCGATCACAAGCAAGATGACCCGCGTCTGATACAGCCATCTGGAGATCATCCGCCACATCCTGCACCCATCTTCTCTTTGGCCTTCCTCTTCCTCTCTTCCCAGGCATATACCCTTCCATTATTGTTCTCTCCAAACTGTCGTGACGTTTCAAGTGACCAAAATATTTCAATTTTCTTTGTTTTATCGTCTTTAATAGCCATCCCTCCTCAATATTCAACTCTTGAAGTATGGATGCATTTGTTCTTTTCTTTACCCAAGATATTCTTAGAACAATTAGTAAACGGGCGAAATAACCCCTGGAAGCTTTAAAGATGTGGTTCTATAGAATAATGCTGAAAATTCACTGGACAGGCAAAATGAGCAATCTGGACATTTTGAGAGAGACAAAGTCGCAAAGACAACTGACCACAAGCATAAGAAAGAAGCAGTCATCATTTGTGGGTTACATTATGAAAAGACAAAAACTGGAACATGTTGTGACAAGCGGTAAGATTTGTGGAAATAAAGATGGAGGAAGACAGAATAAGAAACTTCATGACAGTTTTGTGTCATGGCATGGAAGGGAGTTAACACATGCATTGATCCATGCCATCGGATATCGATATTTGTGGAGAGACATGATCGCCCACGACAGCCGGCAAGGCAATGGATAGTGATTATATATATATATATATATATATATATATATATATATATATATATATATATATATATGCGTGTATGTGTGTATGTATGTGTGTATGTATGTGAGTGTGTGTGTGTGAGTGTGTGTGTGTGTGTGTGTGTGTGTGTGCGGGTGCGTGTGTATTTGTGTACAGGCACACATTATGACAGCACATCTGGTTACGATTCTCAACAAACACAAACGCCAAGACTTACCGTACTGGCAAGCAGGGCCGAACCAACCGTGTTGACATCTCGTGCAAGAACCATCGCTGCCGCAGCTTGTATTTGTTGCACAATGACACTGGTACCGACAGTCTTTGCCAAACCAGCCGACATCACAACCTGCAACATGATGATCCCTATAGCTAACAGTAACACTACACCTGTCGCAGTATAACCATCATCGTTCCTGTTATTTCTCTGTGAAATATTGATAACAGTGCCGACTGATAGAGATTCTTTACGTTCGGCCTGTTAAGCTGAAACATCTGGCGGTGCCGGAAGCCATGGCGGTGGCTAGACTCAAACACAAGCAGTTTATTATCATGATCTTATGTCAGGTCGGAGGTTAGCATGGGCGAATGGATAAGCGCGCTCGTTCTTGAACTTCCGGTGTGCTGATGACGAGGTTACGGGTTCAACCTCTGCACCGGTCAGTTGGAATAACATGGTGACATCTCCTCCTTGACTTGCGGACGTCAATTACAAGTATCTCTGAAGTCGGAGTGGGTTTGCCTGATGGCAAAGGACACTGGTAATAGAAAAAGCGAATCCATATGCAAATATCAGCTAAGTGCACTAGAAGTAGAATCACGTGTATGACTATGAATATTACAATTATTGCTCGCTGGACTTTAGGTCATTAAAGTTACAAAAAAATATGCACAGACAAATCAATGAGCTCACGGGAAGAAAAATAAGAATAAATACAGGGTGTTTGAAATCAAAAACAGGAAAGATATAATTGGAGGAAGATGACATAATGAAGAGGTGGAACGAGTATATCAAAGTATTATATGATGGGGAAAGGGGAGAATTAACAGAAGATAGTAACTTAGAAGGTCCACCTATTCTAAAAGAAGAAGTCGCTGACGCTATGAAACATATGAAGAAAGGAAAAACAGCTGGGCCAGATGAAATTACAATAGAAGAATTAGAAGTATTGGGAGAATTTGGAGTAGATGTATTAACCAAAATGTCAAATTATATTTACAGCAATGGATATCTACCCAGTGATATGCTGAAATCTGTATTTATAGCTATACCAAAAAGACCAGGAGCAATTGATTGTGAAGATTTTCGCACAATTAACCTCATAAACCATATCACTAAGCTTCTGCTCAGAATTATAATGAGAAGAACCAGAACGAAAATAAAAATGGAAATTAGTGAAGAACAGTATGGATTTGTGGAGGGAAAGGGCACAAACAATGCAATATATACATTACGGACACTAATAGAAACAGAAAGACATATATTTATGTTTCATAGATTATACTGAGGCATTTGATAAAGTAAAACATGATGAGCTGATTAAAATGTTGGAAGATATCAACATTGATGGGAAAGATTTAAGTATAATAAAGAATATTTACTGGAACCAAGTAGCAACAATTAAAATTGGAAATAAAGAGGTTAGTTAAGGACACATAAAGCTAGGACTACAACAGGGATGTGTCTTGTCACCAGATCTCTTCTCCCTAGCGAAGAAATAATGAGAGAGAGATCAAAGAGATGGCAGGAATACTAGTTGGAGGTTATAATATAAATAATATACGCTATGCGGATGACACAGTATTGGTGGCAGATAAATCAACAGACCTACAACAATTGTTGGACACTGTAGTAACAGAGAGCGCAAGGTAAAGGACTCTCCTTGAATATCAAGAAAACAGTAACAATGGTGATATCAAAGAAAATGGTGACACCAATATGTGACATAGAAATAGTAGGAAAAATTCTTAACCAAGTGGATAATTTTAGATATGTAAGGACATTTATAACATCAGATGGAAGATGTACAAAAGAGATTAAGAGCAGAATAGGGCAGGCAAAGGCTGCATTTCAGAAAATGAAGAGTATCTTATGCAATAGGTCACTATCACTGAGTGTAAGAAAGAGAGTGCTGAAATGCTATGTAGAACCAGTTTTGCTGTATGGCAGTGAATCTTGGAATATAAATGAACAAATTAAGAAGAAATTAGAAGCAACAGAGATGTGGTTCCTGAGACGAATGTTGAGAATTCCTTGGACTGCCAGTGTAACTAACGACGACTGCCTGAAACAGGCTAATGAAACTAGAACACAATATACAACAATAAGAAAGAGACAAACAGCTTTCTTTGGTTATGTAATGAGAAGAGAGGCATTGGAGAACATCGTGACAACTGGAAAGACCGAGGGGATAAGAGGCAGAGGCAGACCAAGAGAAATGATGCTGGCTGGATTGAGACGGTGGCACGGAGGAATATCAGCAGCACAGTTGATCCAGAAAACCAAAGACCGAGATCTGTGGAGAGCCATGAACGCCTACGCCAGCTGGCAGGACACTTGATGATGATGATGGACTTTAGGCGGCCTGGTGTGCCTTGTCAGTCGAGAAGATCTGATCAGTCGGGGCCACATCGATTGACGGATGTCAGTTGAGCGATCGGACAAATTTTGAGCTACATCCTACGATGGGTGATGTGATATTCTAGTGTGATAATTTGGTCGCGTCTAGCGTAAGCTGAGTGGTTTAGTGGTTACACACCCGCGTCACACGCCAGTGATCTAGGTTTCATCCCGGGTCCAGTCAAGGATATGCACTACTGACGAGCTCAAACGAGAGCGAAACTCGAAATGGTGCTTCCATATTGACGTACGTGTAAAAGGCCTTAGGTTCGTACCGGAATACGATCAGCGTTGCCAGTAGTGGGTTGTGCTCAAAGTTTAAATCTCAAATCCTGGGGAAAAAAAAAAAAAAAAAAAAAAATATGGGTTGTCGTGTTTCATAATCGCCGCCCAACATTCGGCGCTGACAGAAAGCAGGTTGTACCGTCTACTGTCATTTGATAGCTCAGTCATATCTGTCTAAGACCTGACTCAATATCATATATTATAGAATCTCAGTATTGCTTTCTCTTGGAGAACTTTCATTGGCAAATGTGTCTAGATACCCAATTTAGACCAACATACCATTAATCCATTATTGACAAATGTGTCTAGACACCACCATGTAGACACACATACAATTATTGAGAAGTATGTCTAGATACTCTGCGTACGCACACTTACCTCTATTGACATACTTATCTAGTTATACTACGTACGTTCACTTACCTCTATTGACACACTTGTCTAGATATACTATGTACGCACACTTACCTCTATTGACACACTTGTCTAGATATACTATGTACGCACACTTACCTCTATTGACACATTTGTCTAGATATACTATGTACGCACACTTACCTCTATTGACACACTTGTCTAGATATACTATGTACGCACACTTACCTCTATTGACACACTTGTCTAGATATACTATGTACGCACACTTACATCTATTGGCACACTTGTCTAGATATACTATGTACGCACACTTACCTCTATTGACACATTTGTCTAGATATACTATGTACGCACACTTACCTCTATTGACACACTTGTCTAGATATACTATGTACGCACACTTACATCTATTGACGCACTTGTCTAGATATACTATTTACGCACACTTACATCTATTGGCACACTTGTCTAGATATACTATGTACGCACACTTACCTCTATTGACACATTTGTCTAGATATACTATGTACGCACACTTACCTCTATTGACACACTTGTCTAGATATACTATGTACGCACACTTACCTCTATTGACACATTTGTCTAGATATACTATGTACGCACACTTACATCTATTGACACACTTGTCTAGATATACTATGTACGCACACTTACCTCTATTGACACATTTGTCTAGATATACTATGTACGCACACTTACCTCTATTGACACACTTGTCTAGATATACTATGTACGCACACTTACCTCTATTGACACACGTGTCTAGATATACTATGTACGCACACTTACATCTATTGACGCACTTGTCTAGATATACTATGTACGTACACTTACATCTATTAACACACTTGTCTAGATATACTATGTACGCACACTTACCTCTATTGACACACGTGTCTTGATATACTATGTACGCACACTTACCTCTATTGGCACACTTGTCTAGATATACTATGTACGCACACTTACATCTAGTGACGCACTTGTCTAGATATACTATGTACGCACACTTACCTCTATTGACACACTTGTCTAGATATACTATGTACGCACACTTACCTCTATTGGCCCACTTGTCTAGATATACTATGTACGCACACTTACATCTATTGACGCACTTGTCTAGATATACTATGTACGCACACTTACATCTATTGACGCACTTGTCTAGATATACTATGTACGCACACTTACATATATTGGCACACTTGTCTAGATATACTATGTACGCACACTTACCTCTATTGGCACACTGTCTAGATATACTATGTACGCACACTTACATCTATTGACGCACTTGTCTAGATATACTATGTACGCACACTTACATCTATTGGCACACTTGTCTAGATATACTATGTACGCACACTTACATCTATTGGCACACTTGTCTAGATATACTATGTACGCACACTTACATCTATTGACACACTTGTCTAGATATACTATGTACGCACACTTACATCTATTGGCACACTTGTCTAGATATACTATGTACGCACACTTACATCTATTGACACACTTGTCTAGATATACTATGTACGCACACTTACATCTATTGGCACACTTGTCTAGATATACTATGTACGCACACTTACATCTATTGGCACACTTGTCTAGATATACTATGTACGCACACTTACCTCTATTGGCACACTTGTCTAGATATACTATGTACGCACACTTACATCTATTGACAACGTGTCTAGACAAGCTACGTACTTACACATACCTCTATTGACACATTTTCTATATACGCTATCTACGACACGTGGCTCTATTGACAACTTGCCTAGATACGCTATCTGCGTACACTTACCCGCTGCGGCGTCACAGTTGGCTAGCAGGACAGCAGACGCGACAGCTAGCAGTAACATTCTTGGTTGTATGATGAAGTGATAGGTCACCGGAACGCCTGTGGGAGGACGTATGAGAAGTATGGAAGACGAGTTGTGTCAACTCTTTAGAATGCAACATTTGAAGTTTATATGCATTATTATTTTCTCTTTGTGATCTTACATATAATCGATGTTTAAAGCTTTGAATATTCGTTTTTGTGATCAAAAATGTATTGAGGAAACATATAGTTACAAAGGAAAGTTATTTATTGTGTGACCATTGACAAATTAATCTCACTGACCATAATGATAGACTACTATGAAGGACACGGGGATAGAAATATGACATATAAAAATGCTAATCTTGGAAGGCCAATGACCAAATTAGGACAATTTAAACACAGACGTCATAAAACAAAAATGCACAATTTATTGCCTGACATATTTCGCATCTCCTCATGTGCATGCTTCAGAGTTATATACTTGTATGATATGGAGTGAATACATGAAAAACATATTGGGTGAAATTCTAAGTGCACAGTCATTTATACTGTACAAATTTGAGAATCCCTGTGACTGTCCACTTACAAGGGAATCTATTGTTTTACATTAGAGAAAGCTTCGAGGCAGCGGTTTTGAGGTTCCTGATACGAATGTTGCGAATACCTTTGACTGCCAGAGTAACTAATAACGATTTCATAAAAGAGACTAATGAAACTAGAACATTATATACTGAAATATATAACCGTCTCATTTTCTATCTGTGTTCACTGTCCCCTAACGTCCTCAATGCCAAATACGGCTTTATTTAATCCCCCACCCCCTCTCCAGCAGTATAGTGCACAACTGTTCACTATTTCATCATACTTTCACATGGATGCATCTCCTTTTGTGCTGCACCAGTCATTAGTGAGTCCTTAACGTTCATATATAACCAGTGCCTGGCCAAAAACTACTTTCCATCTGCATTTAAAATTGCTAAAGTGTTTCCGCTAATTAAAAATGGCTCAATCGATAATAGTGTTTTGGGTAATTATAGACCTATCTCCTTACTATCGTCGCTATCAAAACCACTAGAAAAACACATTCATAAAATAACGTTACACCATTTAATTAACAACGATCTAATCATTAACAGTCAATCTGGGTTTCGACCTAAATATTCTTGCCATAGTGCTCTAACAAAAATGACCGATAACTGGCACTTAAACATCAACAACGGTAGAATGTGTGGAGCGGTGTTTGTAGACTTTAAAAAAGCTTTTGATATGGTAGATCACGATATTTTAATTAGAAAACTAAAGCAAATGAAGACAAGCACCAACATGGTGAACATAATTACGTCATTTCTATCCGACAGGCAACAAGTCGTGTCCTTCAACAACTGTCTATCAAGACCCACACAAATTAATATTGGTGTGCCTCAGGGCTCAATACTAGGTCCGCTGCTTTTTGCAGTTTATATTAATGATCTTCCTTTATATATCAATACAACTTGTGATCTATTTGCTAACGACTGTACTATATATACTAGTCAAGAAAACCGTAGTGAATTAGAGAATTCTTTACAAAAGGAACTTGATAATCTTACTAGATGGAGCAATGAAAACCGCATGCAAATTAACATCGGCAAAACCAAATCCATGCTAATAACGACCAGACAAAAACTACAGACACTAGCCATAACTGGATCACCGCTCGAACTCCGCATGGGCACGTTACCTATAGTTAATGTGACTGAACATAAAACACTAGGGCTTTTAATAGACAGCCATTTGAACTGGAGCTCTCATGTTCACGCTCTTACCAAGAAAATAGCACAAAAAGTTTACCAACTTGCTAAAATTCAGCACTTCCTGGACGAAAGCACACGAAAAATATTCTATACATGCTATATCCAATCACATCTCGATTACTGTTCCACAGTTTGGGATGGTTGCCCTAAATCTAATTTAAAACGACTATGTTCTCTACAAAACCGCGCTATTCGTCTGGTTTCTGGCATAAAGCACGTTGAAAGTAATAATTTGTACAGTCATCTAAGACTTCTACCACTACAAAAGCGCTTCCTTTTCAACAAAGCCAAATTAGTGAATAAAATTATATCTCAAAATACCCCAGAGTATCTTCTGCCGCTGATTCAATCTAATGCAATGAACAGCAAGCGCCTAAATTTGTTACATGTCTCAAAGCCTAGATTGGACCTATACAAAACATGTTTTGCCTATTCTGGTGCTCACTTATGGAATCATCTGCCTCCAGATCTGAAAACTCCAATGAGTCCCTACACATTTAACCGAAAACTCTTTCAATACTTAATCCATACCGACTATATGCCACCATAATTCATTTACTGGTATAATTGTTCAGTATAATTGTTCATTATAATTGTTCACTATATATGTGTGTGCGTGTGGGAGCGAGAGAGAGAGAGAGAGAGAGAGAGAGAGAGAGAGAGAGAGAGAGAGAGAGAGTGGGTGTCAGAGAGAGGGAGAGAGTGAATGCGTGTGTGCATGCGTGTGTGTGGAGAGAGTGATTGAGCGAGAAATGGTGGGGGAATGTGTCAGTGCATGCATTCGTACGTGTATGTGTGAGAGTGAGTGAGGGATTGTGTGCGTGCGTGCATGCGTTCATGTGTACGTGTATGTGTGAGAGAGTGTGATTGAGAGAGTGAGTGTGTGTGTGTGTGTAGGATTGTGTGTTAGAGAGTGAGACAGTGGGAGAGTTGATGTGTTAGTGTGTGTGTGTGTGTGAGCGCGCGCATGCGTGTGAGAGTGTGTATATGAAAGAATACAGAGAGAGAGAGAGAGAGAGAGAGAGAGAGAGAGAGAGAGAGAGAGAGCTGAGTAGATGCATGTCATGTAACACGCATGTTATGTAACACGCGAATCCATATGTTTGTGTATTCTCATCTGTCATATTATAAGTTAAATACCATTTGATTTTATCATGTATAATCTAAACTTATGTTCATTACTGTAGTTTGAGTGAGAGAGTGAGTGAGTGTGAATGAGAGACAGAATGAGTGAGCGTGAGAGTGAATGAGTGAGCGTGAGAGTGAATGCGTGAGAGTGAATGAGTGAGAGTGAATGAGTGAGCGTGAGAGTAAATGAGTGAGAGTGAATGAGTGAGCGGGAGAGTGAATGATTGAGAGTGAATGAGTGAGCGTGAGAGCGAATGAGTGAGCGGGAGAGTGAATGAGTGAGAGTGTCTGTGTGTGTGAGTGAATGAGTGAGAGTGAATGAGTGAGAGTGAGAGTGAATCAGTGAGCGGGAGAGTGAATGAGTGAGCGGGAGAGTGAATGAGTGAGTGGGAGAGTGAATGAGTGAGCGGGAGAGTGAATGAGTGAGAGTGAGCGGGAGAGTAAATGATTGAGCGGGAGAGTGAATGAGTGAGCGTGAGAGTGAATGAGTGAGCGTGAGAGTGAATGAGTGAGCGTGAGAGTGAATGGGTGAGCGTGAGAAGGAATGAGTGAGAGTGAATGAGTGAGCGTGAGAGTGAATCAGTGAGCGGGAGAGTGAATGATTGAGCGTGAGAGTGAATGAGTGAGCGTGAGAGTAAATGAGTGAGTGTGAGAGTGAATGAGTGAGCGGCAGAGTGAATGATTGAGCGGGACAGTGAATGAGTGAGCGGGACAGTGAATGAGTGAGAGTGAATGAGTGAGCGTGAGAGTGAATGAGTGAGAGTGAATGAGTGAGCGGGAGAGTGAATGAGTGAGCGGGAGAGTGAATGAGTGAGCGGGAGAGTGAATGAGTGAGCGGGAGAGACAGAATGAGTGAGAGTGAATGAGTGAGCGTTAGAGTGAATGAGTTAGCGGGAGAATGAACGAGTGAGCGGGAGAGTGAATGAGTGAGCGGGAGAGTGAATGAGTGAGCGTGAGAGTGAATGAGTGAGCGGGAGAGTGAATGAGTGAGCGGGAGAGTGAATGAGTGAGCGGGAGATTGAATGAGTGAGCGTGAGAGCGAATGAGTGAGCGTGAGAGTGAATGAGTGAGCGGGATAGTGAATTAGTGAGAGTGAGAGTGAATGAGAGAGAAAGAGAGAGAGTGTGTGTGTGTGTGTGAGCGTACGCATGCGTGTGAGTGTGTGTATATGAAAGAATACAGAGAGAGAGAGAGAGAGAGAGAGAGAAAGAGAGCTGAGCAGATGCATGTCATGTAACACGCATGGTATGTAACACGCGAATCCTTATGTTTGTGTATTCTCATCTGTCATATTATAAGTTAAATACCATTTGATTTTATCATGTATAATCTAAACTTATGTTCATTACTGTAGTTTGAGTGAGAGAGTGAGTGAGTGTGAATGAGAGACAGAATGAGTGAGCGTGAGAGTGAATGAGTGAGAGTGAATGAGTGAGCGTGAGAGTGAATGAATGAGAGTGAATGAGTGAGCGGGAGAGTGAATGAGTGAGCGGGAGAGTGAATGAGTGAGAGTGAATGAGTGAGTGGGAGAGTGAATGAGTGAGAGTGAATGAGTGATCGTGAGGGTGAATGAGTGAGCGGGAGAGTGAATGAGTGAGCGTGAGAGCGAATGAGTGAGCTGGAGAGTGAATGAGTGAGAGTGTCTGTGTGTGGGAGTGAATGAGTGTGAGTGAATGAGTGAGAGTGAATGAGTGAGCGTGAGAGTGAATGAGTGAGCGTGAGAGTGAATGAGTGAGCGGGAGAGTGAATGAGTGAGCGGGAGAGTGAATGAGTGAGCGGGAGAGTGAATGAGTGAGCGGAAGAGTGAATGAGTGAGCGGGAGAGTGAATTAGTGAGAGTGAATGAGTGAGCGGGAGAGTGAATGAGTGAGAGTGAATGAGTGAGCGTAAGAGTGAATGAGTGAGCGTGGGAGTGATTGAGTGAGCATGAGAGTGAATGAGTGAGAGTGAATGAGTGAGCGTGAGAAGGAATGAGTGAGAGTGAATGAGTGAGCGTGAGAGTGAATGAGTGAGCGGGAGAGTGAATGATTGAGCGTGAGAGTGAATGAGTGGGCGTGTGAGTAAATGAGTGAGCGTGAGAGTGAATGAGTAAGCGGCAGAGTGAATGAGTGAGCGGGACAGTGAATGAGTGAGCGTGAGAGTGAATGAGTGTGCGGGAGAGTGAATGATTGAACGGGAGAGTGAATGAGTGAGCGGGAGAGTGAATGAGTGAGCGGGAGAGTGAATGAGTGAGCGGGAGAGACAGAATGAGTGAGCGTGAGAGTGAATGAGTGAGCGGGAGAGTGAATGAGTGAGCGGGAGAGTGAATGAGTGAGCGGGAGAGTGAATGAGTGAACGGGAGAGTGAATGAGTGAGCGGGAGAGTGAATGAGTGAGAGTGTCTGTGTGTGTGAGTGAATGAGTGAGAGTGAATGAGTGAGAGTGAGAGTGAATCAGTGAGCGGGAGAGTGAATGAGTGAGCGGGAGAGTGAATGAGTGAGTGGGAGAGTGAATGAGTGAGCGGGAGAGTGAATGAGTGAGAGTGAGCGGGAGAGTAAATGATTGAGCGGGAGAGTGAATGAGTGAGCGTGAGAGTGAATGAGTGAGCGTGAGAGTGAATGAGTGAGCGTGAGAGTGAATGGGTGAGCGTGAGAAGGAATGAGTGAGAGTGAATGAGTGAGCGTGAGAGTGAATCAGTGAGCGGGAGAGTGAATGATTGAGCGTGAGAGTGAATGAGTGAGCGTGAGAGTAAATGAGTGAGTGTGAGAGTGAATGAGTGAGCGGCAGAGTGAATGATTGAGCGGGACAGTGAATGAGTGAGCGGGACAGTGAATGAGTGAGAGTGAATGAGTGAGCGTGAGAGTGAATGAGTGAGAGTGAATGAGTGAGCGGGAGAATGAATGAGTGAGCGGGAGAGTGAATGAGTGAGCGGGAGAGTGAATGAGTGAGCGGGAGAGACAGAATGAGTGAGAGTGAATGAGTGAGCGTTAGAGTGAATGAGTTAGCGGGAGAATGAACGAGTGAGCGGGAGAGTGAATGAGTGAGCGGGAGAGTGAATGAGTGAGCGTGAGAGTGAATGAGTGAGCGGGAGAGTGAATGAGTGAGCGGGAGAGTGAATGAGTGAGCGGGAGATTGAATGAGTGAGCGTGAGAGCGAATGAGTGAGCGTGAGAGTGAATGAGTGAGCGGGATAGTGAATTAGTGAGAGTGAGAGTGAATGAGAGAGAAAGAGAGAGAGTGTGTGTGTGTGTGTGAGCGTACGCATGCGTGTGAGTGTGTGTATATGAAAGAATACAGAGAGAGAGAGAGAGAGAGAGAGAAAGAGAGCTGAGCAGATGCATGTCATGTAACACGCATGGTATGTAACACGCGAATCCTTATGTTTGTGTATTCTCATCTGTCATATTATAAGTTAAATACCATTTGATTTTATCATGTATAATCTAAACTTATGTTCATTACTGTAGTTTGAGTGAGAGAGTGAGTGAGTGTGAATGAGAGACAGAATGAGTGAGCGTGAGAGTGAATGAGTGAGAGTGAATGAGTGAGCGTGAGAGTGAATGAATGAGAGTGAATGAGTGAGCGGGAGAGTGAATGAGTGAGCGGGAGAGTGAATGAGTGAGAGTGAATGAGTGAGTGGGAGAGTGAATGAGTGAGAGTGAATGAGTGATCGTGAGGGTGAATGAGTGAGCGGGAGAGTGAATGAGTGAGCGTGAGAGCGAATGAGTGAGCTGGAGAGTGAATGAGTGAGAGTGTCTGTGTGTGGGAGTGAATGAGTGTGAGTGAATGAGTGAGAGTGAATGAGTGAGCGTGAGAGTGAATGAGTGAGCGTGAGAGTGAATGAGTGAGCGGGAGAGTGAATGAGTGAGCGGGAGAGTGAATGAGTGAGCGGGAGAGTGAATGAGTGAGCGGAAGAGTGAATGAGTGAGCGGGAGAGTGAATTAGTGAGAGTGAATGAGTGAGCGGGAGAGTGAATGAGTGAGAGTGAATGAGTGAGCGTAAGAGTGAATGAGTGAGCGTGGGAGTGATTGAGTGAGCATGAGAGTGAATGAGTGAGAGTGAATGAGTGAGCGTGAGAAGGAATGAGTGAGAGTGAATGAGTGAGCGTGAGAGTGAATGAGTGAGCGGGAGAGTGAATGATTGAGCGTGAGAGTGAATGAGTGGGCGTGTGAGTAAATGAGTGAGCGTGAGAGTGAATGAGTAAGCGGCAGAGTGAATGAGTGAGCGGGACAGTGAATGAGTGAGCGTGAGAGTGAATGAGTGTGCGGGAGAGTGAATGATTGAACGGGAGAGTGAATGAGTGAGCGGGAGAGTGAATGAGTGAGCGGGAGAGTGAATGAGTGAGCGGGAGAGACAGAATGAGTGAGCGTGAGAGTGAATGAGTGAGCGGGAGAGTGAATGAGTGAGCGGGAGAGTGAATGAGTGAGCGGGAGAGTGAATGAGTGAACGGGAGAGTGAATGAGTGAGCGGGAGAGTGAATGAGTGAGAGTGTGTGTGTGTGAGTGAATGAGTGAGAGTGAGAGTGAATGAGAGAGAGAGAGAGAGAGTGTGTGTGTGTGTGTGTGTGGGACGCGCTGGCATCACTACTTTTACGTCACATACTTTTTATGTACACATTTTTCTCCATGTTTAGCCTTGTTTATGTTTACAACATTCATTTCACAATGTTTATTTTTCTTCCTATGTAAATGTATAATGCTCTTGATGAACGAAAGACGAGTGATTGGAAGGGCCGAATGTAAGACGGGCCTGCGCGCTCAATTTGTGACCCTAATAAAGTTGATTTGATTTGATTAGCCAGTGTTCTCTCCTCTGGTGGCTAGACCAATCCCTGAGCTCGTGACGTAATTGACCTTTACGTCATTGACCCCTCTTAACCACACATCCGGTTCATTCACATCCTTTGAACCATACACACGGATCAAATTAAAGACGTGCCCCGCCTATAACAAGTATAAAAATAAGTAACGTTTATAATTATATTGTCATGTATTGTATTTCATGAAGTTGTATCTGTTTGTGGGTGTTTTGTTACTGTTGATCATAGTCTAGTAAAGCTTCCGGTCTACTTCCCGTCTTTTGGTGATTCATTTATAATAGTGTATACAACTTTAAGAAAGCGACAAACAGCTTTTTCGGTCATGTGATGAGAATAGAGGCATTGGAGTACATCCTGACGACGGGAAAGATTAATTGGACAAGAGGCAGAGGCAGACCAAGATAAATTATGCAGAATGCACAGAGGAATAGCCGAGTCCATAAAAGGGCCCTCTCCCGCTGTTTATAATTCACCTCGACACCGCAAGGTACAAGAGGAACCAAATGAGATGAGACGAGACTATGTTTACAACTGAAACGAAGAGTACGGCCTCGTCCTGTTAATCATTATGTTTTTATCTGTATATAAGACTTCTTCTCTGAGATTATATATTACAATGTGTGTATGCATTTCTTTGCTAACGCAGGCTAGTCGCCGGAACGTTATGTTTTTTCAGTAATTGAGTTCTGGAAAGCTGCATTACTTTGCGTTATATAATATTGTTTACATGGCATCCAGTGCCGTTTGGTCAAGAAGATATGAGCCGGTATACAAAGCCAGCGAGGAGGTTGGAACATCTACTCAGCCGGGCACAACTGGTCACTATTCTCTACTGGGGTAGATGGCACAACCGGTCACTATTCTCTACTGGGGTAGATGGCACAACTGGTCAATATTCTCTATAGGAGTGTTTCACACAACTGGTCACTATTCTCTATAGGAGTGTTTCACACAACTGGTCACTATTCTCTATTGGAGTGTTTCACACAACTGGTCAATATTCTCTATAGGAGTGTTTCACACAACTGGTCACTATTCTGTATAGGAGTGTTTCACACAACTGGTCACTATTCTGTATAGGAGTGTTTCACACAACTGGTCACTATTCTCTATAGGAGTGTTTCACACAACTGGTCACTATTCTCTATAGGAGTGTTTCACACAACTGGTCACTATTATCTATAGGAGTGTTTCACACAACTGGTCACTATTCTCTATTGGAGTGTTAGGCACAACTGGTCACTATTCTCTATAGGAGTGTTTCACACAACTGGTCACTATTCTCTATAGGAGTGTTTCACACAACTGGTCACTATTCTCTATTGGAGTGTTTAACACAACTGGTCACTATTCTCTATTGGAGTGTTCCACACAACTGGTCAATATTCTCTATAGGAGTGTTTCACACAACTGGTCACTATTCTCTATAGGAGTATTTCACACAACTGGTCAATATTCTCTATAGGAGTGTTTCACACAACTGGTCACTATTCTCTATAGGAGTGTTTCACACAACTGGTCACTATTCTCTATAGGAGTGTTTCACACAACTGGTCACTATTCTCTATAGGAGTGTTTCACACAACTGGTCACTATTCTCTATTGGAGTGTTAGGTACAACTGGTCAATATTCTCTATAGGAGTGTTTCACACAACTGGTCACTATTCTCTATTGGAGTGTTAGGCACAACTGGTCACTATTCTCTATAGGAGTGTTTCACACAACTGGTCACTATTCTCTATATCAGTGTTTCACACAACTGGTTACTATTCTCTATGGGAGTGTTAGGCACAACTGGTCACTATTCTCTATATGAGTGTTTCACACAACTGGTCACTATTCTCTATAGGAGTGTTTCACACAACTTGTCACGATTCTCTATAGGAGTGTTTTACACAACTGGTCACTATTCTCTATTGGAGACTTCCACACAACTCGTCACTATTATCTATAGGAGTGTTTCACACAACTGGTCACTATTCTCTATAGGAGTGTTTAACACAACTGGTCAATATTCTCTATAGGAGTGTTTCACACAACTGGTCACTATTCTCTATAGGAGTGTTTCACACAACTGGTCACTATTCTCTATAGGAGTGTTTCACACAACTGGTCACTATTCTCTATAGGAGTGTTTCACACAACTGGTCACTATTCTCTATTGGAGTGTTAGGCACAACTGGTCACTATTCTCTATAGGAGTGTTTCACGCAACTGGTCACTATTCTCTATTGGAGTGTTAGGAACAACTGGTCACTATTCTCTATAGGAGTGTTTCACACAACTGGTCACTATTCTCTATAGGAGTGTTTCACACAACTGGTTACTATTCTCTATGGGAGTGTTAGGCACAACTGGTCACTATTCTCTATATGAGTGTTTCACACAACTGGTCACTATTCTCTATAGGAGTGTTTCACACAACTTGTCACGATTCTCTATAGGAGTGCTTCACACAACTGGTCAATATTCTCTATAGGAGTGTTTCACACAACTGGTCACTATTCTCTATAGGAGTGTTTCACACAACTGGTCACGATTCTCTATAGGAGTGTTTCACACAACTGGTCACTATTCTCTATTGAGATGTTTGGCACAACTGGTCACTATTCTCTATTGAGATGATTGGCACTACTGGTCACTATTCTCTACTGAGATGTTTGGTACAACTGGTCACTATTCTCTATTGGAGTGTTTGGCACAACTGGTCACTATTCTCTACTGGGGTAGATGGCACAACTGGTCACTATTCTCTATTGAGATGTTTTGCACAACTGGTCACTATTCTCTATTGAGATGATTGGCACAACTGGTCACTATTCTCTACTGAGTTGTTTGGCACAACTGGTCACTATTCTCTATTGGAGTGTTTGGCACAACTGGTCACTATTCTCTACTGGGGTAGATGGCACAACTGGTCACTATTCTCTATTGAGATGTTTGGCACAACTGGTCACTATTCTCTATTGAGATGATTGGCACAACTGGTCACTATTCTCTACTGAGATGTTTGGCACAACTGGTCACTATTCTCTATTGGAGTGTTTGGCACAACTGGTCACTATTCTCTATTGGAGTGTTTGGCACAACTGGTCACTATTCTCTATTGGAGTGTTTGGCACAACTGGTCACTATTCTCTACTGGGGTAGATGGCACAACTGGTCACTATTCTCTATTGAGATGTTTGACACAACTAGTCACTATTCTCTATTTAGATGATTGGCGCAACTGGTCACTATTCTCTACTGAGATGTTTGGCACAACTGGTCACTATTCTCTATTGGAGTGTTTGGCACAACTGGTCACTATTCTCTATTGGAGTGTTTGGCACAACTGGTCACTATTCTCTACTGGGGTAGATGGCACAACTGGTCACTATTCTCTACTGAGATGTTTGGCACAACTGGTCACTATTCTCTATTGGAGTGTTTGGCACAACTGGTCACTATTCTCTATTGGAGTGTTTGGCACAACTGGTCACTATTCTCTACTGAGGTAGATGGTACAACTGGTCACTATTCTCTACTGGGGTAGATGGCACAACTGGTCACTATTCTCTACTGGGGTAGATGGCACAACTGGTCACTATTCTCTATTGAAATGATTGGCACAACTAGTCACTATTCTCTACTGAGATGTTTGGCACAACTGGTCACTATTCTCTATTGAAATGATTGGCACAACTGGTCACTATTCTCTACTGAGATGTTTGGCACAACTGGTACCTATTCTCTATTGGAGTGTTTGGCACAACTGGTCACTATTCTCTACTGGGGTAGATGGCACAACTGGTCACTATTCTCTACTGGGGTAGATGGCACAACTGGTCACTATTCTCTATTGGAGTGTTTGGCACAACTGGTCACTATTCTCTATTGGAGTGTTTGGCACAACTGGTCACTATTCTCTATTGGAGTGTTTGGCACAACTGGTCACTATTCTCTATTGAAATGATTGGCACAACTGGTCACTATTCTCTACTGAGATGTTTGGCACAACTGGTACCTATTCTCTATTGGAGTGTTTGGCACAACTGGTCACTATTCTCTACTGGGGTAGATGGCACAACTGGTCACTATTCTCTACTGGGGTAGATGGCACAACTGGTCACTATTCTCTATTGGAGTGTTTGGCACAACTGGTCACTATTCTCTATTGGAGTGTTTGGCACAACTGGTCACTATTCTCTATTGGAGTGTTTGGCACAACTGGTCACTATTCTCTATAGGAGTGTTTCACACAACTGGTCACTATTCTCTATAGGAGTGTTTCACACAACTGGTCACTATTCTTTATTGGAGTGTTATGCACAACTGGTCACTATTCTCTATAGGAGTGTTTCACGCAACTGGTCACTATTCTCTATTGGAGTGTTAGGAACAACTGGTCACTATTCTCTATAGGAGTGTTTCACACAACTGGTCACTATTCTCTATAGGAGTGTTTCACACAACTGGTTACTATTCTCTATGGGAGTGTTAGGCACAACTGGTCACTATTCTCTATATGAGTGTTTCACACAACTGGTCACTATTCTCTATAGGAGTGTTTCGCACAACTTGTCACGATTCTCTATAGGAGTGCTTCACACAACTGGTCAATATTCTCTATAGGAGTGTTTCACACAACTGGTCACTATTCTCTATAGGAGTGTTTCACACAACTGGTCACGATTCTCTATAGGAGTGTTTCACACAACTGGTCACTATTCTCTATTGAGATGTTTGGCACAACTGGTCACTATTCTCTATTGAGATGATTGGCACTACTGGTCACTATTCTCTACTGAGATGTTTGGTACAACTGGTCACTATTCTCTATTGGAGTGTTTGGCACAACTGGTCACTATTCTCTACTGGGGTAGATGGCACAACTGGTCACTATTCTCTATTGAGATGTTTGGCACAACTGGTCACTATTCTCTATTGAGATGATTGGCACAACTGGTCACTATTCTCTACTGAGTTGTTTGGCACAACTGGTCACTATTCTCTATTGGAGTGTTTGGCACAACTGGTCACTATTCTCTACTGGGGTAGATGGCACAACTGGTCACTATTCTCTATTGAGATGTTTGGCACAACTGGTCACTATTCTCTATTGAGATGATTGGCACAACTGGTCACTATTCTCTACTGAGATGTTTGGCACAACTGGTCACTATTCTCTATTGGAGTGTTTGGCACAACTGGTCACTATTCTCTATTGGAGTGTTTGGCACAACTGGTCACTATTCTCTATTGGAGTGTTTGGCACAACTGGTCACTATTCTCTACTGGGGTAGATGGCACAACTGGTCACTATTCTCTATTGAGATGTTTGACACAACTAGTCACTATTCTCTATTTAGATGATTGGCGCAACTGGTCACTATTCTCTACTGAGATGTTTGGCACAACTGGTCACTATTCTCTATTGGAGTGTTTGGCACAACTGGTCACTATTCTCTATTGGAGTGTTTGGCACAACTGGTCACTATTCTCTACTGGGGTAGATGGCACAACTGGTCACTATTCTCTACTGAGATGTTTGACACAACTGGTCACTATTCTCTATTGGAGTGTTTGGCACAACTGGTCACTATTCTCTATTGGAGTGTTTGGCACAACTGGTCACTATTCTCTACTGAGGTAGATGGTACAACTGGTCACTATTCTCTACTGGGGTAGATGGCACAACTGGTCACTATTCTCTACTGGGGTAGATGGCACAACTGGTCACTATTCTCTATTGAAATGATTGGCACAACTAGTCACTATTCTCTACTGAGATGTTTGGCACAACTGGTCACTATTCTCTATTGAAATGATTGGCACAACTGGTCACTATTCTCTACTGAGATGTTTGGCACAACTGGTACCTATTCTCTATTGGAGTGTTTGGCACAACTGGTCACTATTCTCTACTGGGGTAGATGGCACAACTGGTCACTATTCTCTACTGGGGTAGATGGCACAACTGGTCACTATTCTCTATTGGAGTGTTTGGCACAACTGGTCACTATTCTCTATTGGAGTGTTTGGCACAACTGGTCACTATTCTCTATTGGAGTGTTTGGCACAACTGGTCACTATTCTCTATTGGAGTGTTTGGCACAACTGGTCACTATTCTCTACTGGGGTAGATGGCACAACTGGTCACTATTCTCTATTGGAGTGTTTGGCACAACTGGTCACTATTCTCTACTGGGGTAGATGGCACAACTGGTCACTATTCTCTATTGGAGTGTTTGGCACAACTGGTCACTATTCTCTACTGGGTTAGATGGCACAACTGGTCACTATTCTCTATTGAGATGTTTGGCACAACTGGTCACTATTCTCTATTGAGATGATTGGCACAACTAGTCATTATTCTCTACTGAGATGTTTGGCACAACTGGTCACTATTCTCTATTGGCGTGTTTGGCACAACTGGTCACTATTCTCTACTGGGGTAGATGGCACAACTGGTCACTATTCTCTATTGAGATGTTTGGCACAACTGGTCACTATTCTCTATTGAGATGATTGGCACAACTGGTCACTATTCTCTACTGAGATGTTTGGCACAACTGGTCACTATTCTCTATTGGAGTGTTTGGCACAACTGGTCACTATTCTCTATTGAGATGATTGGCACAACTAGTCACTATTCTCTACTGGGGTAGATGGCTCAACTGGTCACTATTCTCTACTGAGGTAGATGGCACAACTGGTCACTATTATCTATTGAGATGATTGGCACAACTGGTCACTATTCTCTATTGAGATGATTGGCACAACTGGTCACTATTCTCTTTTGAGATGATTGGCACAACTGGTCACTATTCTCTATTGAGATGATTGGCACAACTGGTCACTATTCTCTATTGAGATGTTTGGCACAACTGGTCACTATTCTCTATTGAGATGATTGGCACTACTGGTCACTATTCTCTACTGAGATGTTTGGCACAACTGGTCACTATTCTCTACTGAGATGTTTGGCACTACTGGTCACTATTCTCTACTGAGATGATTGGCACAACTGGTCACTATTCTCTATTGAGATGATTGGCACAACTGGTCACTATTCTCTATTGAGATGATTGGCACAACTGGTCACTATTCTCTATTGAGATGATTGGCACAACTGGTCACTATTCTCTACTGAGATGTTTGGCACAACTGGTCACTATTCTCTACTGAGATGATTGGCACAACTGGTCACTATTCTCTATTGAGATGATTGGCACAACTGGTCACTATTCTCTATTGAGATGATTGGCACAACTGGTCACTATTCTCTATTGAGATGATTGGCACAACTGGTCACTATTCTCTACTGGGGTAGATGGCTCAACTGGTCACTATTCTCTATTGAGATGATTGGCACAACTGGTCACTATTCTCTATTGAGATGATTGGCACAACTGGTCACTATTCTCTATTGAGATGATTGGCACAACTGGTCACTATTCTCTATTGAGATGATTGGCACAACTGGTCACTATTCTCTACTGAGATGTTTGGCACAACTGGTCACTATTCTCTACTGAGATGTTTGGCACAACTGGTCACTATTCTCTATTGAGATGTTTGGCACAACTGGTCACTATTCTCTACTGAGATGTTTGGCACTACTGGTCACTATTCTCTATTGAGATGATTGGCACAACTGGTCACTATTCTCTATTGAGATGATTGGCACAACTGGTCACTATTCTCTACTGAGATGTTTGGCACAACTGGTCACTATTCTCTACTGAGATGATTGGCACAACTGGTCACTATTCTCTATTGAGATGATTGGCACAACTGGTCACTATTCTCTACTGAGATGATTGGCACAACTGGTCACTATTCTCTATTGAGATGTTTGGCACAACTGGTCACTATTCTCTACTGAGATGATTGGCACAACTGGTCACTATTCTCTATTGAGATGATTGGCACAACTGGTCACTATTCTCTATTGAGATGATTGGCACAACTGGTCACTATTCTCTATTGAGATGATTGGCACAACTGGTCACTATTCTCTACTGGGGTAGATGGCTCAACTGGTCACTATTCTCTATTGAGATGATTGGCACAACTGGTCACTATTCTCTATTGAGATGATTGGCACAACTGGTCACTATTCTCTATTGAGATGATTGGCACAACTGGTCACTATTCTCTATTGAGATGATTGGCACAACTGGTCACTATTCTCTATTGAGATGATTTTCACAACTGGTCACTATTCTCTATTGAGATGATTGGCACAACTGGTCACTATTCTCTATTGAGATGATTGGCACAACTGGTCACAATTCTCTATTGAGATGTTTGGCACAACTGGTCACTATTCTCTATTGAGATGATTGGCACTACTGGTCACTATTCTCTACTGAGATGTTTGGCACAACTGGTCACTATTCTCTATTGGAGTGTTTGGCACAACTGGTCACTATTCTCTACTGGGGTAGATGGCACAACTGGTCACTATTCTCTATTGAGATGTTTGGCACAACTGGTCACTATTCTCTACTGAGATGTTTGGCACAACTGGTCACTATTCTCTACTGAGATGTTTGGCACAACTGGTCACTATTCTCTATTGAGATGTTTGGCACAACTGGTCACTATTCTCTACTGAGATGTTTGGCACTACTGGTCACTATTCTCTACTGAGATGTTTGGCACAACTGGTCACTATTCTCTATTGAGATGTTTGGCACAAGTGTTCATTATTCTCTACAGGGGTGTTTGTCGAGATGGAGGAAGCACTTATAGACGTGTTATGTGAGCAGTGATAATAATCCCAGCTGACCTGATCTAAACTTCTGAGCCTACAAATATATCAACAATATATATATATATATATATATATATATATATATATATATATATATATATATATATATATATATATATATATATATATGTGTCTGTCTGTCTGTCTATCTGGGTCTGTCTGTCTGTATGTTTTTGTGTTACACTCCCTACCCATCTACATACACATATATATCATACATACCAACATAGCTTCGGCATACCAGTGTACCTATCCACATACTAATCAAACTATTTGTGTACATATGTAACTGCCAACAAGCCTGCCGATCTAGCTACCTACCAATCAACCTTTCTATCTACCTAATTACCTACCTGTCTATCTATGTATCCATCTATATAGCCATCTCTGCCTAACTGTATGTCCATCTTTCACTCTGTTTGTCTGCATATTTGTGTGTCTGTTTGCTACGGGCCACTACTCAACCACCTAGCTCCCCCTCCCCACACACACACACACACACACACACACATATATATATATATATATATATATATATATATATATATATATATATATATATATATATATATATATAAATCACACACACACACATACACACAACCGACACAACACAAGAATGTTGATGTAGACATGCCACACACGGTACTTACCCTATAGAACAGAATGTGTGATCTAGTCAATACAGGATTCAAGATGTCAAGTTTTGTACCAACACATCCTAGACACAAGATGACACTCCAAGTGACAGACAACTATCAATCTGCAACTCAAAACTGCCACTTGTATATGTCCGCCGTTTTAAACACTTCTGGCGAGATCTTTTCGCTTCTCAACGTGCCTCTTCCCTCTATAGCACATGTGTCCGCTACACTACACACTTATGTCCGTTCCTCTAGACACATCTGGCGAGATCTGTCATGTACTATACACATTGTACACATGTGACTCCGCTGGTCTACACACGTCTGTCTGCTGCTCTATGTACATCTGTCCGCTGCTCTATATACTTATGTCCGCCAATCTACACACTTTTGGCGAGATCTGTACATTACTTCACTCAATTGTGACGAGACCTTTCCACTACTGTATATACTTCTTACGAGATCTTTCTACTACTGTACACACTTCTGGTGAGATGTGTCCACTACTCTATGTACATCTGACGAGATCTGTCCACTACTGTACACACTTTTGGCGAGATCTGCCCACTACTGTAAACACTTCTGACAAGATCTGTCCACTACTGTCCACATTTCTAGCGAGATATGTTCACTACCATACACACTTCTGACGAGATCTGTCCATTACTGTCCATACTTATCCAACATCCTACAGGAAAATGCAAGGAATGCCATGGCGGACATAGAAAGTCCTACAAGAAACAAATGAAAACCGTGAACTGATTCGAGAAACTGGAAGTAGTATGCGCACGTTATAGGGAGAAATACATCTGATAACTTAGTTATCACCATCAAGTGCCTTGCTGGCTGGCGTGGGCTATCATACTTATCCACAGATTGCTTGCTTGCTCGGTTTAATATCAAAACTCAAAATTCGGTCTCGTTCAATCTGGTTTTTTTTTCAGCCGTGGTTATTGTTGAGATCCGTGGTTTTTGTGGGTTTTTAACCCTGTTTTTGTCTTGTGCGCTCTTACGAGTGAGTCCTAACTCGGACTGGTTACATATGTGTTTGTGTCTGTGACGTCAGCTGGGGGATTGGTCGATGATGGTCCATTGTGCCCGTCTCTTCTGCTGGTGTATTTGGTTGGTGAAGGCTCCTGGCTCGTCTGGCTTTGCTGGTTGCAGCCCTTATCAGGGAATTTTATTTGGTCTGTTTGCCTCGTTTTTGTGTATTGTCTGTAGCAGCTTTTCGATGTTTTCCTTTTCTTGCTCGCGCAATATCTCTTCCCTCTCGAATTTCTTGCGCCTGTTTTCTAGTTCGAGTTTTTTGCGTTCCTTTTGCCTATGGTATTCTGCTACCCTACCTCCATTCTTGCCGATTCTAGGCACTCCTCCGGGGTAGGTGGAAGTGGGTATTATGTGCCACCTTCAGAGATCCGCGGGGTACTGGCTCCCTCTTGGACTTCTTAGGCGTCGTGGATGTTGGGCTGCTGGCCTTAGCTTTAGGTTCTGGCTCGGTATTTTGTTGGGTTTCATCTTGCGACTTTTCTGTGATCTTTCCCTTGGCTTCAGCTGGTTTGTTTTGGATTAGCTCCCTTTCAGTTTTTAGCCTTTCTCTCTCTGCTATGATGTCTTATAGGATCTCTTCATTCTTCTTTGTCGTCTGCAACATGTGCTCCACTTGTCGTTTGATGTTTTGCTGGATCTCCTTTATTTTAGCAAGCAGTCTTTCATTGTCACTGGTTTGTGGCGGTGATTGAAGTAGCTTGACTTGTCTCTTTAATTCGTCGATCTGGCCTTGTAGTTGGTCTCTTTCAGCTTGTGATATACACGTGGCTGTTTCGCACCTCTTCATTGCTTCCTTGTATGTTGTCTTTGGGGTAATAGCGATCTTTAAGACGTCTCTGTGTCATTGGAGATAGAGACTGCCCAGGTATCCTGCTCCATGCTTGCCCAGGTAGTTGGCGCACTTTTCTTTTGTTGTTGGGTGCTCGGAAGACCGTGTCCAGCTTGGACAGCGGACACTCCTTGAAGGCGTGAAAATATATATGTATATATTCATAAAACCATTTAGAACATCTATAGCTCAAAACATACATCATCACATACATTTATGAAATGGGGTGTTTCCCATATAAGTTCACCTCACTTACTCTTTCCCTTTCTGATTCATTCATACTGTCTTGTCGGAAGGGCTGGTAGCACAGTCCTGTCGAACATTAAATGCCTTCCCTGAATCTGTCTGGGATATTGAATGTCCTAAGTCATGTCTGTCCTCATGCAGACATCATGCAGACAAGGTGAACTGGTGCCATTCCTCAAACCAAGTGGTTTCACCACAATCTTGGTAGGCACTCAAAGTGTTGGTCCAAATAATCAATGTTAATTGGACACTATCAAGAGACTGGTATCTCTCATGAATTTCTCCTAAGTAGTCAGTCTCCCCAATGTTTAACATCATACAGGATGAATCTAAATGTATCTCCTGTACCTGAATAAGCCACACACTCATGTAGCTTGGATAATGGATTTCCCCAAATTATCACACACAACAAATCAGACAACCAAGTGGTGAATGAAAGAAGAAGATAGTTCTCAGTGAAATCGTAAAGCTAGAACTGGAACTTTAAGTACAAAGAAAATCCACCAGTGTAAAGTTTGGGAGAATATGTAGAAACAGGAAACTACACAAGCCTTCAGACTAGCAGACAAACTAATCAGAATAATGGTATTACCTGGGTTTAGCTAGGAAATCCTGTCATACGACGTTTTATCGAAGTAACAAAACGAGAGGGTAATCTCTCACCAGAAATTAAAATTCCGACTTCCCTGGTACGCTATTGTGAATGCGTCTGAAGTCTTGCTGGCCACTTCTCGTAGTTTTATTCTCTCCGTTCCTGGCTAGTTTCCACGCTAGCTAATTACTATGTCCAAGTTCCTGTTAGCTCAACCTATTTTTCATGTAGGATGATTTACCCAGATGGATTAAGTGCCAAATTCTTTTCACCCTTCCTCCTTTCCTGTGGACGGTAGTTTCATGTGTCAATCAAATTGACCGATGCCCCTGTGGCATAACGCTAACCACCATTATTCATTTACCAAATCATGCCGCAAGAAGAGGAAACAACATTAAAAGAAATTGACTTCACAACCGCAAACGGAGACTAGGACTTAAAACTTAACATCGAAACTGGAACTGCATAAGTGACAGATGACGTGGATTCTTAGAAAGATTTCATCAGACAAAGCTCGGAAACCCATTGGATAGGAGGAGACATGTGACCCACTTTCGCGCCAACGCCGGATTTGCATTTGTTACTATTTCATCAGAATCTGGTAAGCCCGCACTTTTTCCTGCAACCAGCCTGATGAAGAGACGTGAGAAGCTGGTGTGACCAAATTTTCAAACATGGAATTGCGGGGTGTCTAGATCTGAGGTAAGCTTGTGATTCCCGAGATTAGACTAAGAACCCGATGTATCAAGTATCAAGTAATGGTAACCCGTGTTTGTAATGTCAATTGAAATGTATTATTATTAATTAAAACCTCTGAAATGTAAAAATGCTCGACTGTAGATTCTAACGACGCAGAGCCGTTCCCGGGCAAACTGACACTCCAATACTCTCTTCGATGAAACTGCAATCTCTGATATTCTTAGAGATAATTATTAACTTTAAGAAGTGCATTATACTACTAAATTCTATTCTAAACAACTGTGAGAAGTGAGGATTCGAAAGCAATCTTGTGCATTTTGTCAGAAACACTGTTAAAGATGCTATCACTATCTACAGCTAAAATGACAGTTCGTGTACTAGAACAAGTGCCTTGTTCTAAAACAGACTTATCTATGCCTATTTACAATCTAGAAAGCTGAAAGAGAAATCAATCTTTCCTTTCTCCTTCATCTATTGAATCAATAGGGTTTGACGGAATAAATATTTATATTTTTGTCAAATTTTAATTAGATAAGGGCACACATGAACTGCATTACATGAGAAAGTTGTGCTTCGCGGAACACCATCACGCGCAGTGAACTTAACTCATTAATCAACACGGCTTGAACACACAACACCACACCACC
Organism: Cepaea hortensis; assembly: GCA_963921405.1. Taxonomy (NCBI): domain Eukaryota; kingdom Metazoa; phylum Mollusca; class Gastropoda; order Stylommatophora; family Helicidae; genus Cepaea; species Cepaea hortensis. Next base: position 87,688,508 of record OY992895.1, on the reverse strand, counting down.
CAACACACAACACCACACCACTCAACACAACAACAACAGATAATGGGAGAGAGTTATTAGACACAGAAGAAGAAGAAGTTGGTTAATTGGGAAAACACAGAGAATTATTTATACACGCGATAAACACCATTGAGTGGAAGAAATGTTATAAATGTATGTCATTTATTTACATGCATCTTGACACATTCTCACTCTTGTCACTGTCTTACTGTACACGTTCACTGACCCCAGGTCAAATGAGAACTTACATACAGCAGGAACCAGTTGATACAAGGCGTACACAGTGTGATAAACTCTGACCACCCCAAATTAACCCAACACTAGCTTAGAGAAAAAAGGAGTGGAGAGGAACTAGTTCCTACTTCAGGAATTTAGATTTCTTCCGACCTACTTCTAGAATATTGTATTGGTAGGAATGTATATATTTATGTGAATATTCATCAGTGATCTTGGTGGCTACATACCAACGACCACCCAACACATCAGCAAACTAACCACCTAAATCAGACCTGAAAGAGGGAAGCCGAGAGAAAGAGATGAACCACAAGTGAGATGGAGGATGACTTGGCCATGAGCAAAGTATGGGGAGGCCTTCAGTGGAGCTATACGGGCAGACCTGAAGTGGATCCATCAGTCAATGGACCCTGGCTTACCTAATCCTCCAGTCACCAGGTTACCTTTCTAATTGGTACACACCACACCCAATTTCAGGAAACTGATATTTAATTGTTGAATTACCATCACACTTAATATGTACAACATCAAAATGTTTACTATGTTTCACACTTGTTGACATCTCATGTATTGATGCTTGTTTATTGATGGTCTGTGTGACTGGTCCAATATGCAACTTTTCTAATATCTTGTGTAAATCACAATGGAGATGTATGTACTGACCAGAAGGCTCAGGCCCAGTCAATAAATGATTAACATGAATTGACCTTCTGTTAATTTATCAGTTCAAACCTATCTGTGAGTCAACTTCTTTGTACATCATGTTGTCAGAATCTAATGTGATTGATTATGTGTTTGATTGTTTTACAATAAATCCACTCATAATGACTTACTAAAATGGGGGAGGGAAGACTTTAGATCTATCAACTGCTCAATATCCATGTTTTCTTCATCTAAATCAGGCTGAGAAAATTCTCCAGACTTTCCTCAGATTTGATAAACAAAACGGGGGCTCCAGAGCTATAAGAATCCTTGGAGAAGGGGCAGAATCCCAGTTAGTAATCATTATTCTCACCAGGGCCATAATCTATATCTCCTAGACATACTTAATAGAACGAGGCTTGTAGATAACTCAAGGTTCATATTCTGGGGTTATTGAAGAGAGAAGAGGATGGGGCTCTACTTCTTTTGTTAGAAATGGGGCATGCACTACAATGATCTCCCACTCCCTTCAAAAATATATGACAGCCCCCCCCCCCCACGCCTGAAACAATGAAACATGCTTTGGCGGCAATGCAGTTGCGTCATTACATTCCAATCTGCTGTTAACACCCACCTTCCTGGGTTGCTGGCAATAATGTGTCAGCCATGTGTTCCTACTTTGCCGTTTATTGCGGGTAGGTGTTAAGCCTGCATTATATTGCCGTCTTTGGATCACACGGGTTTTCCCCTGAGTAGCACTGCCATGTATTATTTCAGACGGGTCTGGCTGACCCTCTTATCACCCATTCTGCCGTGGCTGGTTTACACGTTAGATCATGTTAACCGTAAGGTGTTTGGTGTCAGTCCCTATTCCAACCGCAGGATTGTAAACTAACACGCTAATCTCCACTGACTGGCTCCGCGATGTATCAACGTCGTCGTCTCCAGCCCAGATTTCACACTTTGCCGTCTTTCTCTTCCCTTGTACTGAAAACAATGAGTTTTCAACCTTTGATAGCGCCCGCCGACTGGTGCCGTGGTGTCTGGGTTTTACGTTTGATCAGGACATCAAAGCTTTCTCAGACCTAGCATTACTGAAATGATGGGGCGTGCGTGGTCAAAATGTATTTATCTCTTGTTTTCAATCCTCTTGCATTTCTATCAAATTTCTGGTTTACGTTTATGCTTTTAGAGAATGATAGAAAAATATTGTGGACTCTTCAATTCCTTTCAAACTTGTGTAATTCTGATACTGGCGGGGCTGTCCCGTCACACTCTGGTATCTTTCTCCTCCTTCTTCTCGGCTGTCTTGGCTTTATATTTCTCGTGGTGGTGTCAGTGGTAACTGTTGTTTCAGACTCTCCACGGTCGTATTCTTTACGCTTTTAGCGGCTCCCACGATGCGCATTCTTTGTGATTGTTGTTTCTTGTTGTTCGCCTTGCCCCGCGCCATTTTCCTCCCCTGTTTGCGATCTCCTACAGCTTTTATCAATTCCTGTGTGGACTCCCTTTGATGTCATGACACAATACTGACCAGAATCTTCTCATAGACAGCTTAGTGGGAACTGTAAACTAGATTTACAGAGCAAAAGTAAATGACAGGATATATATATATATATATATATATATATATATATATATATATATATATATATATATATATATATATATATATATATATATATATATATATATATAAAATTATAAAATATATATATATATATTGTTAAGGATGTCGTGTTAAGCACATGACTTCACGGGGCGGACAAACACTGTGAACTTTTAAAGGCACTTTTAAGATGAATGACCGTCCTACTTTTGACATGCACAAAATAGAAGCACCCACCTTACAGACACTTTGCGGTACTGTAGCACGCCATGGATGATGTCATGTGCTGAATCTTGACTTATGTCAAGCTGTGCGACGAATGTGGCTCCCAGTCAATGGGCGGTTTTACTGTACCAGGATTTCCACGGCTGCAATTGTTTGGAAACTTCTTACTCCTCTCACAACCTGGCTAGACTGACAGGCATGCGTACTAGACCTGCATTCGCTGATGAATGTCTATGATATTGATACCGTGTATAACCATAGTATCTCAACAAGTGTGTGTGTGTGTGTGGGGGGGGGTGTATGTGTGAATGGATGGATGTTAATGTGTGTGTATGGGTGGATGTTAATGTGTGTGTGTGTGTGTGTGTGTGTGTGTTAATGTATGTGGGTAGGTATTAATGTGTGTTTTTGAGTGGGTGTTGATGTGTGTGTGTGTGTGTGTATCTATGTGTGCGTGAATGTGTTAATGCGCGTGTGTGCGTGTTAATGTATGTGTTTGGGAGTGTTGATGCGTGTATGGGAGGGGAGGCGGAGGAATGAATTACTGTAAATGTGTGGAGTTAGAGGGACGGCTAGTTTAAGACTAAGTGTGGGGGTAAGTCTTTACTTCTAGATATAGGTTCTTCTTCTTCTTCTTCTTCTTCTTCTTCTTCTTCTTCTTCTTCTTCTTCTTCTTCTTCTTCTTCTTCTTCTTCTTCTTCTTCTTCTTCTTCTTCTTCTTCTTCTTCTTCTTCTTCTTCTTCTTCTTCTGGCCACCTATGGCTCCAAGAAATGGGGTGAAGTCTGGCCACCTATTGCTCCATGAAATGGGGTGAAATCTGGCCACCTATTGCTCCATGAAATGGGGTGAAATCTGGCCAGCTATTGCTCCATGAAATGGGGTGAAATCTGGCCACCTATTGCTCCATGAAATGGGGTGAAGTCTGGCCACCTATTGCTCCATGAAATGGGGTGAAATCTGGCCACCTATTGCTCCATGAAATGGGGTGAAATCTGGCCAGCTAATGCTCCATAAACATAATGAAACAGGAAGGTGCCGTACTGTACATTCTGTCAGATTGGTGTGCGTCCGTCTCTTAATGCTAGCTTCCCACTTGTATCGTTGTCTACTCGTTGCTTGCTTGTCCTCAACCTTGCCCTCCAGTATGGTTTTTATAAGAGTATTATGCCTTTTAACGTTGCCGTAATATTTCACTTGCCTCTCTTATATTTCTTACATTAACTCTCTTTTCAGTCTGTGCACTCAATCTTACAACATGTGATGCCCCTATTACATCCCTGGCCCCTAGAGGACAATGCACCGTGACACATTTTGTTTTCTTGTAATGACTGCCATCTCTTCTTCTTTTCGTTCATCCGGAGTGTTTTTTCAGATGTGATTGCGGTGTGTCTGTTATGCGCCCTTGGGCCGAAACCCGTAGGCCAACACATCGACTTTAGCGTGCTTTTTTGACCAGGTAGCATTCCTGGGAGACTCTCACTTTTGTGGTGCCATCTACAACCATGCTGGCCAAGTTAGAACGGTCGAAGACAACGGTCATCCCTCAAAGGAAGGCAGGGACAGTCCATAGCATTTTCCGCCATCCAAGGTTGCTTCCATAGTTGCAGGGCCGACACATAACGCCCTGGTTCTGGGCTAGCCGAGGGAATCGTCACGTCCTGCTCATGGCTGCTTTAAATCCTCACTTCAATATATTGGTCATTTCGTTTGCCCCGGGCCATTCCCGCACAAACCAGACAGGTTTGCAGACGGTATCCACTCAGCGAGTTTTCGGACATGTGCTTGTCGTTGCGCCCGTCAGAGCTGTTCCAGGCACGACAGACATTCGGAAAACTACCTAGTCAGAGCTGTTCCGAACAAGAGCGGCATTCGGAAACTAGGTAGTCAGAGCTGTTCCTAGCACGAGAGACATTCGGACGAGACATTTCACTCGGACGTAAATGCGTAGTGTCAATTTTTAGTTTGCCACCCGTAGGATGACACTTCCGGCTTCCGGCGGACATTTTTTAATGAGGTTAGCCTTCCTCGGGTTTCGAGACTCTTGTTTCGGCTTCCACATAGCAAGCTTTCGCTTCGGGCTGCCACGTAATGGATTCGCAAGACAGGCGTTCCATTTCGTGTCAACGAGACAATTTTCCACCTTTGACTACACTCACTCCATGAGTGTGGTTACAGACTATCGGACGTCTGCGAGACGTGCGACCGAGGTGTTTTTCCACCTTTTGTACTCACGAGGTAGGCTACATGTGCTGCCGGCTCAGCAGCTTACCTCCGTGCGTCTGTGGGCGAGTAACGGTCAGGCCCTTTCATCCGGGGATACCTCATATCCCCTAGCTAAGAGCCACCGAACGAATCTGCGCCGAGCATGTAGCGTTCTCAGCACATCATCACAATTTTGATGTAGGTTTGTGTCGGCCAAGCTCTCACTTCCGAGAGTTTATGGCTTAGAGACGTTCAGCCATACACCTCAGATGGGAGCCTTAGAGGTTATGCCCGGACTGAGATTTAGGGATCGTTTGCCTGATTTTGACTGCTATCCTCAGTCTTACCTGCAGAGCAGCAGGTTGTGTCTCTCTTAGTCTGGTCCCTATCCCACGAGCCGTCCGATATGTAGTTTTCATCCATCGGCAAGCACATGGGGTCGATGGGACACGCAAGCTCCCCCACCACGGCAAGGTGGAGACACATCGGGGGAGACTGCCATCTTTGTTCTCACAACAACTGGAATAGAAGAGAGGTAGAAGAATGATGTGAGAGAATATCCCTGCCAGGCGTTCGTTGTTATCAGGACATGAGGTGTTACATTCTTGTCGAGACTGCCTGATGTGAACAATCATGCAAGTGCGCGCCAGTTGGTGAGATACTTGAGGATAAGAAGCTGGCAGTTCATCTGGGTGGTTGAGTGTTAAGGACGTTGAATGGGAGATGTAGACAATCTAGTCGACAAAGTGGGTAATGCCCAATATCCATGATGATCCACTTAAAGGGATGATGACAGGAAGCGGGACTTCCCCAAGCGTGGTCCATCCTTGCCTTCAATAACCATTGAATATTTCCACTTCTAATGGTAAAAGTTGTAGTTTGATTATGTGTCTGTCTGGCCTTTCCTGGGAGTCCTGATTGTTGGCCAGATCCTCTGACATTTAATGCCGCTCCATTATCTCCGTGTTATGATGATTTATCTGTTAACCCACGCTATACACATTATCTCAACCCTGACCACATCTGCCTTAGCATGCACCAATACCCCACCCAGGGGTGCAGACTCAGCCAATCTGTCCGCCAGCTAGATTCCAACGACACCAGCATGCCCTGGAGCAAAGAACCAACAGATAATCCCTGTGATTTTTGATTGGAAGCTGCCATTGTACACGAAGGATGCCTGTCTTCACATTTCTCAGCAAGTTTTGTTAGCCCTTTACAACCATGACATGCGTGTAAAGATATACAACCTAACACATAAATATATGTAGCAAAGAATCGGTTATGGATAAGAATAGATAAGGAGATTATACGAAACATTTATAAGGAGATGATATGAAAAACCACCGCATACATACATATCAATTGGGAACCCTTGGAGATCACTAAGACTGTTCACAAATAAAGACAAATGTATTGTTTGGAGCTCATAGATGTAGAAGAAAGAAGAAGAGACTAGAGGAGGCACGAGAGAACACAAATAAGCACACATGTCATGTTTGGGGCTAGTAGACATAGAAGAATGATGATGACCATTCATTTCACCCAGTGGGGTTGAAAGTATGGAGGTGAGTTTTAAGATGGCTGGCAAGGCGTATTTTGGCTCGACATGTTCTTTGACAATGTGGGCAAAGAATGCTTGACGTTCAAGGAGGCGGAATTCCTGCATTTTTTTTTGGGGGGGGGGGGGGAGGGGGGGGGTCCAGCCTTGTTTCACATCTCTAGCAGTCCTGTGAATACACCCTTACGTAATGATGTAAGCCATGAATTTCGGTCGTTGGCAGCATTCTCCACTTGTTGTGATGAATTCCAACAGTTTTTAATGAACCTTCAGAATGTCTTTAACGTGTTTCCTCTGGCCGCCTTGAGAGTGTTTACCACATCGCAGCTCGCAGTAAAAAAAATGCGTTTAGGGAGCCTGTGATCTGGCATGCGAGTCCCGTCACAAGCCCAGCAAATCTGCTTTTCATTAATAGAGTTTGGATACTGGGCATGGACGCTCTTTCTAAGACTTCATTGTCTCTAATCTTGTCTTGCCATTTAATCTTCAATAGCTTCCTAAAGTAGACTGTGTGTAAGTGGTTTAATTTCCTATCGTGTCGCTGATAAACAGTCTATGTTTCACAAGCATATAGCAGTGTGGATAATACAACTGCTTTATAGACTTTCAGCTTTGATTGTGGGCTTATTCCAGTTCTGTCCCATACATTCTTGTACAGTCTGCCAAAGCCCGCGCTGGCCTTGGAGATTCTTGCATTCCCTTCGTCTTTAATTGTAGCAGCTTGTGACACAGTGCTGCCAAGGTATGTGAATTTGTCCACAGCACTTAGTTTATGACCACTTTGATATTCGGCACGGTGGTATTATTCCCTGGAGCTGGCTGGTACATAACTATAGTCTTCTCCAATTTGATACTGAGCCCAAAGTTGGCACAGGCATATGAGAAAGCTGAAACATTATGTTGCATGTCCGCCGCTGAGTCGGCATATAGAGCGCAATCATCAGCAAACAGGAGCTCTTTGACGGTGTCGCAGTTAGTTTTGGTTTTAGCTTTCAGCCTTCTGGGATTGAATAACTTTCCATCCATGCGGTAGTTGATGTCTATTCCAATGTCATTGTTCTCGAAGGCATTCGTCAGCATAGCTGAAAACATGAGGCTGAACAGTGTTGGTGCCAGGACACAGCCTTGCTTCACTCCATTGGTGACATGAAAGGGCTCAGACAGTTCACCATTTTCCAGTACTCTTGCCTGCATGCCATCATGAAATAACCGCACTATTTGGACAAACTTTGGTGGACAGACATATTTCGCCATAATCTTCCACAGTCCTTCTCTGCTGACTGTATCAAAAGCCTTGGTAAGGTCAATGAAAGTAGAGAAGATTTCAGAGTTCTGTTCCTGACATTTCTCTTGCAGCTGCCTTGCAGAGAAAATCATGTCAACAGTTCCTCGTTCTTTACTGAAGCCACATTGACTCTCAGGAAGAAGACCTTGATCGAGATTTGCCGTGAGGCGATTGAGAAGAATTCTGACGAGTATCTTCCCTGCGATTGAGAGCAAGGAGATGCCTTGGTGGTTGTCAAAGGATTGGTAGTTTTCTTTACGTTTGTATAGGTGGACTATTGACGCGTCCTTGAAATCTTGTGGCTTGGTCTCGTTCACCCATGTGTTTGTAAAGACGTGGTGAAGCTGCTCTGTTAGGATCGGCCCACCTGCCTTGTATGTCTCTGCTAGGATGGAGTCAGGAAGAGGCGGCTTCCCACTGGAAAGTTGCTGGATGGCTTTGTGGTGGCCACAGCGATATATAATACTATATGTGCCACAGTGATATATCAATACTATATGTGCCACAGTAATATATTAATACTATATGTGCCACAGTGATATATGAATACTATATGTGCCACAGTAATATATTAATACTATATGTGCCACACTGATATATCAATACTATATGTGCCACAGTGATATATCAATACTATATGTGCCACACTGATATATCAATACTATATGTGCACACTGATACATCAATACTATATGTGCTACAGTAATATATCAATACTATATGTGTCACATTGATATATCAATACTATATGTGTCACAGGGATATATCAATACTATATGTGCCACAGTGATATATCAATACTATATGTTACCCACTTATATAGTCGTGTTCGGAACCGTGATCGTACAGAGTGTAGTGGTTGTATAGTTACAAACTGCTGGTTCTGGCCATCACCACGTCGGTAGAGTCCCAGCTTCCTTCTCTTCCTCCTTTCCTCCACTGCTGACCCTTCCTCCATAGAGTAGTCTTGACTCTCAGTCACTTCCTTCCCCTCCTGTATATTCAATATTCCTTTTGTACTCTAGGGTTGCCGGTCTCTCTGGCGAAGGGTTTAACAACTTTCTGCGTAATCCCGTATGTCCACGTGAGGAAGACAGCTGGGCGAGATTCGGCAGCGGATCGCGTCGCTTTGTTTACTTGCGGGGTATGTGAGCCGGTCGCTCAGAAAGCATTGGCAAACTACTGAGCGTAATCTTGCCACGAACATCAACAGCATCTGAAAATGCTGTCATTGACTGCAACGTCCTGTAAGAGATATGCAACTTAAAATAAGAAAAAAACACTCTGGGGATAGTACGTTGTTTACGCAACTACATTCGTCTAGTGTCCCATAGGGCAATGTGTTCTGCAACCTGTTTTGTGTGCGTGTGTGTGTTTTGTGTGTGTGGTAGGGAAGGAGGAGTGTGGTGTGTCTGTCTGTAACTGTATGTGTCTGTGTAGTGGTGGAGGGTCTATTTGTGTCTGGCTGTATGTGTCTATCTGTGTCTGCCTTTGTCTGTGTCTGTGTCTATATCTGTCTGTGGCTGTGTCTGTCTGAATCTCGATCTGTCTGTGTCTGAGTCTGTCTGTGTCTGTCCGTGTCTGTGTATGTGTCTGTCTGTGTCAGTCTGTGTCTGTCTGTGCTTGTCTGTGTCTTTGTGTTTTGTGTGTGACAGATGGTTGATAGGAGCATGGTCGGGAATCATGTTACCCGTTATTTCCCACGTACGGATTGGTGTATTGCTATTGTATTGTACTGTAACAGTAATAGAGTACTGGGGTATTATTAGGATCTAGTGGGAAACAGATACAGCACGATTGAGCATTGAGAGTGAAAGGATGGGAGATGCTCAATCGTGACGTATTGGGTTGGTTAGGGGAGTTAACATCACACCCTTGAGAGGGAAAGAAGCAAGTTGTCATCATGAAGCAATAAACTATTTTAACTTAACCTCTGGCTTGTTAATCTCTGTACACACTGTTACAGGATTAATTATGGTGCCTAAGACCCAGGATTCGAACCTGATATAATCACCTGAGAAAAATACAATGCGAAGTCAAGCCGAATAACGTCACGGAGAAGTTCAATAACAGGCGCACCAAAAGATGGCCAGTAAAGTAAATTTGTAAATCTTAGTTATCTGTGAATACAGAGGCCAAAAGCTCACCCAGGAGTGGTCCTCTGTAAGTCTTTTTCAAGACTTAAGATAACAAATAAAGTAGCGCCAAGAGCCTTGATATAACCGTCACTTTGCAGAGTCCGCAATTCAAGAAGTTTATTATAGCCGCCGTGCTGCAAGTTGATTGTCAGCAACAGGCTTAACATGGACGGTGCCTGAATTGTTGCGTTTCAAGAGCCATTAAAGCCGGGGACGAACCGGAGTGATCATGTCCTGAGAGTTTGGGCAAACCAGCAATTCAGCCAGAACATTTAGTCGGTCAGAACAAGAACCTCGTTTCTTTCGTTGATCGGGCCATAGATTGTTGAAACAGTCAAATATCACTGGGCCTCGGCTGATCCTGATACTTTTGTTGGGGCCTCGTTATTACTAAGACCCTATCAAGACGGCGAAGATGAACCCCACCCGGGGTGAAAGCAAAGACTAATATCAGATGTGACCCGACCAGGGGTTGAAGATTATCCAGGCATCCCATGAGAAGTGACCTGAGGGGAAGAGATAGGCTACCTAGACACCGCTACCTAAATTCCACGACTGATGGTCAGCTGATGCAGGCACCTGGTGTTCGAACTTAATTTGACGGCGAGTCGAAGAAAGTAGTTGCTTGAACAAGGAAACAGAGTCAGGGTAAATTTCTGTATTACATGAACATAGTAGTTGACTGAACAGTTTTACAAAACAAGTGAATTGTGCTCTTTAAAAATTAAGAAATTGCAATTGTGTGATACTTAGACCCAGAAAATAACTGCGCATTGCTATAATAAGTGAGTGTATTCTTTAAATTTAGAGGCTGAAATTGTGTGTTTCTTTGCTTGCTTTGTTAAAGTATATTTCAGCAGAACAGGACACCTTGGCACAGATTTTGACAGGCGTGGGAACAGCAGTGGGCAGGCTTAATATGGTGATTAAACAACAAGGGATGGCAACAGAATAATATTAGAGTAATTAATTGAACATATTAAGTATTGCTGCTGAATTTGAAATTAATATTGTTTGAAATATTTGTATATTGCTTGATAATTTCCAGTACAGATTTTAGGATGCAACCCCAAGATTTTTCACAGGTACTGACTGGAGTTAGTGGGGCAATAGCAAGGTTGGATGCAGTATTGAGACAACGTAGTAGAGGTTTCCAATCGAATGGCCAGTATGATACCATTACGCCAAGGCCACATCAAAACTCAACCTGCTTTAGAAAACAACCGCTTTATAACAACGACAGAAACTGTCACAGATGGAATGTAAACGACGTAACGAGAACACGAAGGTATGAAGAGAGACAACATTTTTATAAGAAAAGATGGAACTGGCCATCTAATAGTGAGGAGCAGAAAACATTACGAAATCAATGGTTTGAAATCAGAAGATTGAGATATGCACTCGCAAAGTCAAACAAAGGAGAAAATCAGCATCAGACTAATAGAACCTTAGCAGATGATCGACAGGTGTTTTCAATTTGTAGGGGTAGACAGGAAAGAGAGACACAGACGCAGATGATTGAAGTGGTAGAACGGAACACACAGACACAAGTTGATATAGTGGGAAAGAAAACCCAGATACAACCAAACAACAAGATAACGAAGGGAAGTCAAACCGAGTTGGTAGAAACTCAATCAAAGCCAACTGACTTAAAAGTGACGAAGAGAAACACCGTTGCATTAAAGAGAGACACAGGTACAAAAGTTAGACAACCCAAGACAGAAGACAGCAGAAAGAAAATTAGAAAGAGTGTTAGAGTTAGAAATGAAAAAACTTTGCTCATGTATAATCGTGGATGTGGAACCGAGGAATCTTATGAATCAGAATCTTCAGACCTCACAGATTTCGGTATAGAATGTACACCAGACAGAGATTTAAAAGGAATGAATAGGAACGATCCTGACTCGAAGCGAGATGTTTCCTCGTGCGGTATGGTTAGTGGTAGACAAGCAGGCAAATTTTTAGTTAGTGACTCTTCGGAACAAGATAACAGTATATATGGCAGAAAAGTAGCAAAAGCCAGGAGACGAATTCCAAGGATGGGAGCAAATGATACTTTTAAAAAGAAAGATGTTTATCTATTGGAAAGTAGAACACAAAAACAACAAAAGACTGAAGCAGCGCTGGACAAAACTAGAAGTCTCATGAAGGCATTAAGACCATGGTTATATGGAAATAACTAATACGTGCAGGTTTGAATATTTTGTAACTGAGATATTGTTCAGAAGAAATATTGTCAGGTGGACAGATTGTCAGACAATCGGTATATCCAATACCTATAGAGAATGAAATATTAATTGCGTCGGGTAGACGAGAAAGTTGGAAGTGGAATTGGTGGTTTTGGTGAGAGGTCTATAATAAATAGACAAGTTCTTTTGATGGGAGTAGCATGGTGGAGATACTGTAGTTAACAGTAATGATTAAGAAGTAGTAGTATGGATGAAAAGTCAGAGTCTAGTAGTAGTATGGAAGAAACTAATAAGTTGTACGAAGAAGAAGATATTGATGTAGAATTGGCACTTATTCAAAGAAATTTGGACTTGTTGAAGAAGCGGAAACGTAGGAGATAGATATTTGAAAATACTGCAGATGGCAGGAGTTAGAAGTGAAAGGGATGCCTGAAGAAGCATACGAAACGGTAGAAGTGGTCTTGAAATATTGATACAAAAGGGGTGATGGAATTTTTTCGTTACTGTTGGTAATGCCGTGTTTCCAAGAGAAACCAGATCAAAAGTTCGTTGATAAGTAGAGGTTGGCTACTACGTTGAAGTAATATTGGATTAGTGGCCATGTAGTTTACAGTGCTCACTTAAGAGGTTATTTTGGATGTTATGTGCTGTTGGGAGTTAGGAGATAATAAATGGTATGGTAAATGTTGATTACTGATTTGTTTAGATAGATAGAACAGATGTGATTCAAATTGGACTGTAGTTAACAGATATACAGATGAACAGTGAACTGTTTAGTTTTTCGGTCATAGATATACTAGAATGACCTGTATAAATAGATAGACGTTGTTTTACTTAGTATGAGGGGCCAATGTTGGTGGGTCACTATACGAGGTGGTAATAAGTTTTTGTGATTGGTTCTGGAAAATGATGGCTAATGTTTAGTTGCTTTAGTCCTTCATTATAAGTTTTTTTGTTTTGTTTTTGAAAAATAATTGTGGTTATTTGGTTTATTGAGTTAGAATAAGGTGATTGTGTTCCTAGCATTTGAATTGATAAAAAAAAAAACTATTGGGCCGTAAAAGTGTCCAATAGTGATAGTTAGAAGTAAGGTGTTTTATTCTGATTTGATGCATGTTATTTTATAAATGTGTTTTTCCTTATATTAATTTGGAGTTATGACGGCTGGTGTGATTTGATCTTGATTACATAAATGGTTTTGTATACTAAGTTACTTGGTTAGTAAATAAGTTATGAAGTTAAGTAATTAAGTTTAATTTTCAAATATAAGAGTTTTGCTTAAGGTTTTCGTTCAGAAAGGAGTTAATAAAAACTAAAATATCAACTGATATAAGGTAGGGGGAAGCTTAGATAACCTGAATGTTGAAATAGTTAAGCAATGCTGTGCATTCATAAATTAGTGGGAAATCAGGGTTGGTGAACGTGTGTACACGAATGGATAGACGTATCCAGGGCCTGCACACACGTCACTGTGTTCATAAATGGCAGTATGGGAAGTACGGGGGCAAGAAATAGGGGCTGTGAAATACCAGCTTTAATTTTATTAAAGATGTTCATAAAATATGAACATGGGCTCAGGGTGGAAGGTGAGAAATACCAGCTTTAATTTTATTAAAGGTGTTCATAAAATATGAACATGGGCTCAGGGTGGAAGGAACAGAATTGTGGTTGGCAATGTCAATGTGGAATGTATAAGCTTTATGAAAACTTATGCCAAAGTATTTTATAACGAACAACGATGTATTTCATAAGGTGTTTTAAAAAATTATTTTACAAAATTTTTTTATTGGCAAGGGAGGTAAAGGGTGAGTGTCTTAAATGAGCATTACTGTATGTACATGTGGTCATGTCGTGTATTCATTCTTTATACTTCTTACTAGGTGCGCACCGCTTCTTTACTTTTTCTAACTACATTGTTTTTGTACGTCCTCGGTTTTGGAAGAGTGGGAAGTTTTATAAAAAAAGAAAGAAAAATGTTTCGATGACGAATTTATGAGCTGTTCGTATAATATGTGTATTTGATACAGGAAACGGGAGGAGCTAAGAAAGAACCAGAAAAGTAGAAATATATAGTAGATAGCTATATAATTTTGGGGAAATAACAAAGGAAAGAAGGACTATTTAGATTAACAGGGTTACCATATGTGGTATTATACAAAGAGAGTTCGAAGAAGAAGTATATGAAGGAGGGGGGTTACTAGCAAACCATATCACTGGGAGAAGAGTTAAAAGATATATTATTTACTTGAGCTGATTTAGAGAAGATTAGAGGAAAAAGAGGGAATAGAGTAAGGGGATTAGGAGTAAAGATTTTTCCTTTGTAAGGAAAATTCTTTAATAAACATGGGGAGGTGTAACAGTAATAGAGTACTGGGGTATTATTAGGATCTAGTGGGAAACAGATACAGCACGATTGAGCATTGAGAGTGAAAGGATGGGAGATGCTCAATCGTGACGTATTGGGTTGGTTAGGGGAGTTAACATCACACCCTTGAGAGGGAAAGAAGCAAGTTGTCATCATGAAGCAATAAACTATTTTAACTTAACCTCTGGCTTGTTAATCTCTGTACACACTGTTACAGTACTGTAGTGAACAGTCTGACCTCCCGTATTCCCCTAGTCTCTATTAGTGCTTTGACCTGACCCCAGAGAACTGGCCTGGCCTGGAGATGTGGGGATAACATGGGGCATTCTGACATAGCCACGTCAACCCTTTCCACTCGGTCCCAGGTTTGAGATACATGCCCCGTCGGATGCCGACAGATGTACCCAACACAATTCAATGCATGCATAGATGTCCCTGGCCTGACCCAGTTTACTATGTCCTGACACTGCAGGGCGCCTGTTTGGCTGTCCTTAGCCATCACTTTCTCTGCACACCGATATCTCCATAAGTGCTCCACTTTCATCCCATACATAAAATACACGGCGAGAATCTTAATACAGTACACGAAATCCGTTGCCTGCGAGGGTTTAGATCTTTGTATACCAAACGTTGAGTTGAGTTGAACTAAGAACCGACATCACAACACTCAGGACATTCCCATACGCACTCCGTCTCAACACCAAGCAAAAGTCCTACTACTAACTAACTAACTAACTAAATTAACGACTAACTAACTAACTAGATAACTAACTAACTAACTAAACGACTAACTAACTAACTTACTAACTACCTAACTAACTAACTAACTAAACGACTAACTAAATAACTAACTAACTAACTAAACGACTAACTAACTAACTAACTAACTAACTAACTAAACGACTAAATAAATAACTAACTAACTAAACGACTAACTAACTAACTAACTAACTAACTAACTAAACGACTAACTAAATAACTAACTAACTAACTAAACGACTAACTAAATAACTAACTAACTAAACGACTAACTAACTAACTAAACGACTAACTAACTAACTAACTAAACGACTAACTAAATAACTAACTAACTAACTAACTAACTAAACGACTACCTAACTAACTAACTAACTAACTAACTAACTAAACGACGAACTAACTAACTAACTAACTAACTAACTAACTAACTAACTAATTAACTAACTAACTATCTAAACGACTAACTAAATAACTAACTAACTAACTAACTAACTAAACGACTACCGAACTAACTAACTAAGTAATTAACTAAACGACTAACTAACTAACTAACTAAACGACTAACTAACTAACTAAACGACTAACTAACTAACTAACTAACTAACTAAACGACTAACTAGCTAGCTAACTAACTAAATAACTAACTAACTAAACGACTAACTAACTAACAAAACGACTAAGTAAATAACAAAACGACTAAGTAAATAACTAACTAACTAACTAACTAACTAAACGACTAAATAAATAACTACATAAATAACTAACTAACTAAACGACTAATTAACTAACTAACTAACTAAATAACTAACTAAATAAATAACTAACAAACTAAACGACTAACTAACTAACTAACTATCTAACTAACTAACAAACTAACTAACTAACTAACTAACTAAATAAACGACTAAGTAATTAACTAACTAACTAAACGATTAACTAACTAAATAACTAACTAACTAACTAAACGACTAACAAAATAACTAACTAACTAACTAAACGACTAACTAACTAACTAACTAACTAACTAACTAACTAAATAACTAACTAAATAACTAACTAAACGACTAACTAACTAACTAACTAACTAACTAACTAAACGACTAACTAACTAACTAACTAACTAGCTAACTAACTAACTAAATAACTTAACGGCTAACTAATCAACTGACTAAATAACTAACTAACTAACTATCTAACTAACTAAATGACTAACTAACTAACTAACTAACTAAACGACTAACTAAATAACTAACTAACTTACTAACTAACTAACTAAACGACTACCTAACTAACTAACTAACTAACTAACTAACTAACTGACTAACTAACTAACTAACTAACTAACTTACTAACTATCTAACTAACTAACTAAATGACTAACTAACTAACTAACTAACTAACTAACTAACTAAACGACTAACTAAATAACTAACTAACTTACTAACTAACTAACTAAACGACTACCTAACTAACTAACTAACTAACTAACTAACTAAATAAACGACTAACTAACTAACTAACTAACTAAAAGACTAACTAACTAACTAACTAACTTAACGACTAACTAAATAACTAACTAACTAACTAACTAACTAAACGACTACCTAACTAACTAACTAATTAACTAACTAACTAACTAAATAACTAACTAACTAACTAAACGACTAACTAACTAACTAACTAACTAACTAAACGACTAACAAAATAACTAACTAACTAACTAACTAAACGACTACCTAACTAATTAACTAACTAACTAAATAACTAACTAACTAACTAACTAACTAACTAAACGACTAACTAACTAACTAACTAAACTACTAACTAAATAACTAACTAACTAACTAAACGACTACCTAACTAACTAACTAACAAACTAACTAGCTAAATAAATAACTAACTAAATAACTAACTTACTAATTAATTAAATAACTAACTGAATAACTAACTAACTAAATAACTAACTAAATAACTAATTAAATAACTAACTAACTAAATAACTATTTAAATAACTTACTAAATAACTAACTAACTGAATAACTAACTAAATAACTAACTAACTAAATAACTATCTAAATAACTAACTAACTAAATAACTAACTAACTAACTAACTAAATAAATAACGAAATAACTAAATAACTAACTAAATAACTAACTAACTAAATAACTAACTAACTAAACGACTGACTAACTAACTAACTAAACGACTAACTAACTAACTAACTAACCGACTAACTAACTAACCAACTAACTAACTAACTAAACGACTAACTAATTAACTAACTAACTAACTAAACGACTGACTAAATAACTAACTAAATAACAAAACTACTAACTAACTAACTAACTAGCTAACTCTAGTCTAGTCTTTCCTCTTGGGCCTAAGGCGGCGCATAGGGCAGAGGTCGTTTGTGCGTAGCGCTAACATTTAGAGCCTGAAATCTGATTCTGTAACAACGGCGAGTTTTATGATGGCGGATTGTCAAGCCGCCGATCAACCGACTTAAGTCAAGCTAGAAGAAAACACGTCCCGCCATCCTAACCCAAGCCGGAAACTCTGCAAACCTTCCGATGACAGCCTCGCACCACCGGCCCACCAGCCAAGCATGTGAATAAGAATATCGTCGCACATCCGGGTGGGATTCTGACTTAGAGGCGTTCAGCCATAATCCCTCAGATGGTAGCTTCGCACCATTGGCTTATCAGCCAAGCACGTGAACCATCAAATACTGTACCTGTTAACAAAATTAGTAGAGTGTTTTTCTTTTGTTTACATGACGTTACACTCAATACTCGCATTTATTATGTGTTGTTTGTCCATCAAGAATGATGATGACCATCCATTTCATCCAGTGCTGTTGAAAGCATGCAGTTAATCAAGACAAGTGTCTATTCTCACTCCCACAGAGAAGCATTTATGTATGCATAGACCTCGCTCACACAGACAAGCATTCATATTTGGATGGATCTCAATCACACAGAAATATTCATGCCTAGATGGATCTCACTCAAACAGAGAGGCAATGATATCTAGATGGATCCCACTCACAAACAAACAGAGAAGCATTCATGTTTGCATGGATTTTATTCACAAATAGAAGAATTCACGTCAGGATGGATTTCACTCACACACAGAAGTGTTATATCTTGATGGACCTAAGACAAAAATTTATAGTAACATAACCAGTATATAACCAGAATGCTATGCAGGAATTTGGAATACCTAGGAAGTTAATCAACATGACCAGACTATGCATGGAAGATACTTATACTATAGTAACATATAAAGGCAGGAAATCCGACCCTTTCCAAATAACATCTGGCTTGAAACAGGGTGATGCACTATCGCCGCTACTCTTCAATCTGGCTCTAGAGAAAGTTGTAAGGAAGATAAAGGAGGAATGTGATATTGGAGGAACATCCAAGCTGCTTGGTTATGCAGATGATATAGATATTACAGTGGAAAATGAACAAAAGACATTGGAAATATTGACTCACTTAAAGGAAAAAGCCCAACAGATAATAACTTATAACTAAACGGCTAACTAACTAACTAACTAACTAACTAACTAACTAACTAACTAACTAACTAACTAACTAACTAACTAGCTAACTAACTAACTAACTAACTAGCTAACTAACTAACTAACTAACTAATTAACTAACTAACTAACTAACTAAACGACTAACTAACTAACTAACTAACTAACTAACTGAACGACTAACTAACTAACTAACTAAACGGCTAACTAACTAACTAACTAAATAACTAAACGACTAATTAACTAACTAACTAACTATCTAACTACCTAACTAACTAACTAACTAACTAACTAACTAACTAACTAAACGACTAACTAACTAACTAACTAACTAAACGACTAACTAACTAACTTCTAACTAACTAACTAACTAACTAAACGACTAACTAGCTAACTAATTATCTAACTAACTAACTAACTAACTAACGAGCAATTTACCTAGAACGTAGGTAAATTGTTTGTTAATTAGTTAGTTGGGTTGTTGGTTATTTGATTAATTAGTTAGATTGTTCGTTAATTAGTTAGTTAGCTGGCTAGGTATTCTGTTAGTTAGTTGGGTTGTTGGTTGGTTCGTTAATTATTTACCAGGTTAGTGTGTTAGATAGTTGGTTGTTTCACTGGTTATCTAACTGGTTATACTATTGGGTCAAATAATAACAAATCGACCGATGATGAAATATAGTGGATAATTATAGCGAAAAAATATTAAATAACAATCGATGACGAATCTTAGCTGTATATCACCGTCGTCATCATCGGTGGATGGAGGTACAGAATGCTCTTAACCATATGAAAAAAGGCAAGACCCCCGTTTCAGACAACATCACAACAGAAAT
Organism: Cepaea hortensis; assembly: GCA_963921405.1. NCBI lineage: Eukaryota > Metazoa > Mollusca > Gastropoda > Stylommatophora > Helicidae > Cepaea > Cepaea hortensis. Next base: position 87,668,919 of record OY992895.1, on the reverse strand, counting down.
TTTTAATGCGTTAGAAAAATATGGAATAGATAAAGTTACCAGACTGCTGAGTACAATATATGATACTGAAAATATACCTCATGCATTATGTAACTCTGTATTTATTGCAATACAAAAGAAATCAGGAGCCTTGGAATGTGATCAACATCGAACAATTAGTATAATGAGCCACTCCACGAAGATTTTGCTAAGAATTATCATGCAAAGAGTTAGGAAGAAAATACAACCTGAAATAAGAGAAGAACAATGTGGGTTTGTAGAAGGCAAGGGTACAGTAAATGTTGTGTATATACTGAGAACCATAATTGAACGTTCTATAGAAGTAAACAAAGATCTACACCTTTGCTTTATTGACTACACAAAGGCTTTTGATAAAGTGAGACATGTCGACATGATAAGGATGCTTGAAGATCTACAAATTGATGGAAAAGATCTTAGACATGTAGAACACACATATTGGAACCAACAAGCTGCCATAAGAATTGATAATGAAGTAGGTCAATATCAGCCTATTAAGGGAGGTGTGAGATAACGATGTGTAATGTCTCCAAATCTTTTTTTCCCGTACAGTGAAAATATATATATATATCTGGGCATATTCTTGAACAAGTGAATCGGTACTGTTATCTCGGAACAGTCATAACATATGATGGGAGATGCCTTGAAGAAATTAGAACAAGAATTTCCATGGCAAAGATTTTTTCTGCAAGATGAAAAACATACTGACCAATGAAAAGATATCAATTGAAACGAGAAAAAGAGTGTTGATGTGCTACATAGAACCTGTACATTTGTATGGATGTGGAGTGTGGAAAATGAGCAGACAAGCTGAAAAACATCTGGTGGCTGTGGAAATGTGGTTTCTGAGGAAAATGCAAAGAATACCATGGACAGACAGAAAAACCAGTGAGCAAGTCGTTCAAGAAACAAATGAAAATCGTAAACTGATTAGAAACATTAGACGTAGACAGTAAAAATTAGTTGGGCATTTTATGAGAAGAAATGAATTGGAGAACTTGGTGACGACTGGCAAGATCGAAGGGGAAGACCAAGAAGTAAATACCTGGATGGCTTGGCCATGTGGCATGGTCGAGCCAGAAACACGGAGCTGATCCACAATTCTGGTGATCGAGAGAGATGGCAAAACATGACCGCCCACGCTTATCGGTAATAACACATGATGGATGGATGACATCATCGGCATTTTCATCATCATCATCATCTTCCACCTGTGCCATCAAGCATCGTCGGGAGGAATAGTTTAAGTTTAAGTGGCCGACGAATGGCACTGGTTAGTGTCATTCTGTGTGATTGTACAATGTCATTGATGTCGTTAATCCATTTCTTCTCGGGCGTCCTCTTGCTTCCCTATCAAAGTTTCTTTGATGTAGTGCCAGTGCTGGTAGTTGATGTTGCATTCTAATGATATCGACGAAATATTTGATCTTCTGCCGTTAAATATATGTTGATGCCAGTGTCTGTCTGATAGCATTATGTCTTACTTGGTCTCGAAAATTTAAGGTAGCAGGTCACCCCACGCATCTCATCTTGTAGATGTTGATTTTGCAAGATTGGTACTATAGCATTAGTGTGAATGCACTATTTATTATCTGTCGTTTTGCTGACATCTCATCTTGTAGATGTTGATTTTGCAAGATTGGTTCTATAGCATTAGTGTGAATGCACTATTTATTATCTGTCGTTTTGCTGACATCTCATCTTGTAGATGTTGATTTTGCAAGATTGGTACTATAGCATTAGTGTGAATGCACTATTTATTATCTGTCGTTTTGCTGACATCTCATCTTGTAGATGTTGATTTTGCAAGATTGGTACTATAGCATTAGTGTGAATGCACTATTTATTATCTGTCGTTTCGCTGACATCTCATCTTGTAGATGTTGATTTTGCAAGATTGGTACTATAGCATTAGTGTGAATGCACTATTTATTATCTGTCGTTTTGCTGACATCTCATCTTGTAGATGTTGATTTTGCAAGATTGGTACTATAGCATTAGTGTGAATGCGCTATTTATTATCTGTCGTTTTGCTGACATCTCATCTTGTAGATGTTGATTTTGCAAGATTGGTACTATAGCATTAGTGTGAATGCGCTATTTATTATCTGTCGTTTTGCTGACATCTCATCTTGTAGATGTTGATTTTGCAAGATTGGTACTATAGCATTAGTGTGAATGCGCTATTTATTATCTGTCGTTTTGCTGACATCTCATCTTGTAGATGTTGATTTTGCAAGATTGGTACTATAGCATTAGTGTGAATGCGCTATTTATTATCTAAATATTGAGCACAACCCACCACTGGCAACGCCGATCGCATTCTGGTATGAACCTAAGGCCTATCCACGTCAATATGGAAGCACTATACTCGAGTTTCGCCCTCGTTTGAGCTCGTCAGTAGTGCATATCCTTGACCGGACCCGGAAACAGTCCCGGATCACGCGTGTGAAGCGGGTGTGTAACCACGCGGCACACACTGGACACACCAAATTATCACAACAGAACGTCACAACGCTACCCATCGTAGGCTATGCTCAATCGATGTGGTTGTTTCGGGATTTGAATTTTATTTATTATCTGTCGTTTTGCTGACATCTCATCTTGTAGATGTTGATTTTGCAAGATTGGTACTATAGCATTAGTGTGAATGCGCTATTTATTATCTGTCGTTTTGCTGACATAGGTATAAGTGGATACTTCAGTATGGGTGATAGCTGATGTATAAGATGTTTATCACAGGGTCAAATATAAACACATTCATTGATGATGAACATTTATTTTTTATTACAGAGTCAGATATAAACAGCAACTGGTTCTGGTTCAGAGAGTTAGAACATCTCACAGAGATATAAATTGGCAGGTATTGATCAGCACTCACAGAAGTACGGGCAAGAGGTAGAGATCAGATAACACAACAGACAGCATTCGATGTCAGAGCTACAGACTCAGTGAGATTTGAACCTGGCACCTTCGAATAACGACAGCGACTTGCTGCAATAAATCATGCAATCTATTGTTTGTGTCATCGTTATTCAAATTCACTGCGGGAAAACATTGTTTTGGACTTGCTGAAATAACAACGGTGCCCTCTCGACAGTCAGCCCTTGTCACCTCGATGGTTGATAGTCAGAGTATATGAATGTACTATTCGTGTTATTTCGATTTATGATAACAACATATGATTATATTTCTATTTTTGGTATGTGATTGACAGCCAAAGCATGTGAGTGTAAAGCTACTGGCACGCACCGTCTTGACATAAGATAGTTTGTACACTGGGCTTTAAAAAAGGCATAATAACCACACCCCAAGGCTATAGAAGACAAATCCTGGGCTGAATTGTAAAGACCATGTATTGCCCATGCAGCACGATCACTCTCTCTCGGCTTGTCTAGTTCACTCCAGAGGGAAGGTAATACCAATACAACTGGAACACGACAAGCTGAAAAAGCTGCCGGATCACTAAAGAAATGCTCTAATTGTCCGCCTGTCGGAGCTTAAATGCTATAACAGCTGCCAACCAAGGCTTAGGGGCTGGTCTGCGCTCCCAGGACATTTAGTCTTCAGGTTGCATTTCCTCGCATCAGGATAAGGCGTGTACTCAACCCCCCCCCCCCCCCCCCCCTCACCCCTTTCCCCTAATTGCACTACTTCGCCCGAAGCCGTTGGCACTATGTGGGATGTCGGGTATGGTAAGCGCTGACCGAAATTCGTCGCTAACAGAAAGCAGGTTGTACTGTCTGCTGTAGACAGTAGCTCAGTCTTATCTGACTAAGACCTAACATCCCAACATTCGGCGCTAACAGACAGCAGGTAGTAACCTCTACTGTCATACGGTAGCTCAGTCATAACTGACTAAGACTTGACACTGATGTACAAGTACTCTCTCATCTCGTCATCATCTCATCATGTTCCTCTTGTACCTTGCGGTGTCGAGGTGAAGTATAAACTTCGTGAGAGTTCCCGATTATGGGCTTCATATATCGATATTACCATGGACTCTGATATGCCCTCCGTCCAACATTTACTTAGTCGGCTTCTTCCTTTGTTTCCATCTGGTCTGTAAATCATTGCTTGTTGTGGTATGCTGTTGACTGGTAACCTACTTGCATGGCCAAACCATTTGACTTGCTGTTTTCTGATAAAATCTAGTGCTGCTTTAACCCCCACTTTAGTCCTGATTTCTTCATTTCTGATCTTATCTCTTCTTGATACGTTGAGTATTCTTCTCAGGAATCTCATTTCTATTGTTGTGATTTTTCTTTTCTCTTTTTATGTCATTGTCCAGGTTTGGCATTGGTAGCATAGAGTTGGCAGGAAGATTGTGTTGTAAAGTGCTTTCTTAGTAGTTATTGATACATGTTTGTTCTTTAGTATTGATGCCATTTGTCCAATGAGTTGAGTACAATTACTACTCTTGTTATTTCGATTGTTGATAAAAAAGAGTGATTTTCTGTTTATTTGTGTTATGGAACGGACAGTCAAAGCGTGTGAATATATTTTTCATGTGATTTCCACGATTGACAATCAAAACGTGATAATATATCTCTCATATTAGTACTGTGAATGGTGACCAGAATATGTGAATGTTTTTCTCATATTAGAACGATGAATGATGATCAGAATGTGTGAATGTATGTCGCATGTTATTCTAATTATCTTGATGAGTCCCCAGCAAACGACATGTCTCACATCACAGCAGGACACAGCCTCGGTACATATTGTGCTGACAAACTTGGTATCACGTGACAACAAATATATAATTATAGTAGTAGAAAGCCGGTCTCCCTGACCCAGGTTAAACGACTTTCTCCGTAATCCCGTTTATCCACGCAGGGTAACGCAGCGCGCGAGAATTGGAAGCGGTTCTCGCCGCGTTGGTAACTTACGGAATCAGTGAACCGGCCGCTCAGAGCAATGGCAAACTTCTGAGCGTAATCTTGCCTAGAAATCAACGACAGCGGTAAAATGCTGATGTTGATAGCGATGTCCTGTAAAAGATATGCGAAAAAAAAAGAAAGAAGTCGTAGAAAACACAAGACAAGAGGGAACCACAGTTCACAGACAGTCGGGGAAGAACAAGTCAATGCGGATGACATCACCGTTATATGAACTCATATAATTATATTAATACAGTAGTGGAATACTAAGGAAAACCTGGACAAACCCCAAAGAAGAAGCCATGGGATTTGTATTGCTTATGCTCTACTGAGATTAATACAGACCAGACAGAAACAAAGTTACAATTGCCGCACTTCCGGCTCCGCCGGGTTACGAGACTCAATGGTAATATTACTCGCACACTGTCACGCATGTATAAGTGTTTGTTTCTGTAACCGCCCCCTTCCGTCTCCAACTTAAACACACTCTGCACGAAACATGTTCACCCTGCTCAGCATGCTCTGTGAGTTCCTTATAATCATATGTATGTGCAGAGTGGTGTGCATAAATTTAACAAAATTAAAAGATAGGGAGCATCTGTTGGGTCTTTTCCCCATGGTATGATGGTGCGTTGGGAAATACGTAGGTGGACAAATAAGCTGAATCTGCACTGCTGGGTGGGGTACTGGTGCACAGAAAAGGCAGATATCATGTGTATAGTGTGGAGGAAGAGATATACCATCATTGCCTGGAGAGAATGATGCGGCAGGGAATGATCAGAGGGTATGGCCAACACTCAGTACGCTCATTACTCAGAGGAAAGATAATTAGATACACATAGTCAGATTGCAACTGGCACCATTAGTATTGGGACTCTTCGCTGGTTGTTGAAGATGTGGATGGAGCTATATGGGAATGTCATGAGTGCTGAGAAGTCAGTTTTTATATCACGTCAGCTCAACTGAACTTCTCTATTATGACAAAGGAATTTGTGTCCATGCAACCAAAATGGTGGGTAAGGTGTATACCAAAATACATACAACAACCTGTTGCCAAGATACATACAACATTCCTGTTGCCAAGATACATACAACATACCTATTGCCAAGATGCATATAACATACCTGTTGCCATGATACACACAACATACCTGTTGCCAAGATACACACAACATACCTGTTGCCAAGATACATACAACATACCTGTTGCCCTGTGAGTAGATAGAAATATACTAGGGAAGCCAAATCCTGCACAAATGCTCGTTAAAGTTGGATATATCCAGCTACAGGTTTTATGAAAGAGTTGTGTAATTTGTTTCATAGTTTGAGTGAGTGCATCAGGACCAAGGGTAAACAATTTCATTATCTTCATATAGGGTGGATGGTTTCATTATCTTCAGGTATGGATGATGACCTAGGGTTTATTGTTTTATTATGTTTATTTGTGGACTTATACGTAGGTTAAACGATTTCATTATCTTCATCTATGGACGAGGACCTAGGGTGAATGGTTTCATTAGCTTCGTGTATGTACTAGGACCTAATGTTAATGGTTTCATTATCTTTATATGTGGACTGCGATATTCTTTCCGACATACCGCTAATGACAATCACTGAAGTATTCACTTACCTCAGTAACCTAAAAAACACAACCGCATCTGGGTTAGATGGAATCAGCAACCGGATTCTCCGTTGTGCTGCGCCAGTGATCTGTACATCACTAACCTATGTATATAATCAGTGTCTCACCAAAGGCCACTTTCCATCAGCTCTCAAAATCGCTAAAGTGTACCCTCTTCTTAAATCTGGTTCATTGGACAATGGTCTCCCGAACTATTACAGACCCATTTCCTTACTATCATCGCTATCTAAGCCACTAGAAAAAAACATCCATAAAGTAACATTACAGTATTTAGTTCGCAACAAGCTTATTGTTGACAGCCAATCAGGATTTCGAACAAAACATTCTTGCCATACGGCCCTAACAAACATGATAGAAAATTGGCACCAGAATATAAACAACAACAGTCTATGTGGAACTGTGTTTATTGATTTCAAGAAAGCATTTGATATGATAGACCATGTTATTTTAATTAAAAAACTTGAGACAATGAAAATTGGCCCTAATGTAGTCACTGTAATATCATCTTTTCTATCAAACAGAAAGCAAGTAGTATCACATAATAAATCTCTGTCTCAAACCACTACCTTCAATATAGAAGTACCGCAAGGCTCTATTCTTGGCCCTCTATTATTTGCCATATATATTAACGATCTACCTTTGCATCTTTCGTCGTCCTGCGATCTATTTGCAGATGACTGTACAGTGTATACAAACGCTGAAAACTTTATTTTACTGGAGTCGTTTTTACAACAAGAATTAAATAATGTAGTTAGGTGGAGCTATTCAAACCGTATGCAAATTAACATAACTAAAACAAAGGCAATGTTATTAACAACCAGAAAAAGACTTCAAACTCTAAGCTCACACACATCACTTCAACTTCACATCGATAACATGCCAGTAGAAAGTGTAATTGAGCACAAAACATTAGGCCTAATCATTGATAGAAACTTAACCTTTAATTCCCACGTTCAAGCGCTCATTAAACAAACAGCGAAAAAAGTCTACCAACTCGCCAAAATTAAAAACTTCCTTGATGAAGACACAAGGAAACTATTCTATACTTCTCATATACAGACACACTTTGACTACTGCTCTACAATCTGGGACGGTTGTTCTAATTCAAACACCAAGCGACTTTACTCACTCCAGAAACGGGCCATGAGTCTAATTTATAGCAAACATTTATCTGACAATCCTAGCCTGTATAAACGCCTTTAGTTACTATCATTCCGCAAACGCCTGCTTTTCAATAAAGCTAAACTAATTCACAAAATCCTGCATCTGAATGCCCCAAATTACCTTTGGCCATTGTTTAAATATAATGCTAGACACAGTAAACGTTTAAATATACTACACATTCCGAAGCCTAGGATTGACTTATACATAACAAGCTTAACGTACTCTGCAGCTCAGCTGTGGAACAATCTTCCACAAGAAATCAAAGACATCACCAATCCCTATTCATATAATCGCAAATTATTCGAACACTATCTCATTGCGGATTAACTTCCCCCTTAATAATAGAGATAATAATAATAATAATAATAAACCCTAATATAACAGCCATTACCATTTTTGTAGGCCAGTATATTCTACATGGCTAATAACAAGTGTCAGACCATTATCGAATATTACTGTGTCGTGTAGTTTTGATGTTCGCATTTTGCCCATGCCTTTATAATGCATATCTTTTATATTGTTGCTGTTCTTTGTTAGCCTTGAATGATGTGTGAATGAAATAATGTATGAAAGAGAGTGATAGAAGGGCAGAATGTTAGACGGGCCTGCGTGCCCAATTCTTAACCCTTTGAAAATAAAGTTTGTTCGTTCGTTCGTAGGGTAAATGGCTTTATTGTCTTCATGTCAGCAACAAGATTTTTGAATAAATTAACTAGACAATTTTAACGTGGCCTTTTTACTGATTGGATCAATGAAGTGTTTGGTCCTTCTGCGAAAAAATATTTCCTTGAGATGAATCTACCACTCCAAATCTTGCTTGTTATGGACAACGCTCCTGCCCATCCTCCAGGACTACAAGATGACTTTCTTGAAGAATTTAAATTCATCAAGATCCAGTTTCTGCCTCCCAACACTACTCCGTTACTCTAGCCTATGGACCAGCAGGTTATTTCTAACTTTTAGAAGCTCTACACTAAAGTGCTCTTCGGGCGTTGTTTTGAGGTATCTGAAGGGACCAATCTCACTCTCAGAGAGTTTTTGAAATATCACTTCCACATCGTTGTCTACCTCAAGATGATCGAAAAGGCGTGGGAAGGGGTTACCAAGAGAACCCTCACTTCTGCTTGGAAGAAGCTTTGTCCGGAGAGCGTTGTCGAATGTGACGTTGAGTGGTTTAAGACAGTACCTGTTGAGCCTGTAGTCAACGAGATTGTGTCTTTGGCCAAGATCATGGGACTGGAGGTGGATAACAAAGATATCGATGAGCTTTTGGAAGAGCACAGCCAAGAGCTGACCACCGAAGAGCTTATGGAATTACATTGTGTTTCACAGCAAGAAGTTGTGGAGGAGAGTTTGTCCGAGGAGGAGGAGAAGGTAACAGCAAACCAACAATCTTCTGGCGCAATAAGAGAAATGCTGAAAGCATGGGAAACTTGCATCGTACATTGAGAACCATCACCATAATAAGGCAGTGGCTATGAGAGCTACTAATTTATTTAATGATAATTCTGTGTCTCATTTCCACCAAATTCTGAAGAGTCGGCAAAAAACAAATTTCTCTAGTCAGCTTTCTAGTAAACAAGAATTAGGTATGTATTATAAATTGTAAATTAATTATTTCAATTTTTTTTTCTACACATCGAATTCTCATTCCAAGTTCGTTCATTCCGAGATAGAAGAGGAAGATGAATCACGCTCCTTAACAATGTATATATAATTTTCTTTGAATAAACGTTATACAAAATATTTTGAGTATTTTTTCGTCATGGAACGCATTATCGAATTTTACATTAATTTGTAAGGGAAAAACTGTTTCGCTTAAACGAGTGTTTCGCTTTAGGAATAAGGTTCTGGAACGAATTATGCTCGTTACGCGAGGTTCCACTGTATATGGAATAATTGGCTGTCCGTAACTGCGGTCCTAGGTGCCATACATATGTAACATTGAACAGTCAAGGACACATTTTCCCACCATAAGGCATATCAGGTGTATGGTGCAAGTCCCATATTGTTAGGCCAATCAGCGAGTGAAGGGACAGAGTGGTCTCAAGGTATGGTGTCAGCCTAGAGGTCCCTGGGGGTTCAAGCCCCGATGAGGGCCGGGATTTTTTCACGTGGACTTCTAGCAACAAAAGTAGTTATGTGCCAGCCAGATCCATGGATTAATCACAGTGTGCCGAATATCAAAGTGAAATGTCATAGACTAAGTGTTGTGGACAAATTTACCTATCTTGGCAGCACTGTGTCACAAGCTGCCACAGTTGAATAATTAATTGAATAAGTTGTAAATGCAAGAATATCTAAGGCCAGCGTGGCCTTTGGCAGAATATAAAAAAATGTATGTGACAAAAATGGAATAAGCCTGCAAACAACGCTGAAAGTCTACAAAGCAGTTGTATTATCCACACTGCTATATGCTTGTGAAACCTGGACTGTTTATCAGGGATATGCTAGGAAATTAAACCACCTCCACACAGTCTGCCTTAGGAAGCTATTGAAGATTAAATGGCAAGACAAGACCCCAGACACTGAAGTTCTAGTAAGAGCGTCCGCGCCATGTATCCACACTCTACTAAAGAATAATTAGATTCGCTGGGCTGGTCACTTAACTCGCATGTCAGATCACAGGCTCCCTAAACGAATTTTCTAAGGCGAGCTGCGTTTTGGAAAACGCTGCCAAAGAAGACACTGAAAATCTCACTGAAAGCTTTAGGAATTCATCATGACACTTGGGAGACTGCTTCCAAAGACCGAAATTCGTGGCGCGCAACAGTACGCAAGGGTGCAGTCTCTTGTAAAACAACCAGAACTGCAAGAGCTGTGAAGAAAAGGCTGGACAGAAAAACCACTGCAGGAGATCCTCCTCCTGGAACGTCAAGCATTCTTTGCCCACATTGTAAAAGAACATTTCGAGCCAAAATAGGCCTTATCAACCATTTTAGAACTCACGGCTCTATATTTTCAACCCCACTGGATAAAATGAACAGTCATCATCATTGTTGATGGACAAACAACAGTTGTCTTGAGCCGGTGTTGATGGATTTCTGACGGATTTGATCATTCTTTTCATTTTGGTGGTATGTAACAAGCACATCAAATTGTTCTGTTGCTCCTTCCTTAAGTAGTTGATCAGCTCTCTTATGTCTCCACAGTGAGATGGTAACAACTGAATGGTTGCTTCCTTTCAACCACCCCATAGCTAGGTTTTCAAATCTGGTCTCCTGAGGATGACTTGGCGTGCTCGGGAGCTTTTCTGCTTGTATTAGCGTTTTCCCCATCGTCTCCATCTCCACTATACGGGTTGATCTGATCCCTCTTGTGGTGACTCCAAGTGCTTGATGTTGCACTTTGCCCAGCGCTTTTAGTGTAGTGTTTGATACTGAACCTTTAACCCGTATTTCAGGTGTGTTCGTAAGCCCAATTGACAAACTTTGCTATGTATTTTCCCACTGGCTTCCCACGTGGTCCCACAAAGTTTTCTTAGGATGACTATTTTCCTTCTGGCTTGTGTTGCTGCTCTGTTGATGTTCTTTCTCTATGTCTGCCTGCGATCAAATGTTACTCCAAGGTATGTTGTTTCTTTATCGTCTGTTATTGGTATTCGGTTTATCTGCCTCTTGTTTTGGAGAGAGGATAAACAGGGTGGTGCTGCACTTGTCAGTGGTTGTGCTATCACATCTATTTACCCATGCAACTAATTCATCTACATCTCTTTATAGCTATCTGGTGGCTCCTTATGCATGTTCATTTGTGCTCCATAGAACAAGGTCATCAGCGTACATTGCCACTTTAATTCCATGTGGTAGTTTAACAACTAGATCATTGATTAAAATTAGGAAAAGTGTGAGGTACAGGACTCCGCCCTGGCGAACACCTTTACGCAATAGAACTTTTGTGCTTTGGAGCCCGTCTATCTGTACTCGGGTTCGTTTGTCGTGCAAATATGCGTTCACCCATCTGTACACTCTTCCATTGACTTTACAGTTTCTCAGTTTCTTCATCAGACCTTCTTTCCAAACTTTTTAAATGCTTTCTTTAGATCTATCCATGCCTCAAGTACCAGTTTGTACTCTTGGAATGCATCATCAATTTCTTGAGAGAGGTACGATGTAAGATCTTCCGTAGACTAACACTGCTTAAAGTCTTCCTGGTGTGGCACAAGAATGTTTTCACTTTCAATACACCACTGCAGTCTGTGATTGATGATGCGCTCTATTGTTCTGCAGAGACAGCTGATGAGCTAATCGGTCTGAGGTTGGAGGCACTTGAATTGTCTTTCCCTGATTTTAGGAGCAGTAACATGACTTCTTCCCTCTAGGTATGTGGAACGCTGCCTAAGTTCTAATAGTTGTTGAAGATCTGCAGCAGCCTCGTTTTGGTCATTGTTCCAAAGTATTTGATCATTTTCACTAGATATACCGATTGGTTCCTGATGACTTTATCATTGTCAGTTTTTGTTATAATGCCAGCTCTGAGTGTGATAGCTGCCTTGTGTATTATTTCATTATGCCCTTTGTGTTGCCATTTCTGTCGAATCTTGTTATTTTTCTGGACTAAGTTGGTGTTGTTATCTTGAACAATTGAGTCTGCAAAATGGTCAGCGCCTTGCTTTCCTGCTAAGATGTCTCCGTCTTTGTGTAGTGCATTTATTTTTAGTTTCTTCTTGTGCCCTCGTCATTACGTTATTTTACTAGCTTCCACAACTTCCTTGTGTCTCTTCAGTGACTATGTTTTCTCCTGCCAGCTTTTCCATCAAGCCTGAAACTTCTTCGTCTCTTGAAATTTGGTTATGCGTGCTGGTATTTATTGTGATGCTCTTGGCTGGATTTTTTTTTCAGCTTGCTTTCTACATACTTACACACCATTATGCAGCTGCTCTAGTTCATTACTTCACTACGGTGTGTATTGTTTAAGGGCTGCTCTTGGTATTGTTTAAGGGCTGCTCTTGGTATTGTTTAAGGGCTGCTCTTGGTATTGTTTAAGGGCTGCTCTTGGTATTGTTTTTCGTGCTGCCTGTAGTATGCATTTGCCGATTTCTTCAACTACTTCTATTTCTAGGCAATATGCTGGTGAGATATGTGTACATTGTCTAGTCTGTTTTCATGTAGCTCGACCTCGAGCGGGTGCTGCTTTCACTTACAAGCTCATTTTATACATTTATTGAGACTGGCCGTGGTCTTTGTCACAGAGTTGTTCCCCAACAATTCGTGTGATTTTCCACTCCAGGTCTCATTCATTCATTCATTTATTCATTCATTCATTCATTCATTCATTCATTCATTCATTCATTCGTTCATTCATTCATTCATTTATTCATTCATTTATTCATTCATTCAGTAGCATGTCCGTTGCAGAACCTCACTCCCATAACAACGAGATCAGGTGTAGTTGTAGTGTGTCATGACCTCGAGTAGAAGATATGTGGGTCAGATTATTGTTAATAAAGATAAATCCCTGCCATACATTCAGTCTCTCTACTCTCTAGTCAACGTGATCATAACCAAAGCTCTGCGATTGGCTGTTAAAATCGTTTTGTTTTCTTTTGAAGCTGTTTTATATATACACACTCACACCCAAACACACACATTCACTCATCACATACCACCTAAATACACACACATACACAGACACACACACAGACACATACACACACACACACACACACACACACACACATTCAGGCGCGCGCAATACACATGCATATATGAACTCACAAACAAAAACTCAGAACACACTTAAAAGCATTACGAGAGACAGATCCACCTCGTCACGTGGTGCATTCAAAAAGCCTAATATTGACAATTGTGCGACTCCAGTCTCCGTACATCTTTCAACATATGTGGACAAACTACTCACCCGTATGTATGTATGTATGTATGTATGTATGTATGTATGTATGTATGTATGTATGTATGTATGTATGTATGTATGTATGTATGTATGTATGTATGTATGTATGTATGTATGTATGTATGTATGTATGCGTGCGTGCGTGCGTGCGTGCGTGTGTGTGTGTGTGTGTGTGTGTATGTATGTATGTATGTATGTATGTATGTATGTATGTATGTATGTATGTATGTATGTAAGTAAGTAAGTAAGTGTGTGTGTGTGTATGTATGTATGTATGTATGTATGTATGTATGTATGTATGTATGTATGTATGTATGTATGTATGTATGTATGTATGTATAAAAAGTCGCTTAAAAGTCGACAGGGTCGACTTCATTGCTCCGGGTATTTATCCCATATGGCTCGGTCTCTTTCCGCAGCACGGAAAGCGTCGCACAAAGCACAACTCCGTAGCTTTTAGCGACGACCCATGGGAGTCTACAAAACATGTAACTCGTAAACCGAAGGACACGGCCCGGAATCGAACCCACAACCTTCGGCTCACGAGTCAAACGTCAAACGGCTTGACCACTTCGCCACAGAGACTATCCTATATATCCACGTGGGGAAAACAGCAGCTGCGAGAATCGGCAGCGGTTCGCGCCGAGCTTGTAACTTACGGGTGTATGTGAACTTGTCGTTCAGAAATCAATGGCAAACTACTGAACGTAATACTTGCCTAGTACATCAACAGCGGCTGAAAAATGCTGGTGTTGACTGCAACGTCCTGTAAGTGATATCATTACATCATCCAGTAGCATGTCCTTTGCAGAACCTCGCTCCCATAACAACCTTCTGGAAAACCTCTCGATCATAAGCAATGTGTCCCGCATCCGATAAACCCATCTGGAGATCATCCGCCACATCCTACACCCATCATCTCTTTGGCTTTCCTCTTCCTCTCTTCCCAGGCCTATATCCCTCCATTATTGTTCTCTCCAAACTTTCGTGACGTTTCAAGTGACCAAAATACTTCAATTTTCTTTGTCTTATCGTCTTTAATAGCCAACCTTCTTCAATATTCAGCTCTTTAAGTATGGATGCATTTTTTCGTTTCTGGGTCTCTGGGTAGTGAGATCAGACGCCCGTGTGTATTGTTGCGCACGTAAAACTTCCCTTGGCAGTTGGAATTCGAAAAAGAGTAGCCTAACAGCGCTGCCCGGGCAAAATTTCGAGTTAAAAATCTACCCAAAGTATTTCAGGATCCTCGCCGATGCTACGGAATTCGTGCACTGAACTGAGTTTCTCCAGACTCAGGTTTTTAGTTAGGAGGAGAACGGAGCACTTATAGGTTGCACCCGTGTGCCGTGATGTTGATCCATCGACTAAACTAAACTAAACTTGTTCGTTTCTGTACACAAGATAATCTTAAAACTCGTCTATAACATTTATATTCAAAGGCATTTATGCGCTGTTCAGCTTGTTTAGTAAGTGTGCAGGTCTCAGACGCATATGTTACAATGGGAAAGATGCATGCTCTTAAAAATCTAATTTGTAGTTCTATCTGTCCCAATTCATAATTTATTCAGTTGTTTTAGTCTTTGAAGAGCAACTGATGCTTGTTGTGTAATTTCGTTCATTTTGTCACCGTTGTTGGTAATCAATGATATTAAAAGTTTTCAATCACCTTTTTCCCCATTAACATATATTTCTGTCTCCATAGTAGTTTTATCTGTATGCATTATCTTTGTTTTTGCTATGTTAAGATATAACTTGCGATATTCACTATTCAATTTGGTTGAGGTTATTAGGTTTTCTATACCATTCTGTGTTATGGGTAGCAATACTGTATCATCAGCATACCGAATCTCTGGTATGTCATGACCACCGATATTTAGGACATCATATAGCTCCCTATTTATACCATCTCTTACATTCCTCATTATATTTTCGGCGTACAGGTTAAACAGATAGGGGACAGCACACATCCCTGACGGACTCCTTGCTTGATGTCAAACCATTCTGATGTCTCGCCATCTATTCTAACTGCTGCTTGTTGGTCTAGATAGAGCATTTTTATGAGTTGTACTACTTGTGATGGAAAGCCCATATTCCTCATAATTTTCTAAAGTTTCTGATGTTGTACACAGTCAAATACCTCTGAATAAATCCACAAAACATGCGAATAGGTTTACATTAAATTCTCTGCACTTCTCTATTATTAAACACATGTTGAGAATATGATCTCTTGTTCCTCTTCCTTGTCTAAATTCAGGTTGAACCAGGTTAATTTCTTCTTCCATTTTCTTACGAAGTCTTCCCATTATGATTTTTAGTAGAATTTTACTTGCATGACTGATCAGGGCAACACTTCTATTGTTGGTGCATAATTTCAGGTTGCCCTTTTTTGGTATTCGAATGAAGATAGTTCTCTTCCAATCTTTTGGCCATATACCATATTTCCAAATCTTTGTACATAATGCATGATATATGTTTATGCTTTCTTCTCCTCCTGCTTTAATTAGTTCAGCTAGTATCTCATCACATCCAGGTGATTTACCATTCTTCAGGTTCCTTATAGCCCAAGCAATTTCATCTAATAAGGGTTCAGGTTCTGTCTCTGCTGTCATTAGCTCATGTATCTAATTCATATGCTCACTGTCACTCATATCATACATTCCACTGCAGTACTCCTGCCATCTTTCTAGAATTTATCTAGATTCTGTTAAAATATTTTCCATCTTGTCACAGATAACATGCAATTCAGGTTGAACATTTCTTTTCAATAACTTCATTTCTTTGAACATTTCGTAATCTCTTCCAGTCTTATGATATTGCTCTATTCTGGTACAGCAATCTTGTATATATTGATTTTTGTCCTTTTGTGTGTTCTTTCTTATTTCTCGAGTGAAAGTTCTATACTTCATCAAGCTGGTATCTGATTCACCGCCTTTCTGTTTCAGTTCCCTTCTTTGTTTTATTAATTCTAACGTGTCTGATGTAATCCATGGCTTACGTTGCTTTTTCTTGGTCGGTAAGGGAAATGCAACATAACAAAGATAAAAAAGTAATTTAATGTTCTAGAATCGTCCTTGCGCCATAAATTAAATAGTGTAGTTAACTGGAGTTATGCAAACAGCATGCAAATTAATATTTTCTAAATCAAAATCTATGTTCAATTAATAGCAACCAGGCACAGGCTTCACGCTCTAAACTCACAGAGAACTCTCCAGCTGCACATTGGTATCACGCCTGTAGAAAGTGTAACCGAGCACAAGGCACTGGGTCTTATCATTGACCAACATTTAACCTCTAATTTCCCTTTTAAAGCTCTCGTTAAACAAATAGGCAAAAACGTATACCAACTTGCCAAAATTAAAAATGTCCATGATGAAAACACAAGAAAGTCATTCTATACTTCCTATATCAAACACATATTGACTATTGCTCATCAATCTGTGATGGATGCCCCAAATCAAGAATAAAACGCCTTTATTCACTCCAGAAAATGCAGTGCGTTTAATTTATCGTAAAAAGCTTACCGACAATTCTAACCTACATGAATGTCTTCAGTTACTGCCACTCCGCAAACGCTTACTATTTGATAAGACCAAACTATTTCATAAAGCCCTATTTCAAAATGTTCCATGCTACCTTTGGCCACTGTTTAAATATAATGCGAAACATATCGAACTACTAAATATACTTCATGTCCCTAAACCTACGATTGACGTATACATAACAAGCTTAGCTTACTCTGCCACTCAGTTGTCAAACAATCTTCCAAAAGAAATATAAGACACCACCAATCACTATACATACAATCTTAACCTGTCTGGACACTATCTCAGTACAGACTACATGCCCCCTAAAACAAAAGAAGTAAAAAACAATAATGAACACTATCTCAAAAGACAACTAGTATAATAAACATGCCCATATGAGTGATACGTTACAACTTTATTAGGTATTTATAACGTCTAATTTAACATTTGCCTTACTGAGTCATGTATTATTGATTATTTTCCAATCGTTTTATGCCTATTGTTCTGTTGTTGTGTAAAAATAACTTCATACGTGGGTTTGAATGAAATAACGTATGAGAGGAAATATAGATGAAGGGCAAAATAATAATAATAATAATAATAATAATAAGTCTTTATTTTCAAAGGGTTAAGAATTGGGCACGCAGGCCCGTCTGACATTCTGCCCTTCTTCTCTATTTCCTCTCATACATTCTTTCATTCAACATCACTTATGAAGCAACTTTTGACAACAAAAGAACATTAAAACGCATGAAAAATAATCAATAACAAATGACTCACTGAAGCAGTGTTTAACATGGGCAGGCATTATAAATACCTAAGGAAGGTGTAACGTGCCATACATAAGGGAATGTTTTTTGGCTAGTTGTCGTTTGAGATAAGTTACCATTATTGTCTTTTTTGTGTTGTTTGTTATGGGGGCATGTAGTTTGTACTAAGGTAGTGTTCAAACAGGTTGCGAATGTATGTATCATGATTGGTGGTGTCTTTGATTTCTTGTGGAAGATTGTTCCACAACTGAGCGGCAGAGTATGCTAAGCTTGTTTTATATAAGTCTATCCTAGGTTTAGGGACATGAAGTATATTTAGTCGTTCGCTATGTCTAGCGTTATATTTAAACAATGGCCAAATGTAGCTTGGAGCATTTTGAAATAGGATTTTGTGAATTAGTTTGGTTTTATTAAAAAGCAGGCGCTTGTGGAGTGGCAGTAACCGGAGACGTTTATATAGGTTAGAATTGTCGGTAAGCTTTTCACCATTAATTAAACGCACTGCCCTTTTCTGGAGTGAATATTCAAAATGTCAGACTAGCCTGCGTGCCCAAATCTTAACATTTTGAAAATAAGGCTGGTTCGTTCTTTTATTCAGTCTGTCTGAATAGCTGTCTGCATATATGTCTGACTGTATGTAAGTACGTTTTTCTCTCAAGAACAGTATAAACACAAGGGCTGAAGGCAAACACCCACAAATGTATGATAGTCATGAGGGTTACAGTGCTTCTACTGCTGACATCCTGGACTGTACTTGACTGCCATGCTGCTTCACAGTATGGTAAGTATATCATTGATATCCCGTCATTGTAACATCCATTAGCCTCACAAACATGTATGTATATCACTGATATCCTATCATTGTTACATCCATTAGCCTCACAAACATGTATGTATATCACTGCTATTCCGTCATAATTACATCCATTAGCTTCACAAACATGTATGTATATCACTGATATCCCGTCATTGGTACATCCATTAGCCTCACAAACATGTATGTATATCACTGATATCCTGTCATTGTTACATCCATTAGCCTCACAAACATGTATGTATATCACTGATATCCTGTCATTGTTACATCCCTTAGCCTCACAAACATGTATGTATATCACTGATATCCTGTCATAGTTACATCCATTAGCTTCACAAACATGTATGTATATCACTAATATCCTGTCATTGTTACATCCATTAACTTCACACACGTGTATTAATATCTCAGATATCCTGTCATTGTTACATCCAAAACAATGTTTTCCCGTAGTGAATTTAAGTAACGAAGACACAAACAATTGATTGCACGATTTATTGCCTGGCATATTTCGCTGCATCTTGTCAGGTACATAATGCAGAATTTACACAACAAAAAGTGAAAAAAAAAAACTAGATATATCCTTCAAGCTGAAATATACACATGTTCGCACAGTAATGCCAATTGTCACCCATGGTAATTTTAAACTGACTAACATGTCTTTCCTTTTGCAGAAAATTGGCCTATGTAGATTGATCATTGTGGCTTCTTCAAACTTTAACAAGCGACTATTTTGTGTGTTGAACAACACGGGAAAGGCACTGTCTCTATTAATCACATGACTGATTTCCAACACTTGCCTACCAACTGATGAAGCGGGAATCTTCCGGTGTATCGGCCTTCCTGTGCTCCCATCGCCTGTGTGTACTATCGTGTCTATCCATTGAGGTATGTGTTCGCCCACCCTGGTGTGTAACTCGCCCTGTTCTGCAGATATAAGTAGCCTGACACGTACATGTGAATTGGTAAATACAATTAGATTTGGCGCACAAAGGAACAGGTTCTTTTACTTCTGGCTGACGATCGTTTTTGCAGTAGCCTCACTTATTAGTACCGTATTCACAAGTCACTGGATCTCTTTCCTCATTTTTGCATCCAGGTCCTCCGACTTGTTGACTTTTTGATCTACCTGAATTTAGATTCATCTGATAATATATCTTCCATTTTACTCTGGTAGTCAGCCACTGGTAGTCAGCCAACGTTCCATTAGATGAGACAGTTAAAATTATATGTGAACGCATTAAAGACAAACAAACCTTGGCATACCAACATCTATTCTGGAGACGCTATTATTACTATGTACCGCCAACATACAATTCAATTTTCAAAAAAAACGTCATACCGCCAAATTGACGGAGTGATCATGGGGAGTCCTCTTGGTCTTATTCTAGCGGACATCTTCATGGCACATTTAGAAGAAAACAGATCCTCAGACATTAAACACTTGGTCTTCTGCCGTCGTTATGTGGAAGATATACTAATTATCACCACAGACGTTACAAGCAACATCGTCCCACGCCATAATGAACATGACGCACAAAAACATCTCTCTATCTATGGAACACGAACACAACGAAGCACTGCCGTTTCTATATATTCTACTCAGGTGTAGAGCAGACGGCACAATTCAAAGATCGGTGTACCGCAGAGAAACATGGGCTGGTCAATACTTAAATTTTCAGAGCTTCACACCTGTTAATTACAAACGGGGCTTAGTACGGACAGTGTTTGACCGAGCTAGGAAGATATGCACCCAGGACACACTGACAGAGGAATTTGAAACTCTGAAGAATGTCTTATACCAGAATGGGTACTCTACAGGATTTATAAAGCGCCACTGCCAACAGCCCAAACTAAAACCAGGCGAAACTACAGTCCCTAAACTCAAGGTATTCATCCAGCTAACCTGTCGAGGGGATGACGTAATGCAACGTCTACAGGACCGGCTCATTACAGCAGTCGGCCAAAATTATGTGCTGCTACTCCAGTTATTAGGTACAGAAAGACACATATTCCCACCCCAGAAGTAAAAGAACATGTTCCTTTGTACGCCAAATCTAATTGTATTTACCAATTCACATGTACATGTCAGGCTACATTCTTCGGCAGAACAGAGATACAGTTACACACCAGGGTGAGTGAACGCATACCTCAATGGATCGACAAGATGCTACACAGGCGATGGGAGCACAGGAAGGCCGACACACCGGAAGATTCCCGCTTCATCAATTGATAGGCATGTGTTGGAAACCAGTCATGTGATTGATAGAGACAGTGCCTTTTGCGAGTTGTTCAATACACAAAATAGTCGCTAGTTAATTTTGCAGAAGCCATAATGATCAATATACGTAGACCAATTTTGTGCAAAAAGAAAGACATGTTAGACAGTTTAAAATTACCATGGTAGACAATTAACATTACTGTGCGAACATGTGTATATTTCATTTCAGCTTGAAAGATTTATTTAGTTATGTTACATTTTGTTGTGTAAATTCTGCAGTATGTACCTAACGAGATGCAGCGAAATATTCCAGGTAATACATCGTGCAGTCTATTGTTTGTGTCTTCGTTATTTAAATTGTTACATCCATTAACTTCAAACACATGTATGAATATCCCAGATATCTAGTCATTATTACATCCAGGGGATATAGAACTAGGGGATTTAGAACACATATAACTAAGGGATATATAACACATATAACTGTGGGATATAGAACACATATAACTATGGGATATAGAACACATACAACTATGGGATATAGAACACATACAACTATGGGATATAGAACACATATAACTATGGGATATAGAACACATACAACTATGGGATATAGAACACATATAACTATGGGATGTAGAACACATACAACTATGGGATATAAAACACATATAACTATGGAATATAGAACACATACAACTATGGGGTATAGAACACATATAACTATGGGATATAGAACACATATAACTATGGGGTATAGAACACATATAACTATGGGATATAGAACACATATAACTATGGGATATAGAACACATATAACTATGGGATATAGAACACATATAACTATGGGATATAGAACACATATAACTATGGGATATAGAACACATATAACTATGGGAAATAGAACACATATAACTATGGGATATAGAACACATACAACTATGGGATATAAAACACATATAACTATGGAATATAGAACACATACAACTATAGGATATAGAACACATACAACTATGGAATATAGAACACATATAACTATGGGATATAGAACACATATAACTATGGGATATAGAACACATACAACTATAGGATATAGAACACATATAACTATGGAATATAGAACACATATAACTATGGGATATAGAACACATACAACTATTGGATATAGAACACATATAACTATGGGGTATAGAACACATATAACTATGGGATATAGAACACATATAACTATGGGATATAAAACACATATAACTATGGGGTATAGAACACATATAACTATGGGATATAGAACACATACAACTATGGGATATAGAACACACATAACTATGGTATATAGAACACATATAACTATGGGGTATAGAACACATATAACTATGGGATATAGAACACATATAACTATGGGGTATAGAACACATATAACTATGGGGTATAGAACACATATAACTATGGGGTATAGAACACATATAACTATGGGGTATAGAACACATATAACTATGGGATATAGAACACATATAACTATGGGGTATAGAACACATATAACTATGGGATATAGAACACATATAACTATAGGATATAGAACACATATAACTATGGGATATAGAACACATATAACTATGGGGTATAGAACACAAGAGAATGGGATATGGAACACATATATATGTGGGATAAAGAACACATATAATATGGCATATTGAACACGTATAACTACTGTTGCCACTGTGCCATCATCAAAAGCCTTGCTGACTTGTGTGGGTGACCGTGCTCCTTCACATCTGTAGTTCTCCAATAGCATGTATAATTTAGTGTACTACTCCATTCAGTGCCATGACACAAGGTTGTCAATAATTTTCACGAGCTGTATTTCTCTGTCTCACTTTTCACAAATCTTTCCGATTGTCACAACAGGTTTTAGTTTTTGTCTGCTCATGATGCGGCCAAACATTGAAAATTGCCTCTTTCTGTTTGTGATAAGTTGTCTATGCAACTTAGTCTCCTTCAAAGTGTCCAGATTGGTAATTTTGGCGGTCCGATGAATTGTCATCATGTTTCTATGAAACCACAGCTCCAAAGTCTGTTGGAATTTTTTCCGCATGTTTATTAATTATTAAAAATTTGGTTTTATATATGTTTACGTAAACTATAGCAGCTTCTGATAACATATTAAACGATATATAAATGTTTACTATTTCAGCTTGTGAGCCAGGATGGTTCGGATCCTCGTGTCAATATAAATGCCGATGTAGAAACAATAGGTGTAGCCCACAAGGTGACTGCCCAGATGGTGTGGCGTGTGAGGAGGGTTGGTTTGGCCCGGCCTGTCAGTACGGTATGAGTCATGTTCACTGTTGAAGATGTTTCTGTTATACCTGCTTATGACCCTGTCTATGTCGTTTGATGCTGGGCCGCCTGCATCTGCAGCCTACCTTGTTCGAGACGAATTGGTTATCCTTTCCTCTGGAGTTAACAAGGCAAGGCCGAGAGAAGGATCATGCTGCATGGGTATCAAATGTTCTCTGAATCCATGCCCAGGCATTGTGAGATGGAAATTTAACCAAATTTCAATCAAATACTTTCGTCTGTAAAGACGGTAAGGTGCCACTCACTATGTCGTAAACTATACATGGGTTTGTGCCCGTCTTTCCAGCCTCTGTCTATCCCGTCAATGATTTCTTGCACCACAAACAATGGAACAGTCTAAATTCACGCACCACAAACAACGGGACAGACTATATTCCATGTACCACAAACAGCGTGTCAGTCTCTATTTCGTGTACCACAAACAACAAGACAGTCTCTATTCCATCTACAGCAAACAACGGGCCAGTCTCTATTGCATGCACCACAGACAACAGACAATCTCTAGTTTACGCACCACAAACAAAGGGAGAAGTATACCAGGAGGCTTTCGCGCGGGAATGTGGCTTCAGATCACATTGTATTTTTTTTTCCTATATAGGCGTATTTACGTCAGAGGGAAATTATCACGTGCTGATAACGTTCAGATACCGCAAGATCCATATCTCGCGAGCTAGGAGCAGATAACTACTTCCAGATTTCCGTAACTACTTCCTGTCTTAAATTAAATAAGAAATTAAACATTGAAAAATGAAGATAGCGGTTATTTTTGGTTGTCGTGGGAGGGATTTAAACACTATCATCATACACCGGTTACGGCTAACAATTCTTCAAATGAAAACGTTATAAAGTAAGATTATAAGTACTAAAGAGCGCATAGGGGTGAGGAGGTCTTAAAAAATCAGAAGTAAAGATTGCGGTTATTATTGGTTGTAGTGATTGGCTTTTGTAGAGGATTGGCATGGGTATAGGATGGGGTGGTCCAGGAGTAGCCGTGTGTAACTGTTGTGGAGTGGCATGGGTATGGTAGGTGCCCGATGTCGTGTTGGTCATGAGCCGAATGGTGGAGACAAGGCGAGCACTGTGAGGTGGTCGGAATGTGTGGAGGAGTGTTGTGGAGAATAAATGAGGACTGTGGGTGGTCGAAAGGTAGAGTATCAGCAGTGCGTAACAGGTAGAGTGGCGTGGGATTTTGTTCCCGGTGTCTAGTTGGTTATGCGTCAAAGTGCATGTGTTCCTATAGGCGCAGTCGTTACTTGGAAGTGGCAGGATCGAATCCAGGTCGATAACTATATAGTACTTCCAGTTTCACCCTCAGTGTCGAAAGTCTATGGTCATAAAGTAAACAACTATACTTACAGTGAGGAGCAGAGGGTGGAATGTCATGTTATCCATGAATACTAATAACAAATGCCCTTGTCCACGCTGGTCGTTATCAGTCAAGAAATATGTCGTTATGTTGTATTTCGGTCAGTGTTTAAGCATCAAACATCTCCCCCCCCCTCTCTCTCTCTCTCTCTCTCTCTCTCTCTCTCTCTCTCTCTCTCTCTCTCTCTCTCTCTCTATTTCTCTGTCTGTCTGTCTGACTCTCTCTTTCTAAACTAATGAACCCATATCTATAGAATATGGGCAGAATGCGTATATAACAATGTTAAAATTGTACATTGCAAAGGACAACTTTATATTAATCGATATGTTACCAGCAGTAAAATCAACATCATGCGCCATGCTGAAAAGCATGAGCGGTCATGTTTTACCATCATACACGATCACCAGAGGCGTGGATAGACACATGTTTCTTACACTGTTACTTCTAAACCTAATTCTTCACTATCCTTCTCTCTCTATCTCTCTCTCTCTCTCTCTCTCTCTCTCTCTCTCTCTCTCTCTATATATATATATATATATATATATATATATATATATATATATATATATTAATATATATATATTTCTGTTTAAGTTTCTGGATTGAAGAAAGTATTTGAATGATGTCTGACGATGGTGACAGCTGCCGAAACATAATTAGGAGATATTAAGATACGGGCAATTCAAAGTGATCTTGTAGATTATCGACATTGGGGAGCACCTCTATCAAACAGCTGTAGCAGAAGTTGGGTATTATAGTCTATTCTGTTATACAGCATATCAGGTACAAACGTACCAAAACTGACGAATGTGTGCCCTTACCAAATCTAGTCAAGAAATGCATTTACCAAATACCGGATGACGAGGATATACACTTACAAACCGACCAAGACATGAATAAGCGTACAAATATTGACGACGAAATACCAAACCTCTACCAACACCTGGTGTCTCAATAGCAACGATTTTGCTGGTGTAGATATTAAATAGCACTATGGAAAGGGCAGATAGCCGTGGCAACTGAGGTGTAATAGTACAGAGGTCAGAAGTCCGAGAACCTATGCACAGTGCAACCTTACTCAAACCTCTCTTACGACAAGCAAGATACAAGAGGAACAAGCGAGTCTCATGCTCTAGGAATACTCAGTACCCCGTGGGTCTGACTAAGAACTACAACATATTATACAAGGAACATTTTGTTGAATGTACTCACAGGCCAGAAGGCGTGTGGGGGTAAAAAAATATAGCTCTAAAACACGGGACTTGTTTCTATACATACGAGCAAAAACGGGATTCCCTAACTTACTCTACATTAAACGGCAAGTCCAACCTCATGATGTCACCACATCCCCTCTCATAATTTAATTGTTTTTTAATATTCAGTGTTATTCATTGTATTTCATATTTACATATCTTTAATTCTCCCTTCTATATATATTAGGGACGTTCATTTAAAACCCGTTGCAATGGCTTTATTACTAAAGCATGAAAGAAACATTAACAGATGTGGTAGAATTAAACATTGCATTCATTTTTTATGTATTATACACTATCGGTTGGTCAGAAGAAGTCGCCGTAGGCATTCAGGCAAGCATCCCATTGCTTAGGTAGGCGGCGAATGATGTCCGCAAAAAGAGGTTGTGCTTGCTCACTGAACAAAATGTTTAGCGCGTTTATTACGCCTGCATCTGTTTGAAATCGTTGCCTCTTGAGAGCTTTGTTTAGAGGTCCGAAGACATGAAAATCATGTGGTGACAAATCAGGACTATAGGCTGGATGTTGAAAAATTTCCCACTTCTTCCATGCTAATACTTCCTGCACAATCTTTGCGACATGCGGACAAGCATTATCGTGCAACAAAATCACACCTCGAGAAAGCATACTGGGTCATTTATTCTTGGTGGCTTTTTGCAGCTTGCATAGTGTTTGCAAGTAGTGGGTAGAGTTGATGTTGACACCAGGTTCTTTAAAGTCGGCCAACAATAGCTCTTCATGGTAAAACAAAATGCGCTCAGCATAACCTTACCAGCGGAAACCTGTAACTTTAGTTATTTGGCTTTTGGTGATCTACCATGCTTCCATTGCATGCTCTCACATTTGCTGCTCGGCTCAAGGTGGTGACACCATGATTCATAGCCTGTCACTATGCGGAAGAGAGATACATCACCCTCCACTCTGTAACACAGCATGTGGTTCAAACACCATCCCATGCGTTTCTATTTTTGGTGGTCGGTCAACATCCGTGGTACGCACTGTGAACACATTTTCCGATATTGTAGTTTCCTACGAACGACCTTTAGAGTTTTCCCAATTGACATATCAAATTCTTTCGCTAGTGAACGTATGTTTTGACAAGAGTTCATCTGTACTGATGCATCAAATTTGGCGATGGTTTGTTTCTGTTGCAACAATAAGCGCTTGACCCGGCCGTCGAAGATCTGTCGTGAACTGACGTCCTCTGCGAAACATTCGTGCCCAGTCTGTCACTGTTGTCTTCGACAAACATTTGTTACCGTACGCTGCCTGCACTCTTCGATGAATGTCCGTTGGTCGACATCCTTCAAATGAACGAAACTGAATCACCTCTCTTTGAGCTTCTTTGGACAGATTTTGGATCAACCCGGTCATTTTCTCAATGGTCAGAAACAGAACCTATGCACCATGGGACGATAAGCACGTGCTCTTTTATTCATTGGTCAATACTTATAACATGACTATGACATGATCATGTTCAACGTACGCAATTACGCGCGATGCGGCACGAACGGATTTCAAATGAACATCCATTCTACATATATATATATATATATATATATATATATATATATATATATATATTCTTCCTCATTATTAAAATTTTAATACCTTGTTTATCGTGTGTTGTTTATTTCAATGTGTGTGTGTGTGTGCGTGCGTGCGTGCGTGCGTGTGTGCGTGTGTGTGTGTGTGTGTGGTATACACCTTACCCCTCTCTTACGTCAATAAACAAAGCACACTCATCTCTCTTGCGTCACTCCCAGCCAGAACAATATTCTAAAAAAAAAGATTTGAAATTGTGGTGAACGAACATTATTCATTTGGATTCTATAGGAAATGTCGACCAAAGAAATAGGGGAGGGGGGAATAGGGGCCGTACTACATAACAGTGGGCACAGTTGTGAGGGAAGTAGTGGGCAAGGTGTAAGAGAACTAGTGCAAGTGGACAAGTTGTGAGAGCAAGTCGGTGCACTGTGAGAGCCAGTGGGCAAGTTGTGAGATTAAGTGGGGAAGTCGACAAGGTGTGTCAGATCATCTGTAGTTGATGTTCAAATCATCTTTATTTGAAATTCATGTCATCTTAATTTGTGTTTTAGGTCATCGTAATTTTTTGTTTATTTTGCTTCTATAGTCATAGAACAGAGATTACATAGCAGATCTTTATGTGGCAGAATTGTGGAAAGTGTGGAAAGCGCGGTGGAAATGTTTTGACGATGCGAATCGCAAAAGTATTGACACAAACAATGAAACTGCATCTCACAGACTTGGATAAATTACCTAGACAATACTCCTGTGAGAGTTAATGAATTCGATTATGAGCGATGGTAAATTGATGACAGGTAGATGAGTGAAACATTATGGAATAGAAACTCATTGTGAACATTGAAGAAAATATAGCAAACAAAGTACACTGAACAGAGAGTTGTCGATAATGGTGGTGGTTTTCATACAGGGCAATGCTAAGAAGAAAGATGAGCATTGAAGAACAATATCGTATAGATGGAAGCCTATTGATTAGACATATCTTTAATGTTTAAAGAAAGATGAAGATAGCGTGATATGGAGAATTGAATATGACGATAGTATTATATTTAATTCATTCTTTAATAGTGTAATTATTATGTAGTTGATAATAGTTAATTGATTTCCTGTTAACCATTTCACATTGTATATTATAACAATGTAAATCATAACAGTGTACCTGATGTCAGTAGCTATTAATTCATGATAATGTAATTATTACGGAATTGATACTTTAATACTTTATTTATTCTAATTGCACTCTAATAACCACCTCTAATCATGTACATCGTAATCACTTTATTCATATACAACTTTATATAAATGTAACAATGTAACTATTATGTAATTGTAACATATCATGCTTTAATACACAATTTTTCTGTAAACATAACATGAAGTCTATTTTTCAACATGACACCAACCACTATAGGTGTCTGAATATTGTATCGGTGGAAGATCTTAAATGTGTATTTTCACATCGGGTCGTAAAAGGAGACCATGTCAAAATACAGTTACGATACGTTGACAGATATGACACGCATCAGCTTGACACACTACACAAACTATGTACATCGCAATCACTAGCACAGCATTACAAACAGTAAAACTGACTCCCCAAAAAGTCATGATGGTCTATTACCTTCTTCAATTAAAGCCATTGCGCCTCCATAATACCTTAAACATGCATTATTTTTACATGTTGAATTTCCTTTGCAGGACATTGCAGTCAACACCAGCATTTTTCAGCTGCTGTTGATATACTATGTAAATTTCACGTTCAGTTGTTTGCCATTGCTTTCTGTACGACCGGCTCCCATACCAACACATTATAACACAACGTGACACGGTCTGTGTACAAATCGGTCACGGCTGCTTTTCGAACGCCTGATAAGCGGCTCACAAACCGCATTCGCAAGCCTGTGGCCACCGAAACCGGCATACCCTACGTAAAATATAAATGAGAATACACATGATGTTCATACATATACTAATACTATATATATGCATATACTCATACTAATGTGAAATATGAGAAGAATAGGAAATAAAATAACAACAGCAAGGAGCTGAGCAGTGTGGATTCGTGTAAGATAAAAGCACAAACAATTCCATATACATATTGAGAACATTAACAGAAAAAATTATTACAATAAACTTAAATTTATATTTGTGGTATATTGAGTAGACTAAGGTTATTGATAAGGTGAAACAATAAGAAATGATTATGATGATGGACATGTTAATAATTAATGGTAATGATCTGAGAATAATAAAGTATTATAACGACTCTATCAATTAGCAATCAGGATACACAAGTGTTATAGCGACTCTGTTTTTCTTAATTTAGCAAGCATCTTTCTAAATGTGTCTACCTTTTTCTTAATGTGGCTAATATTTTTTTCCTAATTTCGCTTATCTTTTTTCTTATATTTAATATTTGCCTTTATTTGGTTAATACGTTTCTTAATTTTCCTTACATGTTTCTGAATTTGGCTAATAGTTTTCCTAATCTGGCCTTGTATAGTTATATAACTATATAATATACAGTTACTGACCAGAACTCGAACCTGGCACCTCCAAATAACGACGGAATCTCACTGCAGGAGCAAGTGTACTTCTACACATGATCAACAAGTGTCAAGGAGCTAGATATGTATAGAGAGAAGTAGGACAACGACGGATGTAAGGAAAGGACAGAGACAGGACATAGATAAAGACATTTACAAGAAAATAGATAGAGAAAGACCGTATAAGGAGATAGAACTCCAAACAGTTCTAGAACAGGACTTAGACAGGACACGCACGTGTCATAGCTAGGACATATCTAGGACATAACGGGATTAACTCCCGAGATAAGACATAGTACGTTAACCACGGGGACTACCCGTAAACAGACTGAACAATAGTACAGCTGAAGGTTAACGAAGACTGGACCACTGGACTGCGTGACAAGTGACTCAGCACGCCGTGCGGCTGACCGCACGAGAACTGAGGACCAGTAGCTGAACCAGACCTGTGAATTGAGGCAGACAGGACCCGACAGTTAGAGCGACAAGACCTGTGTGTTTACTCTCGCCATCTGTGTAGTTTAGAAAGGGTGCAGTTATACATAGCGAGTGTAAAGAATGTATTTGAATATTGAATGCCATTTATGTATGCTCGAGAAACGAGCTGTATATTATGTAGAATAAATCCTGATTCATTATATACCATTCGTACGAAACGTGTTTGTGATCGTGAGGTATGAATGAAGTGACCAGCATGCCTGTGTAAATTCAGGTTGATGACAAGCGGTTAAGAGTGGTGTCAGATAGTGGTTTATGAACCTACGACCTATTGTGATAAGAGTGGTGTCAGATAGTGGTTTATGGACCAACGTCCTATTGTGATAAGAGTGGTGTCAGATAGTGGTTTATGAACCTACGACCAAATGTGATAAGAGTGGTCATGATTGATTGTCAGAACGGTGTGAAAGAACTCATTGCTCACTAACATTAGCAAGAGTGACAAGAGAGTGATTGTTGTCAGCAGTGAAATTACAAAGTTTAAATGAAGCTGTGATTGAAGATATGATGGTTTGAAACAGAATGAGAACATAAAGGCAAGAAAGAGTACAGTAAATAACACCACCAATGAAAATTTCATAGAGGCGCAACGCGCCGACCCATCTATCTCACCCTATTTTAGATTTGTGGGCGAGAAACCAAAAATGACCAAAAACGCGTCATGGTATTTGAAATAACACACATGGTATTCTCACTAGAAATTACAAGAGAGACAACCACGAAATTCAGCAAACTGTACTACCTGTCAAACATCGACAAACAGTCCTACGAATCTCACACGATTCGCCGTTTGCTGGACATTTAGGCTATGATATGACAAGAGCCAGAATCTTAGCTCATTTTGACTGGCCAACATTTTTTAAAGATATTAAATATGTTTTCCTCCATGTACCTTATATCAACAATTAGAAAGAAAGTGTAAACATTTGACAGCAGAAGACCAATCCACAACATTGGCCTCTAAACAGAAACATCAGACAGAAGACGACCACAATGCAACTTCACCAATTAATCAGACGGTAGACGAACACAATGCAACCACACCAGACAGTAGTCAGACAGAAGATGAACACAATGCAAATACACCCAGCAATCAGACAGAAAACGTACTTAGCGGAACCACAATAGTGAATCAAACAGAGGACGACGACATGGAACTACCAGTTCCAACAGTAGACATGACAGCGACAATTAACAGTATACATATAGAACCAAAATTTACAGACGAACAGAAACAACAGACAATAGCTTTAGTGACAGAATACAGACAGATCTTTTCAGACATTTCAGGTAGGACAGATAGAATAGAACACTACATTCTTCTTTCTGACTATACTCCGATAAAATGTAGACCATATTCCATCCCTCTGAATTATAGGGACAAACTCGACAAAGAAATTCTTGATCTCGAAGCGGGTAGAATAATTCAACAATCTTAGTCGGAATATTCATTTCCTATCGTCCTAGTAAAGAGGAAGGATTCTACAATCAGACTCTGCGTCGATTATAGGAAACTAAACAGTATCACAAAAATAGACGCAGAACCAATTCCTTCCTGCAACATCTACCATCTTCTCAAAACTTGACCTAACCAAAGGCTATTGCCAAGTGCCTATGCATAAAGATTATGTCCATCTTACTACATTTGCAACCCCTTTGGGTCTATATGAGTGGCGATTTCTTCCTTTCGGCCTACGCAATGCGACTGTTACTTTTACATGGAGTAACATATACTCAGACATATATAAACGACATCTGTGTACATACAACAGACTAGACAAAACACTTACAAAAACTGAGACAAGTCTTCGAAAGGATAAAGTTATTTGTACTGACAGTAAAGCCACACAAAGTGGAGCTGGGCTTGGAGAAAATAGACTTCCTAGGCCATACTATATCTAAAGGCCAATTGCAAACTGATAACAAAATTGTGACCAAAATTTTGAACCTCACTATGCCAGTCACCAAAAAGCAAGTGAGGAGTCTACTGGGATTAGGAAACTATTACAATAAGTTCATTCCCAATTTAGCAGAAACTACCAGTGTTTTGTTTTCAAATCTATTGAAGTCGAATACCAAAATTGATGTGAAAGATGCTATTTTAATGAATGCAATGTCAAAACTTAAGCATCATTTTAGCAATGTACCAATCCTTCGGTTGCGTAACCCGAACTTACAATATTTTCTTAGGACTGATGCCAGCACAGTATCCATAGCCGGCGTATTATGTCAAAGATATGACGACATTCTACATCCTGTAATATATGTAAGTTGCAAGATTACCCCGACTGAAGCCAAGTATGGTGTCTCTGAATTGGAGGCTTTAGCTATGCTGTACTGTGTCCGTAAACTGCATAGATTTTTGGCAGGGACACACCTTGTCATCGAAACTGACAACTCCCCGCTCACAGTCATGGATACAGGAGTCCATAAGAACAACAGGATCTACAGATGGTCCCTGATACTCCAGAATTATTCATTTTCGGTCAGGTCATTAGCGGCAAATGTAATACACTAGCTGACAGGCTTAGTAGACCTTCGTACTTTGAAGTATCTGAAGTGCCAGAGAAAAACGACGCAACACCATCATCGTCTCTGACATTAGTACCAGAGTGTGATCAGACAGATGTGTCGCTATGAAGAAAACTGTACACACATATGAGTGACTTTCTACGTCGATAGCAATATGGTATATTCGACAGAATTAGATACAACATTGTGAATACACACTCCAGGAACATCGCTTGGAATATCGGACAATGTAAATACAAACATGATGTTAAGTGAAGATATTCGAAAAGGAAAAGACGCGACATCATCACCTTACCTGGAACAGATTAGTTTAACTAGTGTAGGAATTGAAAATATATGTATTAGTATTTATAAATAGTATATAAATGTAAAATGTATGTAATTGTGATATATAATATATATTTTTATTGCAGTGTCATATAGTACTATAGTTTCTTATGTGTAGTTAGTTTATAAGAACATAACAACTTTAAGTTTCGTAGGTAATAACACCTATTTCCCTATTCCCACTTACATACAGGGATAATTAGATTTAAAAATAATTACCTTATGTTAATCACATCCTATGAGTCTCATAAGAGACTATCATTCCATAATTAATTAGATAATAGTTAGGACAATCTAGCTAGTTAACACAGATTAATTTAGAAGTATAACATCAGTAAATATTTTTTACCATCAATAATTACAGTTAGATTAAGGGAACCAACACATTTCACCCCATTTCATTTAATTACGTAAATTATCTTCCCTTAGTTAGTAAATCTCAGTACACAAAAGTAGAACATATTTAAATAGAGTAGTTAGTATACGTAGAATAAGGCCAAATAACCCAGTCAACTTGTAAATATTGTATAAAAATACACAGTGCTAATATATCGCACTATTATTCGGCTCACAAACGTGTAGACTGAGCCAAAACTATTGTGCATCTTTTTATTTTTCCAATTGTCATTTTTTTAAATTAAATTTTACAATAGTATTTTAATGACATAACATGGTTATTTTTTAACATGTGAAAACTGAATGTGCGAGAGAAAGACGTGAACAAGGATAGAGTGAATGTATTAAATATAAGGCGAGCGAACAATGTGCAAATTTTTTGCTGCACCCAAGAGTTTTTATAATTTGTCTGCGTCTTTTGTGTAACACATGTGCTTGTGTGGTTTGTGTGTGTTGTTGCCATTATTACATTACATGTATAGGAACATTGTTAAGCTTCCTAGGTCGGCAAGACAGTCACAAATTAAGCAAACGCATTCATTCGTGACTGCATAAACCAACCTGAGACGATTGAAAAACATCATTCAGTAAATTATAAACATACACCTATGTTTCTGATTTAAACATACATTAAATTTAACTAAACACACAAACAAACAGATATACTTACAGATAAAAATGCAGACAGCAATAAAAAGGAAGGGGGGAAACTCATGAACAGGGGATATAACAGGCTTACTAAACTCTGAGGACACATTGAAAGATTTAGCCACAAACGGAAGTTAGATAGGTGAACATCAGCACACACACAACATGTAATAGAGCTGGAGAAACATTACATGAGAGCATGAATTTATATTCATGTATTGTACCCGTAAAAGGGACAATCTGTGCGGGATGTCGGTTAATCGACATTTTGAAAAGCAGGTCTTATAGACAATGGCTTTGGTTCGTTACAGCTCTCATATATGTAATGGGAATGAGTATTCACTCTGGCCAACAGTACAGTTGTGCAGCACTGATTAATAAGCCAGTGGATAAGTACGACATTGTCACATCAGACGGTCATAAGTTAGTGATTATACCCAAGACATGAGTACTTAACCCTACCAGCACTTGAAAAATTAGACCCAACTAATTTTTAGATATTACAACAGATTGCGTCACACCCATGAGCTAAATTTGGTGACGCAATACGGGGGGAGGGACGAGAGCGTGTCAAGGAGCTGGATATGTATAGAGAGAATTAGGACAAAGACGGATGTAAGGAAAGGACAGAGACAGGACATAGTTAAGGACATTTATAAGATAATAGATAGAGAAAGACCGTATAAGGAGATAGAACTCCAAACAGTTCTAGGACAGGACTTAGACAGGATACGCACGTGTCATAGCTAGGACATAACTAGGACATAACGGGATTAACTCCCGAGATAGGACAGAGTACGTTAACCACGGGGACTACCCGTAAACAGACTGAACAATAGTACAGCTGAAGGTTAACGAAGACTGGACCACTGGACTGCGTGACAAGTGACTGAGCACGCCGTGCGGCTGACCGCACGAGAACTGAGGACCAGTAGCTGAATCAGACCTGTGAATTGAGGCAGACCGGACCCGACAGTTAGAGCGACAAGACCTGTGTGTTTACTCTCGCCATCTGTGTAGTTTAGAAAGGGTGCAGTTATACGTAGCGAGTGTAAAGAATGTATTTGAGTATTGAATGCCATTTATGTATGCTCGAGAAACGAGCTGTATATTATGTAGAATAAATCCTGATTCATTATATACCATTCGTATGAAACGTGTTTGTGATCGTGAGGTATGAATGAAGTGACCAGCATGCCTGTGTAAATTCAGGTTATCAGTTATCAGTTATCAGTTATCAGTTTGGGTATCTTCGTTGCACTCCGGACATGTCCATAGGTGCTCAGATCCTCCCCCCAGCATATGCATCAGCGTCCGGTGGCTAATAGTGCCAGTTCTGTGTTGGTTGACGAGGCACTATGTTTTCCCGATGTACCTCTTGCGTCTGGCTGTGCCGATTCTTACTCCCAGGTCTTTCATCCTGGACAGCGATGTGGAATCACTGACGTCAAAATCCTCTGTTCTCGCCAAATCTTTAAGGACGTTAATAACATCGGCACGATCCATGGGCTGGCCATCTACAGGGGGTGCAGAGCCAGCCAGTTTGTCAGCTCGTTCATTTCCCTCGACTCCCGCATGTCCCGGGACGAAGATGAAGGTGACTTTACGGACAACAGACTTCCGCAGCGATTCAGTCCACTGTCTACGTACAGATCAAGCTTCGACCTTCTGAATCATGCTTATTGAATCACTTAGTACACATACGTTGGTATAATGCTGTGATTCCAGCCATATGAAAGCCTGTGTAACTGCCATCACCTCCATCGTCATGCTGCTCGTGGTCATAGAGTGGGCACCACTGGACTCTTGAACGGTTCGGCCCGCTGAACGGGCTGTAAATGCCCACGCACTTGTCTGCTGCTTTACAACAGATCCATCTGTATAGATGAGCACTTCGGGGCTATCAGAGTGTTCATAGATGAGCGCGTTAACCTCTGCATTGACAGCGGCAGGGTTCTGCTCTCCGCACCGTCTGTCGAGTGTGATAATGCAGGAGAAAGTGCACTTAAAGGCTGGAGGCACCGGCACCCATTCCTTGCCGGGGTTGATACTGGTAAGTCTGCAGACCTGTCTGACGACATCTTCCGCTCGACCCATCCATGATTTGCCCCTCTTGAGCCTGTCACCCTTTTCTCTGAATATAGCGTCATGCAGAGGGTGCTGCACATCTGCACTTATTTTTAAGTATGCACGAGCTCTCCAGATCTTGATCCTGTGTTCCATTGTCGGGAAGTCAAGGAGGTATCTCATTGCTACACTGCTGGTGTCGCTCGTGCAGCCCAAAATGATGCGCATGGCTTCGTTTTGTACCTTTTCGAGTCTTCCAATCTGTGTAGGGCTGACAGTGAGGATGGCCAGGGCATACTCGATGCGTGAAAGTACAAGTCCTTGGAACAGAAGTATTAGCAGTCTTTGCTCGATATTGGCAGTCGCCATGACTCTCATTGCTGACAAACCTTTTCGAGCCTTCGTTATGACATAATCGACATGATCTCTGAAGGACAGGCTACGATCAAGCCTCACGCCAAGATATGTCATTGACTGGGTTCTACTCAAAATGCTCCCATCCATTCTTACTGCCGGCAGGTCTGTTTTCACAATATGGTTGTTTAGTGAGAACCATGTAACCGTTGCCTTTGCAGGGTTGACAAGGGCATCAGCACACCATGAGGAAATTCGATCTAGTTCGCCCTGCATATCATTGGCAACCGCCTGTCTATCTCGACCCTTTCGATACACGAGGATGTCGTCAACGAATGACAGAGTCCTACCCCTCCCGTCCAACTGTTGTTCAGTGATCGGCACCGTATACACGTTGAATAGTACTGGTGACAGTGGTGAACCCTGTGGCAATCCTGGACATATCGTTAACGGCTCAGAAGACCAACTCCCGCATCTTAGCACCACCTTCCTTTGGAGCAGAACTGCAGCTATCCATCGTACAAGGTGAGGGTGCACTTTCAGTCTGAGGAGGGTTTGCATCAAGTGCTCGAAAGATACTCTGTTATATGCGTTCTCTAAGTCTATGGCGGCCGCACATGTCTCTTCTCTGACCTGAAATCCTTCGTAAACATCTTGAGCAAAGACAGCCGCATTCAGCCATGACTCTTTGTTGCGTCTGTATCCTCCAAGTGTGGGCGGGAAGCAGCCGAGCTGTTCCAAGTCCAAAGCAAGTCTGTGTGCTACAATTTTCTCCAGTAGCTTGCCAACAGTATTCTGCATCGTAATGATTCTGTAGCCGCTTATCTTGGAATGGTCATTGTTCGGTTTTGGCAGCGGCAGAAAGTAGCTGTGTAGCCATTCTTCTTTGACCTGACCCCTCTGGATACTGGTGTTGAATTCTCTGGCCAGTTCTTCCATGTCATCATTTGATATCACCAGTAGGTCACCATATCGGATGCCGTCTGGGCCTGGGGCGGTGTTAGGTGATTTCTTGAGCATCGCACGCAATATCTCAGCTGTGATTGTCCATTCTTCGTCTGTCCCGACCCCCTCACACAACTGAGAGAGTGTCGTCGTGGTCCTCTGTCTGGCGGGCTTGTCTTTCTGGTCAGTCTGTTCTATGTAGCGTGCAAGAAGGGCCTTACCTTTATCCGCATCCGACTTTTTCCATGCGAGGTCTGTGCCTTGAAAGTCTGGAATACCCCTACGTTCATTCAGGTTGTTGACAACAAGCCACTGGCCACCTACTATACCCACGCCACTCCATCACTATTACACGTTTCTGTTGCTCTACCCTTCGACACCTTACCCCATATCGACGCCCCTCCTCCTCACAATTCGACCACTAAAATCAATAATAACCACAAACTTGAATTCTTAACTTGTATGGCTGCTGTCGCGGGTTTCGCTCAAATCAGCTTTTCTTCGTTCGAGAAATCTCCATAGTACGTGAGTACGTCATTAGGGAGTTATTTATAAATCGGGGGAAGTCGGCTGATTTGCATGACTTAGAATGATCGAGAAGCTAGAAGTTTCGAGACAGAAACGGGCACTAGTTGTATCCCGTTAGTGAACTAGACTTGTTCACTAGTCAGGAGAACGTATGATTCTTACTTAGAGGGAGTAATTCATACAACATGACTTTTCCGGGCTTTTAGAGTTTCCCTCGCAACCGGAACAAACTAGGTTGTCATCATTTCGATCTGAGATCTCCACGGGAGAAGAGCTCCAGAAAATCAGCGCCTATTGTCAAGAATGAGGCTTGTGAGCCAGTCAGTAATTCCGGCTGATCGGTGATTAGTTCTTGGTTCAGGTAATACCTCTTTACATATTTACCTTGTGTAATACAGCGTAACAGCACAATTGTAAGGTATCTCATTATCTATGCGAATACGTAATGAACTGGGCGACCGAAAACTGACAGGCTGTGTCGCAGTTGCTCGCGTATTTACACTTTGCGTTTTCCTCTCGAGGTGTGTAACAGCGTAGCATAAACAGTCAATTACTTGTATGTCCATTAGTGTGGCAACTAAATTTTAACGACTAATTATATTGCAATTTGTGAGATCTTGCAGTTATTATGCTGTAGTTACAATTGTGATTAAATGTTTCCTGCTATTTGGTATAACCTGTTGAAACTAAGTTAGATTATCAGTTATTACTGTGACCAGTGCTTGATTCTGTGGTCAAGCTGATGTAGGTGGAATTCAGACACTGCTGTGGCAAGAGCAAGTGTGATTCGTCGATCAAATAAAGCATGTAGTTCTAGACGCTAGGAAATTATGCAGCTATTTTGTGATTGATAAATAGTGGTGTTGTCATTCCTGGGAAGTGTTTAGATGTTGTAAGTAGTGATCATGTGCTATGATGAGATATATAATGTACTTTGTGGCATATACATATTGTAATGAAGGGCGGTATATGAATGAGCGACTTGTAGACGTCCGATGTGGTCCGACCCGAGATACCTGTGCGCTATCGTCGCAATTGTTGGGAAACCGGTCTAGGGTCTACTCTACACTGCCCTATGCTTTTTTTCTTTATGATCATGAGTACGTGAGTGCTTGTGTGATTGATAGAAGAGAAGGGCTATGGCTGTTGAATGAGACTCGGAGTTGTGTGGGATATTGGATGCAAGGCAATTATAATATGTATGTAACTGGCACACCAGGCCAGTTGTGATGTTCGGTCACCACCCAAGGCTAATCCTTGAACATGCTGTGCGGCAAAACATGTTTAGAAAAAGAATGTTTCGCCTCTATCAGCAGAGGCGGATCAAGAATGATTTCGCTATTATATGGGAAGGTATCCCACTATTGAACTGGATTGTTTCCTTGTACCTTGGTTTTGTGTATTGTTTATTAATTAATTTAGTAGTCATTAATTGATAACAATATGTAGTTGTCCAATGATGGGGAGTGGTCTAGGGACCAACTCTTCCAGAGGTTTTGTTTTATATTATTGTAAATAGAAACAGTACAGTTCGTCACACAACCACCAAATTCAAGAGTAAGGTAGGAGTATGAGACTGCAGTAAGATCAGACTCGAACTTTTCGGAACCTAATCCTTCTGACGGGCTGATTCAGGTGCCATTCTACATCGGATGTCTAAACATGCTTCCACTAGGTCTAGGGATGATTCCCTAATTCGTTATGCTGAAGGCACGTTATTTTGTAGTGGATGTTAGCATGTGAATTCGAGTTGGTACCGAATGCTCTCACCTACAGCTCTTTCCTTTCATGTGTTGCCTGTGTTGTTCAGAATTCTACAAAGAAGCTTTATAGTTCAGGAATTCTACAATGAAGCTGTTTTGTATATGAATTCTTGAGGCTTCTAAATATGATTAGCACGTACTAATAATCTGACGTCAATAGAGTAGCAGTTATCTACCATAGCTTAGCGAAAATGCTATTACTCACACACACACACACACACACACACACACACACACACACACACACACACACACACACACTCACACACACACACAATACACTCACACGCATACACTCACACACACAAACTCAAACACATACCCATACACACAAACTAAAGCTTACACACAGACACACACTCATATGCTCATACAAACTCAAACCCACACACACACACAGTACGACACCCGCCTGCTTAGTCAGAATGTAACAGGGACATATCTAGAAAGAATGTATTTTTCTTCTTCAGGATTATTTTGCTTATAGACACACGCATTGCTATTTTCACCTACATGATTATGTATATATATGTATGATCACCAACGCCGCATGGGAAAGGCTATAAGAAAGTAGAATAACTGCCCGGAACCTGCGGGTGTGCCAGGAAATGAATAAGCTGATACAATGGCTGTTGTAGCACCTTAGACCGCCAGCTGTGTCATGATAGGGTTGGTTCACCAGTAATTCAACAGGCTGATAGACTGGCTGCTACAGCACCTTGAACGGTCAGCTATATCATGCTAGGGCGGATGTGATGACGGCTCTCTGGGATCGAGGGGAAAGTGCAACAAAACAAAGGACCCACCCAGGAGAGAGATATCTAGCGGGGTATAAGCAGAATATCTTATGACCCACATCATTTAGGGGAACATGCAGACGGAGTTACAGACTGCCACTGTTACCATCATCTTGGCAACTATTGGCTGGCTACTCAAGAGGGGACGGATCACGCATGGAGATGTACTGAGTGCTGTGGTGTTGATTCTTGATTTCATATTTCATATTCATGAAACCATCATGCTATAACACAACCCTGACCTGTGAATGACTGTCTTTAACCAAAACCTTGTCTCCACAGCGGACCTGGCCTACGGAGCGAAGACTTCACAACTGACAATAATAGACGGTGATGACCACACGTGCTTGACACAACCTGGCGTTGACAATGTTGAGATTGCACTCAATCTCTCCAGCCACTTCACCTGGCTCCGAATCCGACTCAGAAATCCAGGTAATTATGGCAGGTGTTATCTCTTGTCTCCGAACTCTGGACAACAGGATTGTAAGAGCTGATGTTCCAAGCCTCGCGATAGATGGTAGAAATGTCAGCAGAGAGAACAAGCTGAAGTATCTGAGGATCACATTTGACAGGATCCTATCATTCAAGGACCATGTGGAGACGGTCGTGACAAGATCTCAAAAGGGACTCAATGCACTTAAAACTATGGCTGCAATGGACATAGAGCAGAGAATGCTTTTCACACTATAGTAGCATTTGAACCTCTCAGTAATTGATTATGGATTAGGTCTGCTCACTGTCTCAGAGAGTCAGCTGGTGAAGTTAGAGCGCATACAGAACGAAGCTATGCGGGTCATTCTGGGATGCACTAGAGACAC
The DNA here is from genome assembly GCA_963921405.1 of Cepaea hortensis. Lineage (NCBI taxonomy): Eukaryota > Metazoa > Mollusca > Gastropoda > Stylommatophora > Helicidae > Cepaea > Cepaea hortensis. The sequence continues at coordinate 87,627,283 of OY992895.1, read as the reverse complement.
CCCAGTAGTGTGTATGCGTTACATCCTTGGTCTGCCGACTGTTGCTGGTAGGCTCAAGGTGATGCAGGCGAAGGCATACCTCAGAGTAGCTGCAGACACCGACCACCCACTGCATGAGGCGCTGGACGCAGTTAAGGGTCAGCGACTGATAAGAGGGAAATCAAGGATGGCTCAGGCGGAGGATATGATCAGATAGGTGTGCCCCTTGGAGAACATTAGGCGTGGAGAAGAGTGGGTCAGAGTGCCAGCGGAGCAGTCAGACTTGTGCAGAGTTATAATCACATTAAGCCGGGAGTGCAGGGAGTGGTCAGCAGGGGCCACGGAAGAGGAAATCCAGCAACTAATTCAGGACAATGCTCACTCGAGTGATGTGATTATCTACACAGATGGTTCGGTGTCAAGAGGTGAGAGAAGTGGCTGGGGGTTCATAGCCAAAGCTAATGGTCGATGTTTGGGGCAGGAGAGCCTGGCATATGATACCACAACATCCAGCTTAAGAATGGAAGTGGAGGCAGTCACTGCGGCTCTCCTGGATGGAGAATACGACACACAAACACATCGTGATTGTAACTGACTCAGAAAGCATGCTGACGAGGGTGAGGACGGGCAGACTTCGTGCGGAGTGGCTTGCTTCGCTTCGGGGGTCACGGGTGACAAGCATCGCCTGGATCTTTTCTCCGGGGTTGCCGGTGTGCTGGGAAATGAACAGGCGGACAGATTGGCTGGCTCTGCAGAACTTGGTGGAGTATTGATACATGACAAGGCAGACGTGGTTGCGGCCTTGTGGGAGCACGTGCACACCTCGGAGGAGCAAATGGATTACCATGGTCTGGCAAGAATGAGACAACGAGGAGTGACGAAGGGATCTGACCGACGCTCAACGCTCAGAGGAAAGGCGAGACGGACTTATAATCAGATTGCTACTGGTACTATTAGTGTTGGAACTCTTCGCTGGCTGCTGAGGATGGGGACGGAGCACTTATAGGAATGCCCCGAATGCTGTGATGTCGATTCCTAAATCAATCAATCAATCAATCTTGTCTCCGAAATGTCGTTTCTGTGAGCCAGTGGTGGGTTAGTAGCTAGAATACTTGCCTACCGATCCGGTTGTTATTCTGTAGCTAGAGCACTCGCCCACCGAGCCGATGATCATGTGTTCAAATCCCGTTCAATGTGGGCAATATTGTCTTGACCAGCTCGCAGGTGGACAGTCTAAAATGTGTACCAAACATATTCTGGGAAGTTAATGCGTTAGTCCCTATATTGACCATGATGTGGGTTAGCACCATATACCTAATGTCCATGGTGGTGTGGACAGGCGACTTTCACTGACCTGGTAAGGATATGGACGGACCACAATGTGCCTTTTGTTCAAGGGATCGCCCAGAAGACACACGTCCCCCAGGATTCTGTACTCATAGACTGGTACACCAGCTGACTGTAGTCCAAGAACAGACTGTAGTCCAAGAACAGACTGTAGTCCAAGAACGGACTGCAATTCAAGAACAGACTGTAGTCCAAGAACAGACCTAGAACAGACTGTAATTCAAGAACAGACTGTAGTCCAAGACCAGATTATAGTCCAAGAACAGACTGTAGTCCAAGAACAGACTGTAATCCAAGAACGGACTGTAATTCAAGAACAGACTGTAGTCTAATAACAGACTGTAGTACAAGAACAGATTATAGTCCTAAAACAGACTGTAGTCCTAGAACAGACTGTAGTCCAAGAACAGACTGTAGTCCAAGAACAGACTGTAGTCCAAGAACAGAATGTAATCCTAGAATAGGCTGTAGTCCAAGAACAGAGTATAGTCCAAGAACAGACTGTAGTCCAAGAACAGACTGTAATCCTAGAACATACTGTAGTCTAAGAACAGAGTATAGTCCAAGAACAGGGTGTAGTCCAAGAACAGGGTATAGTCCAAGAACAGACAGTAATCCTAGAACAGACTGTAGTCCAAGAACATATGGTAGTCCAATAACATTGTGTAATCCAAGAACAGACTGTAGTCCACGAACAGACTGTAGTCCAAGGACAGACTGTAGTCCAAGAACAGACAATAGTCCAAGAACAGACAGTAGCCCAAGAACAGATTGTAGTCCAAGAACAGACTGTAGTCCAAGAATAGACTGTAGTCCAAGTACAGATTAGAGTCCAAGAATAGACTGTAGTCCAAGAACAGACAGTAGTCCAAGAACAGATTGTAGTCCAAGAACAGACTGTAGTCCAAGAATAGACTGTAGTCCAAGAACAGATTATAGTCCAAGAATAGACTGTAGTCCAAGAACAGACAGTAGCCCAAGAACAGATTATAGTCCAAGAATAGACTGTAGTCCAAGAACAGACAGCTAACTGCTACACATGTGTTGGCAGCTAGGTGCCGTGTTTAGTTGAGACACACACAGATAAGTAGATTATTGTATACAGTTCAGTTGAGTTGAGTTGATTTGAGTTGAGCTAAGAACTGGCATCGCGGCACTCGGGACATTCCCATACACGCTCAGTTCACTCGTTCAACAGCCAGCGAGCCATGCTTTCATGGACATAGACAACTTGTGTGAATATCATGGACAATAGAGTATTGCGAATATCATGGACATAGGTGAATGTTGAGTTGTTGAGTTGAGCTAAGATCCGACATCACTGCACCTAGGACATGCGCTCCGTCCCCTCGTTCAACTGCCAGCGAAGTGTCACATTACTAATCTACTGATTGAAAATTCTCATGGTCTTCCCTCTCAGTTTTGAGACTCTATCAGAACCTGTGCCAATACCCAGCCATCTCATCCTTTACACATACGGGTTCTCAGTCTGTTCTTCAACCTTCTCCACCTGGTCCCTCAGCAGCACGATCCCTTCTCCCTTGTCCACAGGTAATCGAACACCAAGAGATGAATTCCCTGCCAGCCTGTTCATTCCCTCGCATTCCCTCATGGCCAGGGCAAAGAATCCATACAATTCTTACAATCTGTGACCTCTGAAGCGACGTGAGCCATTTTAACTAACCTTGACTCATTGAGTCCGTGATAAAGACAATGTGCGTTGCAGTGGTCTTCTCTAACCAAAGGAATACCAAATACCACTGTGACTACTTCCACCTCCATTCTCATGCTGGAGGTCGTAGCCTCATACGCCATACTCTCCATTTTCAAGAATCGTCTATTACCCATCGCAATGAAACCTTAACCAATTCGTTTGTTTCTCACCACTGACCCATCAGTATAGATCATTATGTCACCTTGATGTTTATTATTCTGGATCAGTTGTTGCACCTCATACTCTGTGCGGCCCACTGCCCATTCTCTGCACTCACGACCCAGTGTTAGTATTACATTGTTGCAGTCCGTTCTGTCTGCCGGTACTTCAACTCGGTCTTTTTCGCGATTGATGGTCACAAACCTGACGTATAGATATTTCCGCCTGTGCCATCCAGGACCTACCTCGTCTTAGTCTATGACCCTTGACCATATCCATGACGCCATGCAGCGGGTGATCTCTATCTGCAAGAACTCTCAGGTACCATTTGGCCTGAAGGATCATATGCCTATCCGTCATTGTTGGCAGCGACAGGATATGCCTCATGCATATAATAGGTGTGTCCTTTGTGCATCCCAGAAATCACCGTTGACAGGTGTATGTCTCTTAAGGATCATTTGGAGGTTTTGGTTGTGACGGTTGGAAAGGGACTTAATGACTGAGGGCGATTACGACAACCGGATTAGTGCAGGCAGAGGATGCTGTACAGGCTCTTTCAGCAGTTAATAATTTCTCTCAGTGGGTATGGTTTGCGCTGCTGACAGTATCCATGAGCCAGCTTGAAAGGTTGGAGCGTAAACAGAATGCGACCGTGCGGGTGATCCTGGGGTGCACAAAAACCACGCCAATCAATTGCATGAGGCATACCCTGGTACTACCAACAATGGCGGATAGGCATAGGGTCCTTCAAGTACAATGATAAATGAGAAGTACTGAGATAGGGATCACGCCCTGCATGAAGCCACGGATATGATCAAGGGTCATAGAATAAGACGAGGCAAGTCCTGTATGGCACAGGCAGAAATATCTATACGTCAGGTGTGTGATCTAGAGACCATTAGTCGCGAAAAAGAATGGGTTGAAGCACAGGAAGACATGACGGACTGGCACAATGTAACAGTAACACTAGGTCGTGAGTGCTGAGAATGGGCAGCGGACCGCACAGAATTTGGGGTACAACAACTGATCCAGAGTAAAACACATCAAGGTGGCATGGTGATTTATACCGATGGGTCAGTGGCGAGAAACAGACGGAGTGGTTGGGGTTTCATTGCGAAGGCTAATGGACGATTCCTAAAAAAATGGAGAAACTATCATATGAGGGTACGACCTCCAGCATGAGAATGGAGGTGGAAGGACTCGCAGGGCATTTCGTTTGTTAGAGAAGACCACTGCAACACACAGTGTCTTTATCAAGGACTCAAGGAGTATGCGTAATAATTTGGAGAAAGAAATGTTTCGTGTGAAATGACTGACCTCGCTTCAGAGGTCACAGATTGTGATAATTATATGGATTGTTTGCCCTAACATGTGGGAGTGCGGGGTAATGAACTTGCGGATTGGCTAGAAGGGAATGCACCTCTTGGTGGTAGATTACCTATGGGCAAGGGATAGGTGGTCGTGCTACTGTGAGAGCAGATGGAGAAGATGGGGACACATATTTAGAACCCGTATGTGGAAAGGATGAGATAGCGGGGGCTGGGCATGGGTTCTGGTCACTTATATGTCCATGATATTATCAACACTTATATGTCCATGATATTATCAACACTTATAGTCCATAATATTATCAACTCTTATATGTCCATGATATTATCAACACTTATATGTCCATGATATTATCAACACTTATATGTCCATGATATTATCAACACTTATATGTTCATGATATTATCAACACTTATATGTCCATGATATTATCAACACTTATATGTTCATGATATTCTCAACACTTATATGTTCATGATATTATCAACACTTATATGTTCATGATATTATCAACACTTATATGTTCATGATATTCTCAACACTCTTCTATGTCCATGATATTATCAACACTCTTCTATGTCCATGAAATTATCAACACACTTATATGTCCATGATATTATCAACACTTATATGTCCATGATATTATCAACATTCTTATATGTCCATGATATTATCAACACTTATATGTCCATGATATTATCAACACTTATATGTCCATGATATTATCAACACTTATATGTCCATGATATTATCAACACTTATATGTCCATGATATTATCAACACTTATATGTCCATGATATTATCAACACTTATATGTCCATGATATTATCAACATTCTTATATGTCCATGATATTATCAACACTTATATGTCCACGATATTATCAACACTTATATGTCCATGATATTATCAACACTTATATGTCCATGATATTATAAACACTTATATGTCCATGATATTATCAACACTTATATGTCCATGATATTATCAACACTTATATGTCCATGATATTATCAACACTCTTATATGTCCATGATATTATCAACACTTATATGTCCATGATATTATCAACACTTATATGTCCATGATATTATCAACACTTATATGTCCATGATATTATCAACACGCTTCTATGTCCATGATATTATAAACACTTATATGCCCATGATATTATCAACACTTATATGTCCATGATATTATCATCACTTATATGTCCATGATATTATCAACATTCTTATATGTCCATGATATTATCAACACTTATATATTCATGATATTATCAACACTCTTCTATGTCCATGATATTATCAACACTTATATGTCCATGATATTATCAACACTTATATATTCATGATATTATCAACACTCTTCTATGTCAATGATATTATCAACACTTATATGTCCATGATATTATCAACATTTATATGTCCATGATATTATCAACATTCTTATATGTTCATGATATTATCAACACTTATATGTCCATGATATTATCAACACTTATATGTCCATGATATTATCAACACTTATATGTCCATGATATTATCAACATTCTTATATGTCCATGATATTATCAACACTTATATGTCCACGATATTATCAACACTTATATGTCCATGATATTATCAACACTTATATGTCCATGATATTATAAACACTTATATGTCCTTGATATTATCAACACTTATATGTCCATGATATTATCAACACTTATATGTCCATGATATTATCAACACTTATATGTCCTTGATATTATCAACACTTATATGTCCATGATATTATCAACACTTATATGTCCATGATATTATCAACATTCTTATATGTCTATGCTATTATCAACATTCTTATATGTCCATGATATTATCAACACTTATATGTCCATGATATTATCAACACTTATATATTCATGATATTCTCAACACTTATATGTCCATGATATTATCAACACTTATATGTCCATGATATTATCAACACTTATATGTCCATGATATTATCAACACTTATATGTCCATGATATTATCAACACTTATATGTCCATGATATTATCAACACTCTTATATGTCCATGATATTATCAACACTTATATGTCCATGATATTATCAACACTCTTATATGTCCATGATATTATCAACACTTATATGTCCATGATATTATCAACATTCTTATATGTCCATGATATTATCAACACTTATATGTCCATGATATTATCAACACTTATATGTCCATGATATTATCAACACTTATATGTCCATGATATTATCAACACTTATATGTCCATGATATTATCAACACTCTTCTATGTCCATGATATTATCAACACTTATATGTCCATGATATTATCAACACTTATATGTCCATGATATTATCAACACTTATATGTCCTTGATATTATCAACACTTATATGTCCATGATATTATCAACACTTATATGTCCATGATATTATCAACACTTATATGTCCATGATATTATCAACACTTATATGTCCATGCTATTATCAACACTCTTCTATGTCCATGATATTATCAACACTTATATGTCCATGATATTATCAACACTTATATGTCCATGATATTATCAACACTCTTCTATGTCCATGATATTATCAACACTTATATGTCCATGATATTATCAACACTTATATGTCCATGATATTATCAACACTTATATATTCATGATATTCTCAACACTTATATGTCCATGATATTATCAACACTTATATGTCCATGATATTATCAACACTCTTCTATATCCATGATATTATCAACACTTATATGTCCATGATATTATCAACACGTATATGTCCATGATATTATCAACACTTATATGTCCATGATATTATCAACACTTATATGTCCATGATATTATCAACACTTATATGTCCATGATATTATCAACACTTATATGTTCATGATATTATCAACACTTATATGTCCATGATATTATCAACACTTATATGTTCATGATATTCTCAACACTTATATGTTCATGATATTATCAACACTTATATGTTCATGATATTATCAACACTTATATGTTCATGATATTCTCAACACTCTTCTATGTCCATGATATTATCAACACTCTTCTATGTCCATGATATTATCAACACACTTATATGTCCATGATATTATCAACACTTATATGTCCATGATATTATCAACATTCTTATATGTCCATGATATTATCAACACTTATATGTCCATGATATTATCAACACTTATATGTCCATGATATTATCAACACTTATATGTCCATGATATTATCAACACTTATATATTCATGATATTATCAACACTCTTCTATGTCCATGATATTATCAACACTTATATGTCCATGATATTATCAACACTTATATGTTCATGATATTCTCAACACTTATATGTTCATGATATTATCAACACTTATATGTTCATGATATTCTCAACACTTATATGTCTATGATTTTCTCATCATCATCATCACCATGTGCTATACCGGTAAGCGTGGGCAGTCATGTTTCACCATCTCACTCGATCACCAGAGTCGTGGATCAGCTCCGTGTTTCTGTCTCGACCATGCCACGTTGTCAAGCCATCCAGCTTTTTACTTTTATGCCGGTCTCTCGTTCTTTTCCTCTCAATCTTGCCAGTTGTCACCAAGTTCTCCAATTTATTTCTTCTCATAACGTGACAAACGATTTGTGAATGTCTACGTCTAGTATCTCTAATCAGTTTACGGTTTTTATTTGCTTCTCGAACGACTTGGTCATTGGCAATCTTTGCATTTTCCCCGGAATCCACATTTCCACCATGTACAGACGAGGGTAAGTCTTCAATGAGCAGCCAGCTACCATGAGACTTGTGTAAGTCTTCAATGAACAACTAATTACCATGTACAGACACAATTATTTCAGTAACCATGTCTGTCTATGTAGTGTGTAGCTCATCCATTCATTCCCCCGGCAGATCTCCTCTACAACCTGACAGTCCGCTTCAGGCAGAACGCCAGCTTGAGCTGTACAAACACCAGAACTGCCCGAGTGCATAACACGACACTGGACATTCACTGTGACCTGAAGGAGACGGTTGACCACGTGATTCTGTCGGGGGAAGGCGTGCAGTATCTGTGCTCCGTGTACATCAGTGGAGGTTTGTTACCACATCACACACTTGCTCTGTCATGTTGTCACATCACACACTTCCTTTGTCCTGTTACCACATCACACATTTCATTTGTCCTGTTACCACATCACACACTTCCTTTGTCCTGTTACCACATCACACATTTCATTTGTCCTGTTACCACATCACACACTTCCTTTGTCCTGTTACCACATCACACATTTCATTTGTCCTGTTACCACATCACACACTTCCTCTGTCCTGTTACCACATCACACACTTCCTTTGTCCTGTTACCACATCACACATTTCATTTGTCCTGTTACCACATCACACACTTCTTTTGTCATGTTACCACATCACACACTTCCTTTGTCCTGTTACCACATCACACACTTCCTTTGTCCTGTTACCACATCACATACTTCCTTTGTCATGTTACGACATCACACACTTCCTTTGTCATGTTACCACATCACACACTTCCTCTGTTATGTTGCCACATCACACATTTCATTTGTCCTGTTACCACATCACACACTTCCTTTGTCCTGTTACCACATGACACACTTCCTTTGTCCTGTTACCACATCACACACTTCCTTTGTCCTGTTACCACATCACACATTTCATTTGTCCTGTTACCACATCACACACTTCCTTTGTCCTGTTACCACATCACACATTTCATTTGTCCTGTTACCACATCACACACTTCCTCTGTCCTGTTACCACATCACACACTTCCTTTGTCCTGTTACCACATCACACATTTCATTTGTCCTGTTACCACATCACACACTTCCTTTGTCATGTTACCACATCACACACTTCCTTTGTCCTGTTACCACATCACACACTTCCTCTGTCATGTTGCCACATCACACATTTCATTTGTCCTGTTACCACATCACACACTTCCTTTGTCCTGTTACCACATCACACACTTCCTTTGTCCTGTTACCACATCACACACTTCCTTTGTCATGTTACCACATCACACACTTCCTTTGTCATGTTACCACATCACACACTTCCTCTGTTATGTTGCCACATCACACATTTCATTTGTCCTGTTACCACATCACACACTTCCTTTGTCATGTTACCACATCACACACTTGCTCTGTCATGTTGCCACATCACACACTTCCTTTGTCATGTTACCACATCACACACTTCCTCTGTCATGTTGCCACATCACACATTTCATTTGTCCTGTTACCACATCACATACTTCCTTTGTCCTGTTACCACATCACACACTTCCTTTGTCCTGTTACCACATCACACACTTCCTTTGTCATGTTACCACATCACACACTTCCTCTGTCACGTTGCACACCATACACTTCTTTTCTCATGTCCCCACATATTACAATAAGTAGTTACTTCCATTCCCTTTCCAGCACGTCGCAATACGCTCACAATTGTTGCTGTATTTCACTAGACATGGTGTACGTTCAGTAACCTACTATTACTTTCTTTAACTCAATCAATCAATCAATCATGTGCCATGCCTGAAAGCTTCGGCGGTCATGACTCGCCATTTCACTCGATCACCAGAGTCGTGGATCAGCTCAGTGTTCCTGTCTCGTCCATGCCATGTGGCCAAGCCATCCAGGTGTTTTCCTCTCGGTCTTCCTCTTGGTCTGTTCCCTTCGATCTTGCCGGTTGTCACTAATTTCTCCAATCCATTTCTTCTCATAACATGTCCAAAAATTGTTTGACTGTCTACGTCTAATTTCTCTAAACAATTTACGATTTTCATGTCTCTATGTAGTACTTTGCCGGTCTCTCTGGCTGTGGGGTTACAACACTTTCTCTCTGTAATCCCGTTTATCACGCAGAGTCTCGTAGTGGAGCGAGAGTTGAGGCGGTTCGACCCCCGCTGGTGACTTGCGGGATACTGAGCCGGCCGCTCAGAAAGCAATGGCAAACTACTGAGCGTAATCTTGCCAAGAGATCAACATACAGTTGAAAGATGCTGGTGTTGACAGCTAAGTCCTGTAAAGGATATGCTAAAAAAAAAAAAAAAAAAAAAATGTAGTACTTGGTCATTGGTTTTTCTATCTGTCCATGGTAGCCTACTCTTTGCATTTTCCTCAGAAACCACATTTCTGCAGCCATCAGATGTTTTCAGCTTGACTGTTCATTGTTTCACATCCATACAAAAGAACAGAATATATTCCCTCAACACTCTTTTTCTCGTTTCAATTGACATCTTTTTATTGGTCAAAATGTTTTTCATCTTGCTAAAGGCTACTTTCGCCATGGCGATTCTTGTTCTAATCTCTTCAAGGCATCTCCCATCAGATGTTATGACTGTTCCGAGATAATTGTACCGATTCACTTGTTGAAGAATATTTCCATTTACTTATATATTACATTGTGGTACTTCGTTCTTCTATAGTTGATGCATAATTGAAGCTTGCAATTTTTTTTTTGGTATTGGAATGAAGATAATTCTATCCCAATCTTTTGGGCATATACCATATTCTATATCTTTTTTTTTTTTTTTTACATAATTCGTGATAGATGCGTATGCTTTCTTCACCTCCCGCTTTAATTAGTTCAGCTGGTATCTCATCACCTCCTGGTTATATACCATTCTTCAGATGCTTTATTGCCTATGCAGTTTTATGTAATGAGGGTCTAGTTTCTGTCTCTGATGTCATTGGTTCATGTATCTCCTTCATATCATCTATGTCATTCGTATCATACGTTCCGCTGCAGTATACCTGCCATCGTTCTAGAATTTTCCTAGATTCTTTTATGGTATTTCCCAGCTTGCCACAGATAACATATTATTGAGGGTGAACATTTCTTGTCAATAACTTCATTTCTTTGAACATTTCATAATCTCTACCATTATTGTGATATTACTATATTCTAGTAAATCGATCGTGTAATGGCTTTTTCCGTTCCTGTCTCATTTCTTATGTTTGGTTTATATTTCGTCCTGCTGATATCGGTCTCGCCTCTTTTCTGTTTCACTTCCCTCTGTTGTTGTATTAGTTCTAATGTGTCTGATGTAATCCGTGGCTTATGTTGCTTATTCTTGATTGGAATTAAAATTTTGGTTGCTGTTATCAAGATATCTCTAGCTTGTACTGCCAGTTCATCATGTGTCATTTTCCCCATTATAACCATCAAGACCCCAAAACTATTCTTGACTTCTATGCTGTATGATTCTGGTATATTTGTGAGATAAAGAGTAGTGGTCTTTGTCCTCGAGTATGCTTTTTGAGTTTACTTTCACATCTGCTTCTAATAACCGATGATCTGTATCACAGTCTGCACTTCGTAGTGTTTTTGCTGATGGCTGATGTTATGCTTGATCTACATCTTCATTTTATTAAAAAAATAATCGTCGTATAAAGTATAATATAAACTCACACATACATATAACACAGATGAAAAATACATTGGACATATAACACATATATTCACACATACACATAAAAATAGGTGATTTTAATGCCAAGGTAGGAAAAGGAAAATGGAGTATGTAGTGGGGAATTATAGTTTAGGTAAAAACAATGAAAGAGGAGAGCAATTAGTAGAATGGGCAAATATCAATGATATGATAATTGGAAACACAATTTTTAAACACCTTAAACGTCGACTTTACACATGGAAAAGCCATGATAAGAAAATACTCAACCAGATTGACTATATTCTTAGAAAATATTGGTGACATAAGAAAATACACAAGCAAATTGGCTACAAGCTTAAAAAAAAAGGATGAATGAGGAAATCTTAAAGTTGATGTCCAAAACAAAATAGAGTAAAAATGATAAATAAGAATATGACGAAATAAATAAATAAACAAGAAATAATTATGTGAAGGCAAAAGAGAGTTGGTTAAACGAGCAGTGCAAGATAATTGAATTAAATTATATTAAAGATAAAATAAATAATCACAGGCAAATCATTGAGCTCTCATAAATAAAATTAGGGATAAATACAGGGTGTTTAAAAATCAAAAACAGGAGAGATATCATTGGAGGAAGATGCTATAATGAAGACACACACAATTATTATTATTGGCACCTTTCATTCTTGACAGACGATAATTGGGTACATTGTGCTTCAAAAATTACTACTACCCATGGCGGTGGCGTGTGTGGATGATAAGGCCAATTCGTGCTGTAAATGTTTGTCCACAGTGGGTGCATGTGAAAACATGGTCATTTCCACCATCATGCACCATCTTACGAATCTCACGCTCTGTGTGTGCTTTATCTGCAATCATTTTCTCCTTTGTCTTTATTCCATTTCTGATAGTTGCCCTCCATGCAACACGTTCAGCGGCGACTTGCTCCCAATGTGCATTATCAATGCCTGTATCAATCATGTCCCGCTTACACACATCTTTTTATCGTAGTAGAGGTCGACCCTGAGATCTCCTACCCATCTGTAATTCATCAAAAAAAAAGATGTCCTTTGGTATTCTACCATCATCCATCCTCCTAACGTGTCCTATCCATCTAAGTCTACGAAGACAGAGCATGGAACACACCGTACACAATCTGATCTTTCCAATACTTCAGTATTTATGATTTTGTCTTGCCACTTAATACCAAGTATTCTTCGCAGACACCGCATATGAAAGCTGTTGTAACGTTTCTCTTGGTGTGAATAATTTATCCAAATTTCACTGCCATAAAGAAGAGTACTAAGGACACAGGCTTGGTAGACGAGGACATTTGTTATGGCAGTAAGCTTCCTGTTCTTCCAGACTCTTTTTGCTAACACGTTCATTGTTGTTGCTGCCTTACCAATCCTGATGTTGATTCCCTGATCTAGGGATAATTTGCTATTTACCTCTGATCCTATATATGTAAAATGGTCTACTATCTCCAGTTCGGCGTCGTCAATAAAGATTGATGGTACCCCATGTGCCCTTGAGACATAATCTGTGTCTTATTTTTGTTAATTCTTAAACCAAATTCAGAACAAGCATTGGAGAATGCAGATAGTAGATGTTCTAATTCTTCCTCAGAGTGGGTCGTAATTGCAGCATCATCCGCAAAAAGCAACTCTCTGATTATTACTCTCCTAATTTTGGTCTTGGCCTTCAATGTCTGCGAAGAAGAAGAAGAAGAAGTGTGCGATGAAGACATATACATAAAAGAGATAGCACATATATTCACATTCACATAACAGAGATAACACATATATCCACACATACACATAATGCAGATACAATGCATTCACATATACAAAACAGAGATAACACATACATTGTCATACTCACAACAGAGATACCACATGCATTTACACAAACACATAACTGAGATAACACATACATTCACATACCCATAACAGAGATAACACATAGATTCACATATACACGTAACGGAGATAACACATATATTCACATGCATGTAACACAGATACAATACATTCATATACGCACATCAGAGACAACACATACATTCACACATACACATAACAGAGATAATACATAAATTAACACATACATATAACATAGATAACATATAAATTCACATACCCATAACAGAGACAACACATACATTCACACATACACATAACAGAGATAACACATACACATAACAGAGATAATACATAAATTAAGACATACATATAACATAGATAACATATACATTCACACACCCATAACAGATATAACACATACATTCACACATACACATACCACTGTTTATACGCCATGATGCTGTTGGCTGTTCCAGGTCGCAATGTGGCACTGAAAGGCAATGTGTCACAGTATTCTACCTACAGTGAGTACAGCATAAAGACACATTATGAGGACCTGTGGTATAATGCGGAGAAGGCTGTGGATGGAAACAGAGATACTCGTTTTTATGAAGGGAATTCTTGTTCTCACACAGCCGCATATACAGATGGCCCCTCTTTCTTTTTGAACTTTTTCAGGCTACAGTATATCACCAGATTCGTCTTGTACAACAGAAATGGTAAGTGACATGGTGCAATACATCGCTTCTTCTATTCGCTTCACTTACTTTGTACTTTAACTGCTAAAGGAAGGCGGGCTATAGAAATTAATGTTCGACGCTTGGAATGACACTTGGGATTTTCTCCATCAATGACACTTGGGATTTTCTCCATCAATGACACTTGGGATTTTCTCCATCAATGACACTTGAGATTTTCTCCATCAATGACACTTGAGATTTTCTCCATCAATGACACTTGAGATTTTCTCCATCAATGACACTTGGGATTTTCTCCATCAATGACACTTGGGATTTTCTCCATCAATGACACTTGGGATTTTCTCCATCAATGACACTTGAGATTTTCTCCATCAATGACACTTGAGATTTTCTCCATCAATGACACTTGAGATTTTCTTCACCAATGACACTTGAGATTTTCTCCATCAATGACACTTGAGATTTTCTCCATCAATGACACTTGCGATTTTCTCCATCAATGACACTTTCCCCTTTTCCATCAATATGAAAACGATGAAGAAAAACACAAGTGTTTAATGGCAACCACTTTTGACAATCAGAAACCTCGTGTTGCTAGTACTCATTGGCGGGGTTATATTAGGTCATACTGAGAATGCCGGAAGAAACAATAGACGTGTGCACAGTGATGACTGGCACCTTGCCGTTTTGATAGACGATAGTGAGACGGCACAACTGAGAGCTTGTCGTGAGCTCTGATCAAATTCACACCTGACGGCGTGAAACACGCCGCCGCATGCTCTGGGCAGGAGACAAGTTTCTCCTCTAAAGGCCAATCAGAAGTTGACTGTGGACCACATTGGACGGGTCAAGAGTGATCGTGGCAATGGCAGTATTTACCCTGCCGCCACATGTAGTTTGATTGTAGTTATATTGTTTTGACATTAAAATGCAAATGTGATAATTGTTTTTTTTTTTAGTATTATAAGCAGTATACTTAGTAATGGTGTAAACTTATGAAAAAGGCTTAAAAAAGAGCTTAAAAGTCGACTTCTCGACTTATCTGGTATCAGTTAGTTCAGTTCAGTTATCAGTTTGGGTATCTTCATTGCACTCCGGACATGTCCATAGGTGCTCAGATCCTCCCCCCAACATATGCATCAGCGTCCGGTGGCTAATAGTGCCAGTTCTGTGTTGGTTGACGAGGCGCTTTGTTTTCCCGATGTACCTCTCGCGTCTGGCTGTGCCGATTCTTACTCCCAGGTCTTTCATCATGGACAGCGATGTGGAATCACTGACGTCAAAATCCTCTGTTCTCGCCATATCTTTAAGGGCGTTAATAACATCGGCACGATCCATGGGCTGGCCATCTACAGGGGGTGCAGAGCTAGCCAGTTTGTCAGCTCGTTCATTTACCTCGACTCCCGCATGTCCCGGGACGAAGATTAAGGTGACGTTACGGACAACAGACTTCCGCAGCGATTCAGTCCACTGTCTACGTACAGATCCAGCTTCGAGCTTGTGATCATGCTCATTGAGTCACTTAGTACACACACGTTGGTATAATGCTGTGATTCCAGCCATATGAAAGCCTGTGTAACTGCCATCACCTCCATCGTCATGCTGCTCATGGTCATAGAGTGGGCACCACTGGATTCTTGAACGGTTCGGCCCGCTGAACGGGCTGTAAATGCCCACGCACTTCTCTGCTGCTTTACAACAGATCCATCTGTATAGATGAGCACTTCGGTTCCATCTGAGTGTTCATAGATGAGCGCGTTAACCTTTGCATTGACAGCGGCAGGGTTCTGCTCTCTGCACCGTCTGTCGAGTGTGATAATGCAGGAGAAAGTGCACTTAAAAGCTTGAGGCACCGGCACCCATTCCTTGCCGGGGTTGATACTGGTAAGACTGCAGACCTGTCTGACGACATCTTCCGCCCGACCCATCCATGATTTGCTTATCGACTTGATAAGTCGACTTATGAACAAGGCTACAGGCGTGTGGCATGTTGGATGGAAAATGTCAGTACCCACAAGTGCATCCCTCGTAATAAGTAACGTTAGAGAGGTGGGACTGGTTTCCAATAGTGTCGGTATGTCACTTGAATGTGATGTGACACGAAAGGACTCTGGATGTCTAGGGGACTCCCGGATATGTTAAAGAACGACAGTAATTTCTGTCCTTCTCAAGGAGAACAAAGTTTGACCCATGAACCCCCAAATGTATCCACGCCCCCCTATAGGTAATAAGGGTACAATAATGATTTAAATATCCAGAGGTCTCCTAAATGGACAATTTGGAACCTGCGAGTTTACAGTAGGATCAGCATATTAAGCTGCCTAACAATGCTTACAAAGCCACATGCTGTTCCAAAATATTCAAAGTATGTTGCTTGTTTGCTTGCTTGTGTTTGTTGGCTTGAGCTCCAACGCGAAGTCCTGTATGTCAGATGAAGACATCCTGTTGTCCAACATCAGTGTGATGTCATACAGGACCTGAGTTTTGCGTGAGTATCCGTTGTCCCATGTCTGGCTTATTGAGGTGCAGACTGGTGGTTCCTCGCCGTACAGGCAGACACTCTCCGACTTTGGAGGAATCGGCGATCCTATTGACCTTAGCCAGGACCCCGAAGGGACCTGTTGCCCAGGACGCTCGACGAGGACGCGTCAATAGGTCTTGGCCAGTATATAACCCGGCCCTGGTGCCTTGGAAACACCTCTGCGTCCCCAAAGTATGTTAATTAATCACTTAATTAAACATATAATTGAACCTGAATAACATCACAAGTTAGTGAAGAAGAAGGTTACATTTCATTATTTTAATTCAACCAAAATAATCTGAAGGCTGCAGGAAAGTTATTTAGAGGCTTCTTAAAATGAAATACACAAACAAAAAATCAAGCCTGCATGAATGTTATAAAACATCAAATACAGTATGAGTGCAGTATTATATAAAATGTGCTTTTCACGAAAAGACCCTTCAATGTTCCCCTCCATTAATGCTATAAAATCACTCATTAAAATGTCGGTGTTGGGTAAAATGTCCTTTAAATGTTCTGGTAAACCACTTTATTGAACAACGGTCCTATGAAATAACATGAAGCTGCGATCCAAACGAGTGGGTATTCAGTTCATTCATTGCTCGACGAGAAAGTCCATATTATGAAGATGACAAAAGTTCTCTTCGATTCAGATGGAAATAAAAATTAGGATGAAATTGGTTTGAGTGTTCTGAGTAACTTGATTCACAGCTAGTGATTGCTGGAGATGGTGGAATTGGGCAGATCCCACTAGACTGAGTTTCCATACAGGAGTATTTCAGATTGATTCCAGGACAACCAGACATTGTGACGACTGATCCACCGCTCTGACAAAAACCTGAGCTTTTCCATATTGATCCCAGACAAATCGATTGCCTATTTCATACTGGAATCACCCATGAACACATTCTCCTCTCTAGTAATACAAACTAAAGAGAAGATGGCTGCAGGATGTGGCGGATGATCCTCAAATGGATGTACCGGACGCTGGACATCTTGCTTGTGATCGAGAATTTTTCCCGAATGTTGTTATGCGAACGAGGTTCTACAAACGACATGCTACTTAATGAATGAATAATTTGTCTATAAGTGTATGCTAATTCCCCACTCTCCCACACGAACTGAAGGATGTTAATATTTACACTGTCCGTAGCAACAATGAATAGTTTTGAGATGAATGCTGATCTCTCTCTCTCTGTCTGTCTGTCTGTCTGTCTGTCTGTCTGTCTGTCTGTCTGTCTGTCTGTCTCTGTCTCTCTCTGTCTCTCTCTCTGTCTCTCTCTCTGTCTCTCTCTCTGTCTCTCTCTCTCTGTCTCTCTCTCTGTCTCTCTCTCTCTCTCTCTCTCTCTGTCTGTCTCTCTCTCTGTGTCTCTCTCTATCTCTCTCTCTGTCTGTCTGTCTGTCTCTCTCTCTCTCTGTCTGTATGTCTGTCTGTCTGTCTCTCTCTCTGTCTCTCTCTGTCTCTCTCTGTCTCTCTCTCTCTGTCTGTCTGTCTGTCTGTCTCTCCCTCTCTGCCTCTCTCTGTCTCTCTCTCTGTCTGTCTGTCTCTCTCTCTCTCTCTCTCTCTCTCTCTAATATATATATATATATAATAACTATTTTCTCAGATTCTCTGTCTCTGTCTCTCTCTGTCTCTGTCTCTGTCTGTCTCTCTCTCTCTCTCTCTCTCTCTCTCTCTCTCTCTCTCTAATATATATATATATAATAACTATTTTCTCAGATTCTCTGGATCGGCTACGACACTTTGAGCTGAGATGTTATAACGACTATCAGGCTAAAGTGCTAGACTACAAGGACAACTCTACTAGCGGACAACCTGTTTACACAGTGACGCCGAAGGCTGTGGCCACACCAATCCGTCTGGTGAATATTGAGGCATATGACCATGATAAAATATTGACACTGTGCGAGCTGGAAGTTTACGGAGGTAATGTATTACTTCTAGTTGTATCTCACATCACCTCACATCACCTCATCTCATCTCATATACTTTCAAATCACCTCACCTCATCTACCATCAACCTATCTCACCTCACCTCACTTCTCCACACATGTTTCATCTTATCTCACTTTACCACACATCACCTCATCACAAGTCACTTCATCTCATCCTACCTCACTTCACGTCAATTCATCTAAGCATACTTAGGCTCATCTAAACTCACCAAACATCACAACACATCACCTCACCTCGTCATTTCACCTCACCACACCTCAAGTCTCCTCACCCCATCTCAGTTCACCACATCTCATCTCACCACATCTCACTTTATCTCATCTCACCATACCTCATCTCGTCTCACTACACCTTATCTCATCTCACCTCACCACACCTGATCTCATCTCATCTCACCACACCACACTGCATCTCACCACACCTAACCTCATCTCATCTCACCACACAACACCTCATCTCATCACACCTCATCTCATCTCACCACATCACACCTCATCTCACCACACCTGACCTTACCACACCTCACCTCATCTAATCTCATCTCATCTCACCTCACCGCATGCCGCACCCAGTTCCAGACCCAAATATTAACGACTAGTTCAAATTTAAATAAGTACTACTGAATGGATCAGAAACATGGAGAAATTGAAAACAAAAACAACTACAAACATCCAATCATTGGTGCCAGAGCAAACTGGAACTAATACAATTGTCTGACCGATTCTCCAATTTGGAGCTCATGGAGAGAATGAGACAAATGTTAGTGACCAAAGAGGTGAGGGAAAGACACAGACGCCGGATAGACCGCACAATGAGAACATTAGAGTTTAGTTTAGTTTAGTTTAGTCGATAGATCAACATTACGGCACACAGGTGCAACCTATAAGTGCTCCGTTCTCCTCCTATCTCAGACCTGAGTCTGGAGAAACTCAGCTCAGTGCACGAACTCTGTAGCACCGGCGAGGATCTTTAAAGACTTTGGGTAGATTTTTAACTCGAAATTTTGCCCGGGCAGCGCCGTTAGGCTAATCTTTTTCGATGTCCAACTGCCAAAGGATGTTTTTACGTGCGCAACAATACACATAAGCGTCCGATCTCACTACCTAGAGACCAGGGGAAATTGTATTACTAGAAGTTCACGTGAAAAAATCCCGGGAGAAAATTAGAGAATAGTATCACAAGAAGAGCCTTTGTTTGGAACGCACAAAGCAAAAGAAATACATATTGTTTCAGCTTGCCTGCTCATTGTCTTCGCTACACATCCATAGAAAAGTACAGATTCTGTGTAGTACATCAACACTCTTTTTCTCATTGCACATGACATCTTTCTATTGGACAGTATGTTTTCCATCTGGCAACAGGTTACTTTCGCCATGGCGATTCTTGGTCTAATCTCTTCAAGGCATCTCCCTTCAGTTGTTATGATTGTTCCGAGACAGCTGTACAGATTCACTTGTTTAAGGATATGCCCATTTACTTGTATATTAGATTGTGATGTTTCCTTCTTCCTATTGACGACCATAATCTGTGCCTTCTTACAAGTTAATAGTAAGCCCAGTTGTTCACTGTGTGCAACAACAGCATCTATTAAATGTTGCAGATTCTGCTCATTGTCTGCAATCAATACTGTATCATCCGCATATCTGATGGTATTGATTTTACGTACCCCAGTGATGATTCTTCAAAATATGTTCACTGTATAGCAAAACAAGATCTGGAGACGTTACAGATCCCTGTATCACACCTCTCTTTTAATAGGCCGATACTGATCTACTTCATTATAAATCTTCTTGGCAGCTTGTCGTTAGCAATATATGTCTTCTTTTTAAGTCTAAGGTCCTTCCCATCAATTTATAGATCTGCAAGCATCTTTATCATGTTGACATGACTTCCTTTATCCACAGCATTTGTGTAGTCAATAAAGCAAAGATGTAGGGCTGTGTTACTTCTTTAGGACGTTCAATTGAACAATTGAACGCTGTAGATTACAATGCTACTATTATGTATTTCTATCGAAGTCTCATGTAACATAAGAGCTATACTGCTTTATTTGTGTGAAATATTACACACAGAATACTGGCAGTAGAATTAACTTGTACGCCAAAAAGGCATCGTTACGACATAGAATTCTAAGAATTATACGGACGGTTTAAAAATCCAGTATCCAAGAATTACAAGAGTTCAGTTAACAAAGACGTTTTATTGCCCTCAGCTGTACAAGCCAATCATTGTTTGTTCACATTATGAGATAAGGGGTCAGTGGTTCAGATCGTCACAAATAGGCAGATATATTGTGATAGATTAGTTAGTTAGTTAGTCGCGGTTCCAACTTCACAGCAACGGGTTGTCCCCATTATGCTCCGTTCCTGTGCCAGTGAATATAACATAAAACGCTCCCCACTGCCCAATGTGAAAAGTGGAAAAGACAGGAGTCTCGACAAACAACAGCCCGCACAGATACACTGTGCATAATGCCGCCACCAGAATGTCAATACAATAGTCCCCACGAAACATCCAGTTTATCTCTGATGGAATCGGCAGTCATTTTCCCATCTAAATGTTTCCTAGATGTTCACCCACACAGTCCACAAAAATACAGTTCATCGTCGATGGCAGTGGCAGTCAACCAGAAGCCCAGCAGCCACGCATTTCTGCATAAGGCAAAAACCGGTCAACTCTGGGACATAGCCAGCTGCCATCGCTACGAACATACAGTCACGTCCCAAAATATCTCGGGCAGATTCAAAAGCATTTCACACGAAACTCACAGCTCACAGTGTCGCGCCACGCACTCACTCAGTAGCAGGGCGACGGAACCATAGCCTCCTTAGTCGCCTCTTACGACATGCGTGGTAGGCTACAGATAGAGTCAGAGGTAAACACAGGAAGATACATTGACAGATTCACATAGAAGATGATCAACAGCACACGCATTAGGAAAACACTGAACTGCGCAGCATGTCACATGATATTGAGTAATAATTTACCCCACTGTAATCACGATAAACTGTGTATGTATGTGTCTACTGTAGATTCCATCTGCGCCGATGGCCAGTACGGGCGGGAGTGTGAGCACACGTGTAACTGTGACGGTAGGCGGCCATGTTTAGTTAGCACCGGGGGATGCCCGTCTGGGTGTGCAAGTGGCTATCAGGGAGAGAACTGCAAGATACGTGAGTAACAGTTGTGCTTATTTAGTTATTAGTTAATAGAAGCGTGGTCACAGAACTCAACATATACACTATGTAGTCAGTCTTCCTGCGCAGATACCAAAGTGTGTTGACGATCACTATTCCCATCGTGCTCTGGTTGGAGACTTACATTTAAAGAGAGCTGTCAATGTGTAGCACTAGTTCCAGTTCGTGTTGTATATTCCTTCAGTGTACATTCTGTTGTCTCATCAACTGCAAATAAATTATTTTAACACATGTCTGAATATCTATGACTTGGCCATCGGCGGGTAAGAGGCACCACATACACAGAAGCACATTAAAACGCACCACCCGTATATTCCAAGAACAGTGGAAAATGTACATATACGTGTTTACAAGTTAACACAATGGACATCTTTATTCATTTTCCCATGAATCCATGCTGGTTATTCATTTGTTCACACACACAAAAAAACACACGCAATATTGTTTGGCGCTCACTGAAGGAGAAGAAGGAAGTAGAGATTGGAGGGCACACTAGACAACATAAAATTTGAAAGCTGTAGTTACCGACCGGGTCGTCACCTCTAAATGACGACAGCGCCTCACTGCAGGAACAAGTGTCCTCGACGAATGACAAACTAGACACTCCAAAAAGAGTGCTTTCATTAGCCATGTTTATCATACAGATGAACTTACAACTATGGAATGCGGACAGAATTCGTATCAAACCATTGAGATATCACCATAGGTCTCATAATTTACATTAAACCAGCATAGATCAAATAAACACACAAACACATCGGACCAGCGTAACGCTGTGTCTAGTATTCACACACATTTAAAGAAAAGAAATGATAGGTAGGTTCAATTTAGTACACGTATTGCACAGAAAATCAATTGGAGAATCATGTTAGGCCACTAAGGCAGTCCACAAATAAACACGCATAGTACTGATTGGCGCTCACAGAAGGAGAAGAAGGAAATATAGATAAGAGAATGCACCAGACAACATAAAATTGAAAGCTATAGTTACCGACCGGGATTGAACCTGTCACCTTCAAAATGAGGCCTAGCTGCATGAACAAACAAGTGTACTTCGACGCATGACCAACTAGACACTCGAAATTTAATTGTTATGAAATCCAGTGCATTCTGTGCAGGCAAGAAATAAAATCAAACATGCAAGCAATAAAACAATTCATTCACACAATCCTCAGTATCTGGTTTGTAAACCGTGTGCTTGCAAACAAGCTTGGCAGCATCTCTGCAAAGAGCGCATACGTCACTGAAATAAATTCTGGGGAATCAAGTCCCATTCACGTGTAAGAGCAGCTCATGTATGTTTGAGATTTAGCTGCCGAATCTTGCCTATAGACTCTGTATCCAAGCATGTCCCACAGATGTTCTATAGGGGGCATGTCTGGTGATAGGGCAGGCCAATCAATCGTCACATTGTTCTGCTGCTGTAAATATTGCTGTGTAATTCGTGCGTTATCCTGCTGGAGAAGCTGCAAGTCTGGATAATTTGTGAAAAATAGATTAGTTAGTTAGTTAGTCGCAGTTTCAACTTCACAGCAACGGGTCGTCCCCATTATGCTCCGTTCCTGTGCCAGTGAATATCATACAAAACGCTCCCCACCGCCCAATGTGAAAAGTGGAAAAGACTTGAGTCTCGACAAACATCAGCCCACACAGATGCACTGTGCATAATGCCGCCGCCAGAATGTCCACACAATAGTCCCCCACAAAACACCCAGTTCATTTCTGATGGAATCTGCAGCCATTTTCCCATCTGGATGTTTCCTAGATGTTCACCCACACAGTCCACGAAATACAGTTCATCGTCGATGGCAGTGGCAGTCAACCAGAAGCCCAGCAGCCACGCATTTCTGCATAAGGCAAAAACCGGTCAACTCTGGGACATAGCCATCTGCCATCACTCCGAACATGCAGTCACGTTCCAAAAACCTCGGGCAGATTCAAAAGCACTTCACACGAAACTCACAGCTCACAGTGTCGCGCCACGCACTCACTCAGTAGCAGGGCGACGGAACCATCAAGCCTCCTTAGTCGCCTCTTACGACATGCCTGGTAGGCTACAGTGTTGCTATTCTTTGCTTCCCTTATGGGCCCCGGCAACACACGGGAGTGTGAAAATTATTGTGAAAAATAGATATGGACGGCTTTGGAGTGAGCACTCAATCAGGTTGATGGATTGAGAAGCACGCATTCAGAGAGGCAATCATCCAGGGAGTCATTTACTTAATCACGCATTGATTGATAGATTCGAGGAACTCATTATTTTTATAATCAAACTAGCTATTCAACTGGGAGTTAGCATCAAGAGTCAAACCAGAGGCATTTACATGAGATGCATGACGTTGTGAGAGGGGAATGTGGTGAGAATTTGGCAGCGTAGCTCAGTGACAGCAGTTTGAGCTATTGTTTACATGCGAATGTGCTCAACGTTTAACTGGAAATATCTTGTTTATAGCATTTTTGACACTGACCTAATAAAAGTACTGTTCCTGAACTCAGGACAACCTGGTAGTCATCATCATCATCATCTTCTTCCACTTCTGCCGTCAAGCGTCGTGGGGAGGACTAATTTGCGTTCCAGCGCCCGGGGGGCGGCACTGGATAGTGTCATTCCGTGTGGTTGTACAATGTCTCTGATGTCGTAAATCCATTTTCTTCTTGGACGTCCTCGTGGTCTCGTCGCAGATGATCTTTGATGTAAGGCCAGTGATGTTAGTTGCTGGTGTTGCATTCTAACAACATGGCCAAACCACTTGATCTTCTGTCTTTCAATAAATGTGGCACAAGGTGTTGATCCCACAGTCTGTCTGATAGTAACATTTCTTACTCGGTCTCGGATTGTTAAGTTGGCAGCTCTCCTCAGGCATCTCATTTCGCAGGTGTTGATTTTGCGAAGGTGTAATTTGGATAAAGTCCAGGTTTGAGATTGGTAGCATAGGGTTGGTGTGAATATGCTGTTTATTATCTGTCGTTTTGCGGACATGTGTATGTTTGGATGTTTCAGTAAGGGCGACAGTTGATATGTAAGTGCACTAGCTTTTTGACATCTGATTTCAATTTCTCTGTCTAATCTGCCATCTTCTGTGATCATACTTCCAAGGTATTTGAATTCTTTAACTTGTTTCAGAGGTGTGCTATTTATCTGTATACTTAGTGGGCCTGGCGATCTGCTAACTTGCATTACTTCGGTTTTGGCTGTGTTTATACTCATATTGTATCTGCTGCAGGTTGAACTCAGATTAGTAATATGATTTTGTAGTCTGCCCTCGTCGCTGTAAAACAGGCACTGATCATCTGCAAATAGAAGTTCATTTATTCCCTGTGGGTCAATTGTTTCATCTGGTGTAAAGAGTTCTAAATTTTCTGAATCTGGTCTGTCGAGACTTGCTTCTTTGGAAATTCTGTCCATGTAGATATTGAATAGCAGGGGAGAGAGCACACATCCCTGCCTCTCTTCTGTATTGACTGTGAACACATCTGATATACCTTCCTGTGTTCTTACTGCACTTTGGCTCGAGTGGTACATGGCTATGATGTTTTCCAGCAGTTGCCCTTCTATCCCATAGTCTTCAAGGATAGTCCATAATTTGTATCTGTCTACTCTATCAAAAGCCTTTTCCTGATCTACAAACACAATATTCTGCTGGTCACTATATTCAATAGTTTTTTCACAAATTTGTCTAAGTGTAAATAATGCATCAGTGCAACTTTTACCTTTCCGAAACCTGGTAGTGACGGTTAAAATTCAACCCTGAAAGAGAGAGCCTGATACACTGTTACATCCCGAGCTGCTACATATGTGTTGATTATACTTGTTGAAGTGACAGCTAACATACAAGGTGGACATGCCACTGATACAATTAGACAGTAATGTACATTTAATTGGAACTATTTACACAGTTCCAAACATCATCACTAGACAGGTTTATTCAAGTTTTAGTATAATTATTTCGTGATCAGGATGACGGTATATACATTCACTCACGCTCAGATGGTGGCCTCTATAATGCTCAGAGATTGAAGGCCAAGACCAAAATTAGGAGGGTACTGATCAGAGAGTTGCTTTTTGCGAAAGATGCTGCAATTACGACCCACTCTGATGAAGAATTACAACATCTATTATCTGCATTCTCCAATGCTTGTTCTGAATTTGGTTTAACAATCAACAAAAAGAGGACACAGATTATGTCACAAGGTGCACATGGTGTACCATCAATCTTTATAGACGACGCTGAACTGGAGATAGTAGACCATTTTACATATCTAGGATCAGAGGTAAATAGCAAATTATCCCTAGATCAGGAAATCAACATCAGGATTGGCAAGGCAGCAACAACAATGAACTTGTTAGAAAAAAGAGTCTGGGAGAATAGGAAGCTTACTGCCAAAACAAACGTCCTCGTCTACCAAGCCTGTGTCCTTAGTACTCTTCTTTATGGCAGTGAAACCTGGACAACTTACTCACACCAAGAGAAACGTTTAAACAGCTTTCATATGCGCTGTCTGGGAAGAATACTTGATATTAAGTGGCAAGACAAAATCACAAATACTGAAGTATTGGAAAGATCAGGTTGTGTGACGGTGTATTCTATGCTCAGTGTTCGTAGACTTAGATGCGCAGGACATGTTAGGAGGATGGATGATGGTAGAATACCAAAGGACATCTTTTTTGGTGAATTACAGACGGGTAAGAGATCTCAGGGTCGGCCTCTACTACGATGCAAAGATGTGTGTAAGCGGGACATGATTGATACAGGCATTGATAATGCACATTGGGAGCAAGTCGCCGTTGAACGTGTTGCATGGAAGGCGACTATCAGAAATGGAATAAAGACAAAGGAGGAAATTATTGCAGTTAAGCACACACATGTATATACTACACACAATAGTATACAATGTGCAAACTACTTATACCTTTAAGTGCAGCACATACGTAGTGACGTCACGAAACTGCACCTTCGGGGACCGCATTTTTTAAACATTTTGGTGGTTATTTTCTTGGGTTTGGGTGACAACTTCCGGTTGACTACTTCCTGTCTAGGGGCGGCGGTGGCGGCGGCAACGGCGGCGGTGATGGGGCGGGCGGGGCGGACAACGAGACAAGCCCCCGTCATGTGGAATACTTATATAAGTAGACCAAATAGTCGCCGGGTTCGAGTCCCAGTGTGTGTGTGTGCGTGTGCGGTGCGGTGTGCGCAACCTCCAGTCATATCGATCCCCTTCGATGAGGAGACCGAAGTCAAATATGACAGAAAATGATTTAGTCCATCTCTCGAGCTAACCCGAGAATCCATTATTGGATGATGAATAAACTTTTGCACGGCTCAGTATGCTAATTCGGCATGTTTCCTTACCCATGTATATCCTTTACGAGTTTGGTGAAAATCCGGTTTAGGAATATTCTAACCACCCAATCAATTTTATTAAAAATTAATCCCAAAACTTAATTAAACCCTCTAAATTCGTGTATGTATATTGGACCATATTAATTTCAATATTAAACTCTAATCCCCGTTTAAAATAAGCCATAATTTCCCTAGATATACATTAAATTATGTAAATAAACAACACAAATAACCTCCCTTTTTTCAAAACATAAATAGAACTGCCAACTTTACCTACGCCACCAGGTAAAGATCACACAATAACCCATCACCCCCGCGAGAAATACAACGACCAGCAACCGCGAGATTTTCCGATACCACTCAACCATAACGCATCACCGACCACGAACCGAGCGATATGACAATAGCAGCGGCCAGCCGGGTACTGATAACCGCTAGATAAGAACCTGAAGTTAATTACCATTGACGGCTAGGCGAGCTGTGGTCAAATATGCAGTGGTCATGCTTACAAGAATTCAACGTGAGAGCGTGAGAGACTAAGATGGTGCATGATGGTGGAAATGACCATGTTTTCACATGCATCCACTGTGGACAAACATTTTCTGCACGAATTGGCCTTACCAGCCACACTCGCCACCGCCATGGATCGTAGTTATTAAGCCTTTTTGAAGCACAATGTAACAAACTATTGTCTGTCAAGACGGAAAGGTTTTGAAGCACAATGTACCAAACTATCGTCTGTCAAGACGGAAAGGTTTTGATGCACAATGTACCAAACTATCGTCTGTCAAGACGGAAAGGTGTTGAAGCACAATGTACCAAACTATCGTCTGTCAAGACGGAAAGGTGTTGAAGCACATTGTACCAAACTATCGTCTGTCAAGACGGAAAGGTTTTGAAGCACAATGTACCAAACTATCGTCTGTCAAGACGGAAAGGTTTTGAAGCACAATGTACCAAACTATCGTCTGTCAAGACGGAAAGGTTTTGAAGCACAATGTACCAAACTATCGTCTGTCAAGACGGAAAGGTTTTGATGCACAATGTACCAAACTATTGTCTGTCAAGACGGAAAGGTTTTGAAGCACAATGTACCAAACTGTTGTCTGTCAAGACGGAAAGGTGTTGAAGCACAATGTACCAAACTATTGTCTGTCAAGACGGAAAGGTGTTGAAGCACAATGTACCAAACTGTCGTCTGTCAAGACGGAAAGGTTTTGAAGCACAATGTACCAAACTGTTGTCTGTCAAGACGGAAAGGTGTTGAAGCACAATGTACCAAACTATCGTCTGTCAAGACGGAAAGGTTTTGAAGCACAATGTACCAAACTGTCGTCTGTCAAGACGGAAAGGTGTTGAAGCACAATGTACCAAACTATCGTCTGTCAAGACGGAAAGGTGCCAATGCAAAAGTATAATTATTTACTCACCTCTGAAAGTGATCACCAGACAGTTATGACGTCACAGCGATATTATGTACACATTACCAAATATTATCAATGAACATTTTATATAACACAGAACCAACAAGCAATAGGTTGCACTATGTATTGCCCGCATATTTCAAGGCATCTCGTCAGATGCATACTGAAGAATTATATATTACGTAAAGTGAACGGATGAATCATATGTTTGCTGCCAGTATTCTCACACACATTGCGTTTATGACACGGATTTGTACAAATTTCCTTGACTGATTTCTTCAATGTTGTCTTCACAGCGTGCAGCCCTGGTAAACACGGGCCTGGATGTCTGACTGACTGTCATGAATTCTGTGTCAAAGACATAAACGGTGTGGGATCATGTGATCGTTTTAATGGTACTTGTGATCTTGGATGTGAGAGCGGCTATAGAGGATCACATTGTAATCTGAGTGAGTGTTCATGTAGCTAATATATTCTCTCATCATGCAAATGACTGTTGCTAGTACTTTTAAACTGTTTGTTTACATGTAATTGTAAAATGTTGCCCTTAACTTGTAACACCATTTGGCTGCACCTTTTAATTAACATTTCACTTGTAAACTCTTTATTCTTCGTTCACTTTCAAACGTTCATCTAAATAATTGCAACACACAAAAAAATAAATAAATAAAACCAAGCAGCAGTCGACCTGAACGTGTTGACATCTCCATGGCGCTTATCTTCAATTGAAGCGAGTCTACACTAAAATAGTTTTTCCAGTATGTTTGGACACTTCAGTAAGGCATGTTTACTTGTCATTTTATCAGTTAAAGAGTTACATAACCAGTATACAATTACCAGTATATCCTATGGTTTACTGATTACATAAGTGGTATTTCAGAGGCGTGTGACCTGTCCGTGGTCATTTTTTTTTTTTTTTTTTTTTTTTTTTTTTGTGTGTGTGTGGCGACCTACATGTTCCGATTTCAGTTTGATTCTATAATTTCTTCTGATTAAAAAAAAAATAGGTAATGTTTATATTAGACTAATGACGTATTTCATCTTCCTTTGCTAATATGTTTACTTAATATTCAGGTATATTTCTGTCACAGAATGCCGCAAGTTTCACCATAATGCTCCCCTACATTAAAGTATTCAATAAGAGAGGAAGGAAAACCTAGAGGAATAAAATCACGCTTCTCAGCGGCTATCCAGATATGACACCAAATCGCGCACCATTGTACAAGGCCATGCTCTACCGAGTCATGACGTAAGATTGTACACGAAGACGGCAAGTAATCAAAACGTTCAAAAGTCACAGGGGTGATGGCCAGTCGCTCAGGAAGAATCTGTAACACTCTGGCTGAGAAATAATGCAGTCTGCACCGTAATATGTGTGAAGTGTTGGACTGAATTTTTTTAAAAAGCGCCATAAAACAGCGTTATATCAGGACTCTACGTACAGCCGACCGCGACGATTGAATAGAGTGGAGTGTAAAACGGACCCGCGTGAATGAAGTCATTCACTCGAGAAGGGTGGGATTGATAGTACTCCTAGCCCAAGGGAAAATACAACCACGCAAAGGTAAGAAATGACATGACGTGTCACTCAAGGAAGTAAACGCAGAGTGAGATAGTAGAAGGCGTCAAAGAGATAAGAAACGGTATATGTGATAGGAGATTCTGATGCACAAATCAGACACTTCAGAAACAGGAATAGGTATGAAAGAATTATATGTCTAAACTTCAAATCACTGAGTTTTGTGCTTTTAGAAGTTTCTAGAAATATTAATAAATTCGGTAGCTTTATTTGTCGGCCTGTTGTATGTTATTTCATTGAAACTATCAGTGCTTTTTGTTACTGATCTGAGAAATAGTATTCATCAATTTACTGTCTATAACATATTGCTATACGTTTGTTATTTTTAATCTACACATAGGAACATACTGTGCGAGCACAATGCTCCTTGCATATATGTTTTTGTTTTAAAACATATTTATATCTCATTTTGTTTGTATATAATATTATTACTAACTCATTCATCATGCTATTATTATGAGTATCATTATATGTATATTTTGCATTTGCATGCTTTGAGGTTGATATGCATAGTGTTTATTTGATGTTTTAAGTTGCAAATTTTCATATATTAACTCACCAGGTAATAGGGTGTTGTGCTAATTTGTTATTATGTGCAGCGCGCATAGACATATTGTCTACTGATTGTGTTTGAAACTCAGGTGTAGTGGTGCAGACATTACCCACAATCGGTATCGGGTGTATGGTGCGCTTAGCCCTTTCAGTGCGTGGTGAACGAGCGTTTATCGTAACACACTTATGCCTAGCACAGAGATCGATCACTGACACTTAAGACCGGCAATGATATACTCTTGTGATAACACTACTACCCTGTTGATCTGCTGAAACAACATGTGTAACCGAGCGGCTACAAAGAAACAGGTTTCTGAATTAGTGACATGGACAGTTTATTTATTTTCACAGTTTTCTTTTATACCAATTTCAATGCAAACTAATTTTTTCCACTTGATTGCATCAACTGAGTATGTGGTAATAATTTACAATATTATATACAGCAGAAACAAAAATAGAGTGCTGCTTTAATCTGCAATATACATAGAGAAGTACTTATCTGGGATAGGTGGGTTTTCTTCAGTACCACACCTTATTTTACTGCTGTTAGGAAAAATACAATACTTGGCAATATGTCATCTATACATGGATGTACATATTTCCTGTAGTGGGAGCAAAAAAATAATAGTATCGTGGAAAGTTGTGTCTGTCTAATGTCATACATTAATGGAAAGATTATATATTATAATTTTTCCCCTGAGTGCATCAATGTCTATTTTCCGTCGGTCATATGGTTCTCTGTCTGGTTTTTCTACTTGTCGTCATCTTAGCTGCCTCGAGGTTTTATCCAAAGTGGACGATTGCTCTCAAATTAATTTGTAATTACCATTCAAGTTGTCACACTATTGTTTTCGGTTCAAATGACTCATATATTTATCTATACCCAAATGACTTATATGTTTAATTGGGTTTAAATCTATAGGACGAAAGCCACCAACTAAACTGATCTATATAACTGGGTCCAAATCTAGAGGACGGAAGCCCCCAAATGACTCGCATGTCAACGTCTCATAAATATAAGTAACCTTAGCTCGTCGTCTCAATCGTGACAGTGAGTCTTTCTACATGCACTCAGTGAGATCTCAAACAGTCGCATGTAGAACAACATTATTTATTCATGAAAAACGATAGTATCATTGACATGAATACATGTTATCAGATTACGCACAAGTTGTATCACAATTTTATCACAATATCTACAACAATGGCAAGTGACACTCAGCCATAGCAGTCATTCGTGCGCTCATAATACTATTCACTCTCATTCCTCCCACGTAATAACTCGCTGCTATATTCGCTCAGCAAGGCTAGCTCTCACACCGGCAATTAGTACACTCGCTCGCTCAATAGCACAGTCTTTCCTCTATCACATCCAGTCCCATTCTGAGCCTTCTGGTGTCCGGTCTGATATTCACGTGGCGCTTGATCGCGTGTCCCCTGTGATAGTCGTGCCGCGTCGGTTGTCTCGCCGTACTAGATTTCCGGTCTTGTTGTCTCAGGTCCTTCAGTGCAAGGTTGCACTGTCACTCAAGGACGTGGTCCTTGTGTCCTGTTTATATCCCTGTGTCCTGTTTATAGCTGGGTCTTGTTGTCCCGTCTGTGTCCTGTCTATGACATATCTATAGTCCCGTTTATGACATCTCTATTGTCATGTCTATGACATCTCTATTGTCCTGTCTATGACATATCCATTGTCCTGTCGCTATGTCCTCTCTCACACTCCCCAACACGATGACAGTACTGATTGTGGATTCACGTGATGATTACATTGTGATTTCATTGATATTGAGTATGTGCCATGAGGCAATATAAGGCTTACAGCAATGAGCTTACAGGTTGACAGAAGGTCTATAGTAAAAGGCCAATAAAGGGAAAAGTGAGAACAAGTCGCGCAACAACAAGTAATTGTCACCCTCTGATAAAGCGTGTAAAGGTAGTTCGGGTGCATGAAGATGATGAATAGCGCTAAGGGAGACTATTCACGAAAGTTGCGTATCACGTGACCGGAATAGGGTGGTTCACGTGAAAAGGGGCAACTGAAATTAGTCAGGTCTGTGGGCTGACAGTGAGAGGGTGTGTTCGGAAGATATTCTGTTGTGAGGAAATGTTTCTTATTAAAAGTCATGAAAGACTTGTCTGATTGTGATAATGGCGAATTGAGATAATGGTTTGTAAAAGCGCAGAGTTCTATAAAATGATGGCCATCGGTATAACAGCCAGAACCTGCGAGGGACATTTTTGTCAAACCAGTTACCTTTACTGCATGAAATGTGTTCGCTGTTCGACATGGGATGTCAACGCAAGGTAACTGCTCGCCAGCCTCTGAGAAGAGACGTAAGTGAGTGTTATTTAGTTAAGCAGTATTCCTGAGTGCCGTGGATCGACAGTCCACTGAAACGAATGCTAATCCGAACATTGTTGAATGATCATCAGCCACAGGTCTGATATTATTATTGTATTCTCATTATTATGAATCACTGGCCCTCCCAGCAGTATTATCTTATATTATGAATCACTGGCCCTCCCAGCAATATGGAAACTGTGATATGGTCAGTTGTAGCAATTATATGTATTAAAAGTACGATTGTCAAGGACGTCTGTGGTTGCTCAAGTTCCTGTGTTTCTTCTGTGAGTCTGCTATTCTTTTTGGACGAACGAGCGAGAGAAAAGGTTTGGGAGAATGTGAATTTATCATTTATGAGACATATCAGTATGCCTAATTTTCATCCATGCCAGTATGTTTGTGATTTCTGATGAGTGATTGTGAAGTGAGTGAGGAGAAGTTACATACTGAGAATGATTACGATCAATCAATCAATCACCGGATACTGGGCAATTTGAAGTATAATGTCATGCCTATCAGAGGACAAAATGTTAGTGATAACGCATACACTAATTAATAATTTAGTGCCCTCCTATGCATGACACCACTCTGTAGTCCATATAACTCATTTTACAATCATAGGGTTTTGTGTCCTGAATGTATTGTATGCAACACTAATTAATAATTAAGTACCCTTCTAAGCATGACACCAATATGTATTTCATGCCACTCATGTTACAATAATATGGTTTTGTGTACTGACTTGTGGTGGATGAAAGACTAATTAATAATTTTGTGCACTCCTAAGCATGATACAAATCTGTATTTCATATCACTCATGTTACACTCATATAGTTTTATGTCCTAAAGTGTGTTGGAGGATAATGATTAAAATGATGATGTCGATGATGATGATGATGATGATGATGATGATGATGATGATGATGATGATGATGATGATAATGATTATGGTGATGATGATGATGTTTATAATGATGATGGTAATGATGATGATGATAATGATGTAAATGGTGATTATGATTATGTGATGATTATTATGGAGATTATAGTGTTATTATTAGGGTGATACTGATTATAATGATAATGATGATTGTTAGGAAACGACATATTACATACATGGTGAAGAAGAGGGGAAAATACTCTTCTTCGAAGCATTTTGATTAAGAATAATTCACCTGAATGTTATACAGGAGAAGATACCACAATGTACTTATATGGTTTATAAACAAATACTCATTGCATTTAGGTATGAATTTCAAACCTTAATGTATGAGACGACCACAATTTACTTGTATTGTTTATAAGCAAATACTCATTGCATTTAGGAATGAATTATAACCTTAATGTATGAGAAACATTTCTTTTAAATGGAAGGATATATATGGAAAATAATTATGAACAACAGGGAATGGTGAACATTGTTGTCAAATTCTGAATAGATCAAGGTATTACTCAACCTAGAGACCATGACTAACAGGCATGAGTGAAAATAACACAGCTTATCTGGTAGTCAAAAACTTGAGAGTCCTATAATGAAGGATTGGATGGAGAGTGACCAGTCATAGGGTTGATACTATTAGAGAACACCAAGACTCTCTTCCTAACCTTGTTAATTTTTCCCTAGGATCAACATTCACTGTATTTATTTTCCTTCTTTTTGTTGGAAGTTTTACAGTCTTAGATTTCCAATGTTCGTATTGATGATATCAGTAGATTTATATTTGATGCAGGAATATCAGGTATTTATTAGATCCATCTAGATTCATCCTGACTTTTCTTTTGAGTGAAGTACCCGGACAGAGTGATGCAGAACATTATTCCAAAAACAAACCACCTGCGAGCAGTTTCCTCAGCCCAGTATGAAAGTTAACTTAGAGTACCCATAATTGCACTGGGGTGTAGGGAAACACAAACACTACTCTATACCCAGGAATAGAAGTAACAGTCATGTGGAAGACTTAATCAACACAAGCTCAGGGAATTGATGGCATCAGGGATCCCGTCACCCTGAAGTAAAACAATATGTTCACAAGCAGTTTCAGACACAGTATATCCCAATGAAATATGATCACTAGGTGTTTACTATATGAAAAGATGTCAGTAAAATGTATATTTATGGCATCAAGGTATATGTAGTAACTTTGAATTGTATTTGGTGATTATATGAACATACAGATATACATAATGCCATTTTTTAAAATGAATTTGATGTTCTTTATGTATTGAATGACCATAAACCATGTTTATGTTTAATAAATTATGAAAAGAGGTCATTTCTTCCATTGAGTATTTTCTTGTCGTGTCATGTAATCCAATGAGACACACCCTAGCTATTAATCAATTAGCTGAGAGAGGAGAGACAAGGAACCCCCAACAGGATATTGTTGGTCTTCAGGAAACTTTCCATTGTTTCCTGGAGGAATTCCTTGGTTCCCCAAAAGCTCTATATATTAAATCAGGCATTTTAGCCAGTGCTAGCTTAATTAATTATAACGGGAAGGATCACATTGGGAAAGAGGAACTTAGTAACCTTTATCTCTTTGGGGTTTATACAACAATATCACACAATAATTATGTTACCTTATTATAGGTTATTACGATATAAGGTTGAGGTAGTCGTTCACTTTCCTTTTGTTAATAAATTGGCTCTTTCATTATCAGGTATGCTGCAACGTGAAGGAATCCATGGTATTACATATGGGTTAGATTCCTGTAATAGTTTATATAGTGCTGCCATTGGGTTTGTTAGTTCGCTATATTATTTCTGCTCTTCAGTATTGAAACTGCTGTCTACTTATCACCCATGTTTCACATCCTTTGAAAAGTTAAGGTTCCGTGTAGCATTTCAGCAAACATTTCTCGTTGTAATTGACATCAGTGTATATTTCAATATGTTTTCAATCTCACAAAAATCTAGCTTTGCCATAGCGATTCGTGTTCTAATCTCTTCAAGGTACTTCTAATTGGATGTGCACGATAAGGCAGGCGTGGTCATAGCCCTTTGGGACCCTGCGATTCGTTTGCAATATCAGATACATCATATCCTGGAGAGACTGCTGAAGAGGGAAGAGACCATAGGATCTGGACAAAGCTCGAGTACTCAGAGTAAAGAATATACGGATACGTGACTGCAACTGGTGTTATTATTGTTGGGTTATTCTCTAGTTGTAGAAGCTGGTCAGTGAGAGGGTGTTGAAATATCCGGAGTGCTGTGATGTCGGTTCTTGACTCGGCTAAACTCGATGAGATCATCAAATGTGCAAGAGAGATTTTGCTGGGATCATAAAGATGGTTGTCATGATACTGACCATGCCACTGCCTGAAATTCTCACTCTTAATAATCATCTCTGCCCGAAAGGTCAACTTTAACGAGTTCCCAACACTCTCTCTCTCTCTCCCCTGCATCTCGAAACATCATCATTAGACAGGGATATGCAAGTCCTAGCATAATTGTTTACACAAGTCCACATATTATCACCAGACAGTTATGAATGCATCTAATGGATATTACATACACACCGCAAACTATTATCTTTACACAATTTTATATTACACAGAAGCCACACGCAGTAGGTTGTACGTTTTATTTCGCGGCATCTCGTCAGATGCATACTTTTTATGTTGCATATCCCTTACAGGACGTTGCAGTCAACAACAGCATTTTTCAGCTGCTGTTGATGTACTAGGCAAGTTTAACGTTCAGTAGTTTGTCATTGCTTTTAGAAAGACGGCTCACATATCCCCGTATGTTACCAGCGCGGCGCGATCGGTTGGCGAATCTCGCTCAGCTGTTTTCTCCACGTGGATATACAGGATTATTAACAACGTCGTTAGCCCCCTGGCAGGGAGATCGGCAGATGCATACTGCAAAATTATATATCAAGTGAAGTGAACAGATGCATTATTTGTTTGCTGCCGGTATTCTCACACACATTGCGTTTATGACACGGATTTGCACAAATTTCCTTGACTGATTTCTTCAATGTTGTCTTCACAGCGTGCAGCCCTGGTAAACACGGGCCTGGATGTCTGACAGACTGTCATGAATTCTGTGTCAAAGACATAAACGGTGTGGGATCATGTGACCGTTTTAATGGTACTTGTGATCTTGGATGTGAGAGCGGCTATGGGGGATCACATTGCAATCTGAGTGAGTTTTCATGTAGCTAATATATTCTCTCATCATGCAAATGATTGCTATTATTACAGTTAGATTGTTTAGTTACATATAATTGTAAATTGTGGCGCGCGCATTGTAACATCATTTAGCTGCTCTTTTTAATTAATATTTCACATGTGAACTTCTTCTTGTTCGTTCATTAAGACGTCCATTGCAAAGAAAGAGGCAGTCATCTTGAGCTTGTTGACATCTCCATAGAGTTTGTCTTCAAATGAAGCGAGTCTAGATCACAATAGTTTTCTGTTTCCTGCATTTTTGGACACTTCTGTATCAAATGTGTACCTGCCATTTTACCAGAGTTACATTTACCAGTATATCCTATCTTCTATTTATTATTTCATTGGTATTTCACAGGCTTGTGACCTGTTCGTAGTTACAAGAAGTTAACTTATTCTTCTCGGTTGAGCTGGTAATATGCATATTGTTTCTGGTGACCTAGACGTTTTGATTTCATTGTGATTCTATCATTTCTTCTTACAAATTTGTGGCCTCATTATAGGTAATGAAGTTTCTTAGTATAGTTTAGTTTAGTTTAGTCGTTGGATCAACATCACGACACACGGTTTTACCCATAAGTGCTCGGTTTTCCTCCTAACTCAAACCTGAGTCTGGAGAAACTCAGCTCAATGCATGAACCCCGTAGCACCGGCGAGGATCCTAAAATACTTTGGGTAGATTTTTAACTCGAAATTTTGCCCGGGCAGCACCGTTACTCTCTTTTTTCGATTTCCAACTGGTAAGGGATTTTTTACGTGCGCAACAATACACACGGACGTCCGATCTCACTACCCAGAGACAACAATACACACGGACGTCCGATCTCACTACCCAGAGACAACAATACACACGGACGTCCGATCTCACTACCCAGAGACAACAATACACACGGGCGTCCGATCTCACTACCCAGAGACAACAATACACACGGACGTCCGATCTCACTACCCAGAGACAACAATACACACGGACGTCCGATCTCACTACCCAGAGACAACAATACACACGGGCGTCCGATCTCACTACCCAGAGACAACAATACACACGGACGTCCGATCTCACTACCCAGAGACAACAATACACACGGGCGTCCGATCTCACTACCCAGAGACAACAATACACACGGACGTCCGATCTCACTACCCAGAGACAACAATACACACGGACGTCCGATCTCACTACCCAGAGACAACAATACACACGGACGTCCGATCTCACTACCCAGAGACAACAATACACACGGACGTCCGATCTCACTACCCAGAGACAACAATACACACGGACGTCCGATCTCACTACCCAGAGACAACAATACACACGGGCGTCCGATCTCACTACCCAGAGACAACAATACACACGGACGTCCGATCTCACTACCCAGAGACAACAATACACACGGACGTCCGATCTCACTACCCAGAGACAACAATACACACGGGCGTCCGATCTCACTACCCAGAGAAAACAATACACACGGACGTCCGATCTCACTACCCAGAGACAACAATACACACGGACGTCCGATCTCACTACCCAGAGACAACAATACACACGGACGTCCGATCTCACTAGCCAGAGACAACAATACACACGGACGTCCGATCTCACTACCCAGAGACAACAATACACACGGACGTCCGATCTCACTACCCAGAGACAACAATACACACGGACGTCCGATCTCACTACCCAGAGACAACAATACACACGGACGTCCGAACTCACTACCCAGAGACAACAATACACACGAGCGTCCGATCTCACTACCCAGAGACAACAATACACACGGACGTCCGATCTCACTAGCCAGAGACAACAATACACACGGACGTCCGATCTCACTACCCAGAGACAACAATACACACGGACGTCCGAACTCACTACCCAGAGACAACAATACACACGAGCGTCCGATCTCACTACCCAGAGACAACAATACACACGGACGTCCGATCTCACTACCCAGAGACAACAATACACACGGACGTCCGATCTCACTACCCAGAGACAACAATACACACGGACGTCCGATCTCACTACCCAGAGACAACAATACACACGGACGTCCGATCTCACTACCCAGAGACAACAATACACACGGACGTCCGATCTCACTACCCAGAGACAACAATACACACGGACGTCCGATCTCACTACCCAGAGACCAGGGGAAATGTTATTACTGCAAGTCCAGGAAGTTTCTATTGGACTGATGTAGCCTTCCATCTTCCATTGCTAATCTGTTGACTTTATTTTCAAGTATGTTGCAATGGGAAAGAATCCATTGTATAAAAACTCTTTAATACGTTTGAAATAGTTCACGTAGTGCTGCCATTAGGTCTGCTTGTTCGCTTTACTGTTTCTGTTCTTCTGTATTGAAATACTGATTTCGCATCCGTAAAGAGAGCTATATGTTTCTTTTCTTTTTCCCTCTGTTATTTAGTTAAGTAATTGTTTCTGATAAATATGTTGGCCTCATCATAGGTTATGACCATTGAAGGTTGAGGTAGTCTTTCTCTTTCCTTTTGCTAATAAATTGGCTTTTTCATTGTCAGGTGTGCTGCAATGTGAAGGAATCCATGGTATTACATATGTTTTAGATTCCTGTAATACTTCATGTAGTACTGCCATTGGGTTTGTTAGTTCTCTATATTGATTCTGCTCTTCATTATTGAAACAGCTGTCTACTCATCACCCATGTTTCACATCCGTTGAAAAGTTAAGGTTCCGTGTATCATAGCAGCAATCATTTCCTCGTTGTGATTGACATCAGTGTATATTTCAATATGTTTTCAATCTCACAAAAATCTAGCTTTCTCATAGCGATTCGTGTTCTAATCTCTTCAAGGCTCTTCCAATTAGATGGGCACGATAAGGCAGACGTGGTCATAGCCATTTGGGACTGTGCGATTCGTTTGCAATATCAGATACACATTGTCAATTGGTGAAATTAGAGCGAATACAGAACAAAGCTATGCGGGTCATTCTGGTATGCACCAGAGACACCCCAGTCGTGTGTATGCGTTACATCCTTGGTTTGCCGACTGTTGCTGGTAGGCTCAAGGTGATGCAGGCGAAGGCGTACCTCAGAGTAGCTGCAGACACAGATCATCCGTTGCATGAGGCGCTGGACGTAGTTAAGGGTCAGTGACTGATAAGAGGGAAATCATGGATGGCTCAGGCGGAGGATACGATCAGACAGGTGTGCATCTTAGAGAACATTAGGCGAGTAGAGGAGTGGGTCTGAGTGCCAGCGGAGGAGTCAGACTTGGGCAAAGTTATAATCACATTGAGCCGGGAGTGCAGGAAGTGGCCAGCAGGGGCCATGGAAGTGGAAATCCAGCAACTAATTCAGGTTAATGTTTGCTCGGGTGATGTGATTATCTACACAGATGGGTCGGTTTTGAGAGGTAGGAGACGTGCCTGGGGGATCTTAGCAAAAGCTAATGGTCGCCGTTTGGTGCAGGAGAGCCTGGCATATGATACAACAACATCTAGCTTAAGTATGGAGGTGGAGGCGGTCAGTGCATCTTTCCGCTGGATGGAGAATAGGATACACACATCGTGAATGTAACTTACTCAGAAAGCATGCTGAGTAGGGTGAGGACAGGCACGCCTCGTGCAGAGTGGCTTGCTTCGCTTCGGAGGTCACGGGTGACAAGCATCGTCTGGATCTTTTCTCCGGGGCATGCCGGTGTGCTGGGGAATGAACAGGCGGACAGATTGGCTGGCTCGGCAGAACTTGGTGGAGTATTGATGCATGACAAGATAGACGTGGTTGCGGCCTTGTGGGAGCACGTGTACACCTCGGAGGAGGAAATGGATCATCATGGTCTGACAGGAATGCGACTGCGAGGGGTGACGAGGTGATCTGGCCGTCGATCGACGCTCAGAGGAAAGGCGAGACGGACTGCTACTAATACTATTAGTGTTGGAGCTCTGCGCTGGCTGCTGAGGATGAGGACGGAGCGTTTATAGGAATGCCCCGAATGCTGTGATGTCGATTCCTAAATCAATCAATCAATCAGATACATCATCATAACCTTGAGAGAATGTTGAAGAAGGAAGAGACTAGGGGATCTGGACAAAGCTCGTGTACTCAGAGTAAAGAATATACGGATACATGATCAGATTGCAACTGGTGCAATTATTGTAGGACTCTTCTCTAGTTGTAGAAGCTGGGCACAGGGAGAGTGTTGGGATATCCGGAGTGCTGTGATGTCGGTTCTTGACTCGGTTCAACTCGATGAGATCATCAAATGTGTAAGAGAGATTTTGCTGGGATCATAAAGATGGTTGTCATGATACTGACCATGCCACTGCCTTAAAATCTCACTATGTATAATGATCTCTGCCAGAAAGGGGAACTGTAACGAGTTCCCAACTCTCTCTCTCTCTCTCTCTCTCTCTCTCTCTCTCTCTCTCTCTCTCTCTCCCCTCTCTCTATCTCCCCCTCTCTCTCTCCTCTCTCCCTCTCCCTCCCACTCTCCCCCTCTATCTCTCTGTCTTCTGCATCTCCAAACGTCATAATTAGTCATCAGTGTACATCTAAGCGGAATTATTTATACAGCTCCAAACTTCATCACTAGACAGATATATGCAAATCCTAGGATAATTGTTTACACAACTCTAAAAGTGATCATCAATCTTTCATGAATTCATCTAATGGATATTACATACACATTGCAAATTATTATCTTTACACACTTTTATATAACACAGAAGCCACACGCAATAAGTTGCACGTTTTACTGCCTGACATATTTCGCGGAATTTCATCAGATGCATATTACAGTATTATATATCACGTGAAGGGAACAGATGCATTATTTGTTTGCTGCCAGTATTCCTACACACATTGTGTTTACGACAAGGATTAATACAAATCTCCTTTTCTGATTTCTTCAATGTTGTCTTCACAGCGTGCAGCCCTGGTAAACACGGGCCTCGATGTCTGACTGACTGTCATGAATTCTGTGTCAAAGACATAAACGGTGTGGGATCATGTGACCGTTTTAATGGTACTTGTGATCTTGGATGTGAGAACGGCTATAGAGGATCACATTGCAATCTGAGTGAGTTTTCATGTTCGTCATGACATGATCGTCAGTTTAAAATTACCGCAGTAGACAACTGACATTAGTGTGCGAAGGCTGTGCTGTCCCCGGCCGTCAGTCATGTAATGTTGAATAGCACAGTGTGATGACTTCAGACAATTCAGACAAAATGTGTTTGTGATTAAGTGGATATTATACAGACTAGTTCTGTCTAACTGTTAACACAAGTAAGTGACGTTTGTAGTAATATCCCTGTCTTGTGGAAGGGATGTATGCACGTGTAGTTAATAATTTTTCCTCTATATGAAAAATAGAGTATCATTCCGTATAGTAGTATAACACTCTCGTCTTAGTCATAACTAATCTGAAGAAAAACAGAGTGTCTCTCTTTGACTATGACTAGCCTTTAATGCAATGATCTGTGTGCTCAGAGACAGTAATTAACACTTTGTGGTCTTCATTTGTGTTTGCTTTAATTTACCGAAATAATCTTTCTTTACGTTTACCTAGTGTCTCTTTTATATGCGGCAAAACGTGCAGGCTTTTATATGAAATATATATGTTTTGTGAATGTTAAACATGTCATAATTATGACAGACCTCTGCCCTGAATAGGAAGTGATTGCCGATAATTTTGTGACAACGGAACTCTGTGTAGGAGCTACGGCAATAGACTAGAACGATCTTTGGTTTAGTGTACTACTGAGTGTGAGGCTTGGTGCACGAACGGAATGAGGCCTGTCTTGCGGACGTGAATTGATGATTGCCTATGTCATATGGGCGTGTGTGGGTGAGAGGCACCTCAAATAAGAGCAGGTATAGACCTATTGTCTGGCTATTTAGTTCTTGAATCCTTTTCCCAAATACTTTTGTTAGGATGAGTACATTTGCGTGAACGTATTGTTGACAGATGATGATGGGTGGTGGTCATTTGATACATGTGGGACTACTAAGACTGGGAACATCTCCGATCCGAGGGGAGCAATCCTCAGTGAATGAGGAGAGCCTTTGCCTTTATCTTGTCATGTGGAGCATGGGACCGTCAAACGGTTTTTGTCTCAAGACTGCCAGTGCCCCTCAAGAAGCCAGTTAATTGGCATGTAAAAACCATGTAACCTCAATACTCCTTTGTAACCAGAGGCCAACAAGAGTAGAAACACTTAATCCATACAGTTATCCTTCAAAAAGTAACAAAACCAATAGTTATCCACACGATAAACTCTTATCAACAGCATTTAGATAAGCTGAAGACAGGAGGACATCCATAATAATTAGACTTCATTAGAACTTTATGATAGATTAGCACTGATATATGGACAAATATGTAATTTGTTTAATAATCAGTGTGTGACATTGTGATGCCAATGTAGCATATACTTTCACCCCTTATTTTAATATTGGATTATACTATAATTAGACTGTGTTATTTAAGTTCATCAGAGTCGCATGTGTATAACGGTGTCAAACACGAGTGTGTTCAATAATAGCTTAATTGTGATACTTAATTTCATCATTAAATCCATAGGGCAGATTGCAGGGATACTAATCGCTTCCAGTCTAACCTGACTGTACTTTGTATTCTATGGAAGCAATGATTT
Source organism: Cepaea hortensis (assembly GCA_963921405.1). Lineage (NCBI taxonomy): Eukaryota > Metazoa > Mollusca > Gastropoda > Stylommatophora > Helicidae > Cepaea > Cepaea hortensis. Next base: position 87,582,962 of record OY992895.1, on the reverse strand, counting down.
TACCTGTGCTTGTTTGTCATTCTACTATAAAACCTTGCTTGATACCTTAGTGTTTACACAACTCCAAAAGAGATCACTAAACAGTTATAAATGCATCTAATGGATATTAATGGATTAGAACAAGAATCGCCATAGCGAAAGTAGCCTTTAGCAAGATGATAAACATTCTGACCAATAAACAGATGTCAATTGAAACGAGAAAGAGAGTGTTCAGGGGATACATAGAGCCTGTTCTGGTGTATGGATGTGAAACTTGGACAATGTGCAGTCAAGCTGAAAAACATCCGATGGCTGCAGAAATGTGGTTTCTGAGGAAAATGCGAAGAATACCATGAACAGATAGAAAAACCAATGACCAAGTACTACAGGAGTCAAATGAAAATCGGAGATTGATTAGAGAAATTAGACGTAGACAGTCAAATTGTTTTGGACATGTTTTGAGAAGAAATGGATTGGAGATCTTTGTGACAACAGGCAAGATTGAAGGGAACAGACCAAGAGGAAGACCGAGAGGAAAATACCTTGATGGCTTGGCCACATGGCATGGACGAGACAGGAACACTGAGCTGATCCACGACGCTGGTGATCAAGTGAAATGGCGAGTCATGACCGCCCACGCTTTCCGGCATGACACATGATTGATTGATTGAATGTATATTATATACACATCGCAAACTATTTTCTTTACACAATTTTATATAACACAGAAGCACACAATATGTTGCACGTTTAATTGCCTGGCATATTTCGCGGGACCTCGGCAGATATATTCGGCATAATTATATATCACATGATGCATGATATGTTTGCTGCCAATATTCTTACACGCAATGTATTTATGACAAGGATTTGTACAGGTCTCCTTGACTAATTTCTTCAATGTTGTCTTCAAAGCCTGCAGCGCTGGAAAATACGGGCCTGGATGCCTTACAGACTGTCAGGAGTTCTGTGTCAAGGACATAAACGGTGTGAGATCATGCGACCGTTTTAATGGTACTTGTGATCTTGGATGTGAGAGCGGCTATAGAGGATCACGTTGCAATCTGGGTGAGTTTTCATGTAGCTAATATATTCTCTCATCATGTAAATGACTGCTGTTAGTACTGTTAGATCGTTTGGTTACATCATTCAATCTGGTGCCATCTCCACTATGAAGGTTGGCTGCAATGGATCTCCAGCACCGACTGTCTCTCGACTTGACTGTACATTCTTTTTGACTGTGCATTTTTTGGCCATTCCTATTCTCTTTTATTTCTATTTCACTTCTGCCATCATCTGTTATTATATGTCCAAGATATGAGAAACTTGTTACATGGTCTAGTATCTCCCCGTTTACTGTGATGTTCATTGATGACCATTCTTTGTCACTGCTAATTATCATAGTTTTTGTTGTTTTGGATGTTAATATCTAAGCCACATTCTGCACTATGCTTGTTTACTTGTTCCACTAGGTCTTGTAACTCTTGCTCACTTTCTGCTAGTAACAAAGTATCGTCAGCATACCTAAGATTGTTTATGGTTCTTCCATTGATTTTAAGTCCACGCATTTCAACTTGTTTAAACAAATTTTCTGTGTATAGGTTGAAGTACGCATCCCTGCCTTGCTCCTCTTTTTATCTTTATAGGCGACGAATAGTTAGTTTCGCATCTAATAGACGCCACTTGTTCCCAGTACAAGTTACTAATAAGTCTGATGTCCTTTACGTCTACTCCGATATCTTGAAGGCACGTAATTAGTCGTTCATGTTGTACTCTATCAAAAGCTTTCTTGTAGTCTATAAAACAAACATATATACTTTTTTGAACTTCTATAAGGGGCGTTCATTTGAAATCAGTTCGTGCCGCACCGCGCGTAATTGCGTACGTTGAACATAATTATGTCATAGTCATGTGATACGTACTGACCAATGAATAAAAGAGCACGTGCTTATTGTCCCATGTTGCATAGGTTCTGTTTCTGACCGTTAAGAAAATGGCCGGGTTGATCCAAAATCCGTCCAAGGAAGCTCAAAAAGCGGTGATTCAGTTTCTTTCATTTGAAGGATGGCGACCAGTGGACATTCATGGAAGAATGCGTACGGTAACAAATGTGTGTCGAAGACAACAGTGACAGACTGGGCACGAATGTTTCGGAAAGGACGTCAGTTCACGACAGATCTTCGACGGCCGGGTCAAGCGCATATTGTTGCAACAGAAAAAACCATCGCCAAAATTGATGCAGCAGTACAGATAAACCGTTGTCGAAGCATACGTTCGCTATTGAAATAATTTGATGTGTTATTTGGGACAATTCAAAAGGCCGTTTGTGAGAAACTGCAATATCGGAAGGTGTGTTCACAGTGGGTACCACGGATGTTGACCGACCACCAAAAAGAGGAACGCATGGGATGGTGTTTGAACCACAAGCTGCGTTACAGAGTGGAGGGTGATGATGCATATCTCTTCCGCATAGTGGCAGGCGATGAATCATAGTGTCACCACTTTGAGCATAGCAGCAAATGAGAGTGCATGCAATGGAAGCATGCTGGATCACCAAAAGCAAAAAAAAAATTCAAGTTACAGGTTTACGCTTGTAAGGTTATACTGAGCGCATGTTTTGACCGTCAAGGGCTGTTGTTGGCCGACTTTAAGGAACCTGGTGTCAACATCAACTCTACCTACTTGTTGCTTTCACTAGACACGCTGCAAAAAGCCATCAAGAATAAACGACCCGGCATGCTTTCTCGCGGTGTGATTTTGTTGGGCGATAATGCTTATCAGCATGTCGCAAAGATTGTGCAGGAAGCATTTGCAAGGTAGAAGTGGGAAATTCTACAACATCCAGACTATAGTCCTGATTTGTCACCATGTTTTTTTTTTCATTTGTTCGGACCTCTCAAAAAAGCTCTCATAGGGCAACGGTTTCACACAGATGCAGATGTAATGAACGCGGTAAACACTTGGTTCAGTGAGCAACCACAATCCTTTTTTTTTCTTTTGCGGACGGCATTCGCCGCCTACCTAAGCAATGGGGCGACTTCTTCTGACCAACCCATGGTACATACTTCATTCAAAATGAATGCTTTGTTTAATTCTACCACACCTGTTATTGTTTCTTCCATGCTTTTGTAATAAAGCCATTGGAACGGGTTTCAATTGAACGTCACTAATGTGTGTGTGTGTGTGTATATATATATATATATATATATATATATATATATATATATATATATATATATATATATATATATATATATATATATATATATCAAGTGTCATGCCGGAAAGCGTGGGCGGTCATGACTCGCCATTTCACTCGATCACCAGATTCGTGGATCAGCTCAGTGTTTCTGTCTCGTCCATGCCATGTGGCCAAGCCATCCAGGTATTTTTCTCTCGGTCTTCCTCTTGGTCGGCTCCCCTCGATCTTGCCAGTTGTCACTAAGTTCTCCAATCCATTTCTTCTCATAACATGTCCAAACAATTTTGATTGTCTACGTCTAAATTCTCTAATCAATTTAAGATTTTCATTTGTCTCCTGTAGTACGTGGTCATTGGTTTTTTGTGTCTGTCCATGGTATTCTTTGCATTTTCCTCAGAAACCACATTTCTGCAGCCATAAGATGTTTTTCAGCTTGACTGCTCATTGTCCAAATTTCACATCCATTCAAAAGAACAGGCTCTATGTATCCCCTCAACACTCTTTTTCTCGTTTCAATTGACATCTTTTTATTGGTCAGAATGTTTTTCATCTTGCTAAAGGCTACTTTCGCCATGGCGATGCTTGTTCTAATCTCTTCAAGGCATCTCCCATCAGATGGTATGACTGTTCCGAGATAATTGCACCGATTCACTTGTTGAAGAATATTCCCATTTACTTGTATATTACATTGTGAATTACCAAAATACGATGAGTAGATTTTGAGCTTTACTAGAACACGATAACAAGAAACAAAATTAACGTTGCGGCCAAAGCCTTCGTCAGCACAGAACAAAACAACACAGACACCAAACTAATAAAATAATCACTACATAGACAATACAGAGGTTACCCAGCTGAATCCTGTCTTGGCGAAATGTGTCCAAAGCGCCAGCCTCTTGATGAGTGTGGAGACGGCCGGATGCGAGGATTGAAACGGGTCGATGGGCAACAGGGACTGGCTAAGACGCCCGATGGGCGGGGGTGGGTGGGTGGGGGGGGGGGAGAACACCCATGTGGGCGAACGGTTAAGGGTGAATTAGCAGTGAACTAAAGCCGGCTGTGTGGCGAATGTTTTAGTTCGCCATCCCGCATACCCTGTTGGCGGGCGTTTGGAATGCAGTACGCCCTGTGCTGGTTAGCATAGGATAGCATGAGTAACGGTCGCTCAGAAGGCAATGACAGCAACCGAACGCAAACTTGTCAAAAAATCACTAACGGCAAAAGTAATGCTAAGGATGATGCCAGCTCTCTGTACAAGATACGTTATCACGTTGTTCTAGTGGGCTATACAGCCGCGGGAAAAAAAAAACGAGAGAGAGAGAGAGAGAGAGAGAGGAGAGAGAGAGAGAGAGAGAGAGAGAGAGAGTGGGGGGGGGGGAGTAGGAAGTTAATTGAAACTATGTTGGACATTAAGGCCGTGAGGGGAGAGTGTCCCCAACTGGAAGATGAGGCGGTTTTCCAACGTCTTGCGATCACGTTCGTGAGATGCGCACGATTTGAGCGCCGTGACCTGTATGTCCGCCCCGCCACAGTGGTCAGAACTGTTGAAGTGCATGGGCACCGGTATTCTTATATTACATTGTGGTACTTCGTTCTTCCTAGTGACGACCATAATCTGTGTCTTCTTACAATTTAATTCCAACCCCAGCTGCTCACTGTGTACAACAACACTAACAACTACTAATTGTTGCAGGTCCTGTGCATTGTCTGCAATCAATACTGTATCATGTGCATATCTAATGTTATTGATGTTTCTTCCTCCAATGCTGATTCAATTTATATCTTCTACATTTCTGAAAATATTTTCACTGTATAGGGAAAAAAAAACCTGGAGACATTACACATCCCTGCCTAACACCTCTCTTAATAGGTTGATATTGTCCCACTTCATTATCAATCCGTATGGCAGCTTATTGTTTCCAGTATATGTTTTTTATAAGTCTAATGTCTTTCCCATCAATTGGTGTATATATATATATATATATATATATATATATATATATATATATTATATATATATATATATATATATATATATATATATATATATACTAGCTGACCCTGCCCGGCTTCGCCCAGTCCCTGGTGGGGAGCATCTCATTTAATTCATATAAGTAGTCATATAAGTTCCCGTTCCCGTTACCGACTATCTGTCTGTCTGTCTGTCTGTCTGTCTGTCTGTCTGACCCGGCCCGACATCGCCCAGCTCCTGGTGTGAAGCATCTCATTTAATTTATATAAGTAGTCATATAAGTTCCTGTTCCCGACTGTCTATCTGTCTGTCTATCTGTCTGCCTGACCCTGCCCGGCTTCATTAAATTCATACAACAAAAAAAATGTAACTTAAAAGAACGTTCTACCACACACCATCCATTATTTTTAATGAAAACTCTTTCTAATCACCTGCATGACTACAGTAACTTCTTAAGCAAAAAAAGATGAGTTACAATGTTATGCATTGTGCATCATTTTTATGAAAACTTTGAAAATGCCTTACAGATTATATCATTATTTATTATAACTCATATGCCGGTACATAACTATGGACAAAGAGTTTATAAATCTTTGAAAACGATGCCACAATATGACTATAAGTTATACAGAAAAGTTATGCCCCTTGAAATAACTTTTACAGAGTTAGGTCCCCTGAGATATATGAAATTATGATGAAAAATGAATAATGAAATAATACTGAGTAAGCAGGCGATTTCACACTAACAAAATATCACAGTTGACAGCTCTGGAATGAAAGGAAGGCGTGTAGAAAATTTCATCTCAATCGGATGGGCCGTTCGCGAACGGATAAAGGACATACATAGATATATACATACATACAGAGATACATAAATACGGACGCACAAGTCTTTTTTATATATAAGATATATATATATTTCAATTAACATCATCAAACAGATAATTACTTCTCTGGTGCCGCTGTTTTTGGGGAACCCAAACTGTTCTTCAGCCACTTCTTCATCTATTTTATGTTAAATTCTTTCGTGTATGACCTTGAGTAGTATCTTAGTTATGTGGCTCATTAAGCTAATAGTTCTGTGATCCTCACAATCAACAACTCTTGGCTTCTTAGGTAGAGTGAAGAAAATTGATGTTTTCAAAGCTTTGGGGGGTGTACCCAGTATTGATTGATTGATTGATCGATTGACTTAGGAACCGACATCACAGCATTCGGGACATTCCCATAAGCGCTCCGTCCCCATACTCAGCAGCCAGCGAAGAGTTCCAACACTAATAGTTCCAGTAGCAATCTGATTATATGTCCGTCTCGCCTTTCCTCTGAGCGTCGATCGTCGTCCAGATCCCCTTGTCACACCTCGCTGCCTCATTCTTACCAGACTATGGTGATCCATCCATTTGCTCCTCCGAGGTGTACACGTGCTCCCACAAGGCCGCAACCACGTATGTTTTGTCATGCATCAATACTCCACCAAGTTTTGCCAAGCCAGCCAATCTGTCAGCCTGTTCATTCCCCAGCACACCGGCATGCCCTGGAGAAAAGATCCAGGTGATGCTTGCTACCCGTGACCTCCGAAGCGAAGCAAGCCACTCTGCACGAAGCTTGCCTGTTCTCACCCTCCTCAGCATGCTTTCTGAGTCAGTTACAATCACAATGTGTGTATGTATCGTGTTCTCTATCCAGCGTAAAGCTGCACTGACCGCCTCCACCTCCATTCTTAAGCTAGATGTTGTGTTATGATACGCCAGGCTCTCCTGCACCAAATGCCGACCATTAGCTTTTGCCAAAAGAACCCCCAGGCACTTCTCCTACCTCTCAACACCGACCCATCCGAAATGTATTGTTATACATGGAGAGTCTGATGAAGAAGGAAGAGACCAGAGGATCTGGATAAAGCTCGAGTACTCAGAGTAAAGAATATACGGATACATGATCAGATTGCAACTGGTGTCCTTATTGTTGGGCTCTTCTCTAGTTGTAGAAGCTGGGCACAGGGAGAGTGTTGGGATATCCGGAGTGCTGTGATGTCGGTTCTTGACTCGGTTCAACTCGATGAGATCATAAAATGTGCAAGAGAGATTATGCTGGGATCATAAAGATGGTTGTCATGATACTGACCATGCCACTGCCTGAAAAACTAGCTCTGTATAATGATCTATGCCAGAAAGGGGAACTGTAACGAGTTCCCAACTCTCTCTCTCTCTCTCTCTCTCTCTCTCTCTCTCTCTCTCTCTTCCTTTCTCTCTCTCTCTCTCTCTCTCTCTCTCTCTCTCTCTCTCTCTCTCTCTCTCTCTCTCTCTCTCTCCCACTGCTTTTCCATTATGATAGTAACGTGAGAATGCGGCCGTTGGATGGTGTGCTTGTGTACCATGTCTAACAGCCTTCTGGAAATAATAAACTCATCTTTTCATCGCTACACGGTGCGTTCCTGAGTGGCTCTTCCTTCGTTGACTGTGTTGGTCTGGACACAGAGCGCCACACGCCTGTCTTGACCATTGATCTGGGGATCTTCAAGGTTATCATTCCCCTGGACAACTTACGACCGGCTAACCTGCTGGGCACGTACACTTAATCATCATAGTAGCAGTAACATACCGCCCCGTGACACTCAGTACGTTTTACGTTTTGTTTCGCGGCATTTCATCAGATACACACTACAGAATTATATATCACGTGAAGGGAACAGATGCATTATATGTTTGCTGCCAGTATTAATACACACACTGTGTTTATGACAAGGATTAATAGAAGTTTCCGTGACTGATTTTTTCGATGTTGTCTTCACAGCCTGCAGCTCTGGAAAATATGGGCCTGGATGTCTGACAGACTGTCATGAATTCTGTGTCAAGGACATAAACAGTGTGAGATCTTGTGACCGTTTTAATGGAACTTGTGATCTTGGATGTGAGAGCGGCTATAAGGGATCACATTGTAATCTGCGTGAGTTTTCATGTAGCTAATATACGTTCATGGTTATCGGTGTAGGGGTATCCCTCTCAATGGTCATGTAAGAAGCCGTCTTTCCTCCGTTAGTCTACGGGACACTCTCGGACAAGGTGGAGTACCCGTTTATCTCCCAGGCCAGGCAGATCAGATAACACTCTGGTAGAGTGTGACGTAATTGTGATGACGAAGATAATCTCGCCTGTGTTATCAAGAAAATCCCATGTGTCTTACTAAAGTGGCATTTTGTTTAGACCAGTGTTTCCCAACGTGGGGCCCACGCCCCACAGGGGGGAAATTTGACTGTTAAGGGGGGCAATTCGAAAATGGAAGAAATCGGCTGAATATAACAAAACGGGGAGACTTGAGACTGAAGTTAACTAAATTGGAACCTGACATAAGATCTCTTTGCAGCAAGCATCAAGCGCAAGGATCTCACTAAATTTAAATAATAAATAATTACTATTAATTAAAATAATATAGAAAAATCTTTCATTAAAATTATTTTGTACTTGAATTTCAGTTCTCCATTATATGTTTTGAAAATTTACTTACTGTGTTTGCTCAATAATTACCTAGTGATTTCTTCCTAAAACCTATCATTCAAGTTTCTTTAGTGAACATTTCAATTTTTGAATATTAAAAATAATGTATATGTTGAGGGGGGGGGGGCATGGGGGCGGGGGAGGGGGGCAATATGAATTTTAGAAAGGCTTAAGTGGGGCATGGTACAAAAAAGGTTGGGAAACACTGGTTTAGACAATACAACAGCAAACCATTAATGGGAAATAACCCTGTTAATGACATAATCTCACTACCATAATTAAAGGCCATCAAATAAACACAACCCTCATACACATATGTGCACCTACATCAACATCACTGGAGGACGAAATTGAAACTATATCAGTAGACTTCGAGACACATTACATAGGATTAGCATAATGATACAACAATAATAGTGCGTGATTTTAATGCAAAAGAAGGTACAGAAAGAAATAACAATGAGAGACACGTTTTAGGAAAATATTTGTATTGGGAAATATAAATAATGCGGGCGAAAAATTAATTGAATTTTGCACAGAAAATGAGTTAACGATAGCCACCGCAATTTTTAAACAACACCTAAAAAGACTCTTCACGTGGAAGTCCACGGACAGTACTACCAAAAAAACCAGATAGAGTATATTTTAATACAAAGAAGATGGAGATCAAGCATAACATCGGCAAAAACCTTACGCAGACTGTGATACAGATCATCGGTTATTAGAAGCAGATGTGCAAGTAAAACTCAAAAAATAAAATAAAAAGCTTACCAAGGGCCAAGGCAACTTCGTTTTGATATCTCAAAACTACCACATGCATACAACGTAGAAGTGAAGAATCGTTTTTTGGTCCTGATCTCTATACAGGCGGAATTTACACCTGATTAATTGGCAGTACAAGCTTGAGATATCTTGATAACTGCAGCAAAAGATTTAATTCCGACCAAGTAAAAGCAACATAAGCCATGGGTTAAATGAATTAGAATTAATAAAACACGGAAGGCAACTGAATAGATTACGAAATGTTCAAAGAAATGAAGTTATTGACAAGAAATGTTCAACGTCAATCGAATGTTATCTGTGACAATGTGGGAAATACCCAAAATGAATATAGGGAAATTCTAGAAATATGGAATGCATACTGCAGTGGAATCTATGAAATGAATGATTGTGAGGATATGAATGAGATACATGAATCAATGACAGCAGAGACAGAACCTGAACCTTCATTATATGAAACTGTATGGACAATAAAGCACCTGCATATGGATAAATCACCAGTATTAAATGAGATACCAGCTGAACTAATTAACGGGAGGGGAAAAGAAAGCAAACAAATCGACCATGCATTATGTGAAAATATATGGAAATATGGTATATAGCCAAAAGATTGGAAGAGAACTATCTTCAGTCCAATACCAAAAAAGGGCAACCAGAAATTATGTACCAACTGTAGAACTATTGCCCTGATCAGTCATGCAAGTTAAAGTATACTAAAAATTATAATGGACAGACTTCGTAACACAATGGAAGAAGAGATTAATGTAGTTCAAGCTGGATTTAGACAAGGAAGACGAATAAGAGATCACATACTCAACATGCATTTAAAAATAGAGAAGTGTAGAAATTTAATGTTAACTTATTCTCATATTGTGTGGATTATTAATAATAGAGAAGTGTAGAGAATTTAATGTAAAACGTATTATAGTGTTTTGTGGATTATTCAGGCATTTGACTGTGTACGACATCAATAACTTTGGGAAATCATGAGGGAAAGCAGCTTTACATCACATGTAGTACAACACCCAAAAATATTCTATCTTGACCAAAAAGCAGCGGTTAGAACAAATGTAGAGATGTCAGATTGGTTTGAAATTGAGCAAGAAGTCCGCCAGGGCTGTGTGCTACCCCTCCCCTACCTATTTGTTTAACCTGTACACCGAAAATATAATGAGAAATGTCAGAGATGAAATAACCTAGAAGCAATATGATGCCCTAAATTTCGGTGATCATGAAATACCAGAGATTCGGTATTCTGATGATACAGTATTGCTATCCACAACAAAGAATGGTATAAAATACCTAATAGCTTTAACCCAAAAGATTAGTGAAAATCACAACTTAACATAGCAAAAACAAAGATGGGAGATGCCTTGAAAAAATTAGAACAAAAATTGCCAGTGTGAAGGTAGCCTTTAGTAAGATGAAAAACATACTGACCAATAAAAAGATATCAATTGACACGAGAAAAAGAATGTTGAAGTGTGTCATGAGATGGATACGCGAAATAGGGCAAATGTGTAAAACGTAGAAACTAGATAGATGTCACAAAGAGACACAGTTGAAAATCAAGCTAACACCGGTGGCACGAGTGGGCGGCGTTAATGTGGTCACATGACTGCGCCCAGGCCAAGACTGGAAAACAAGTGTTAGGCAGGCAGCGCCGAGACGTGGAAGAGGAAGGTCGATTGAAAGTGTTTGAAAGCGTTTGAAAGCAATTGAAAGCGATTGAAATCATCTGAGACGCAGTCCAAAGTAAAGATTGTTCCTGTTGTGGAAGTTGGCGATGATGAAGCAACACACTGGAGCTGACGCCTGATGAAACGTCGACAAGTGATGACGTGACAGCTGACACTGTTTTGATAACACCTCGACCAGAATGGCGGGCAGAGACACACCGTGATCAGGACTTGTGGTTACAAGTTACGTGAGTGAGTAGTAATAGAATTGTTAAGCATGTTAACAAGTGAATTATACAATAGTAAGATATACAAGATGCATCAACCAAAGTCTCTCCTGACGATTAGATTAACCATGCATTGTGTTTTTGTAAGCAGTGGGTGTGCTGGTTATACGCAGAACGCGAAACGGCAGGAAGCCGGCGGTGTATGACAGCCACGTGTGATTACACTTCTACAATAAAAGTGACTGTGTTGTCTAAGGACGCAAAGGACTTGTGGGTTGTGTGCATAGCAGATCTGTAAATCGTAAAGTGTTTGAACGAGCCATTATAAATATTACACCCTGGACAAATCCCAAGATGTCGGACATTTGGCATGATTCCGGCAATTGGCAAGTGCTACATGGAACCTATTCTTTTGTATGGATGTAAAGCGTGGACAATGAGCAGACAAGCTGAAAAACATCTAATGACTGTGAAAAATGTTGTTAATTAGGAAAATGTAAAGAATACCATGGACAAATAGAAAAACCAATGAACAAGTCCTTCAAGAAACAAATGAAAATCGTAAACCTGTTAGAGACATTATGCGTAGACAGTCAAAATTTGTGGGCATGTTATGAGAAGAAATTAATTGGAGAACTTGGTGACAACTGGCAAGATTTAAGGGAAGAGACCAAGGGGAAGACTGCGAAGTAAAGGCTGCGGTAGTCTCCCAACTTCCTTTGTTAATATGTCAACTTTTGTTCAGATATGTTTCAATGTGAAGGAATACATTGTATTAGTTATACATTGTATAACTCATTTATATTTCTGGAATTCTTCATGTAGTTTTGTTCTTAGGTCTGATAGTTATGTATTGTTTCTGTAGTTAGGTATTTAATCAACTGACTTCACATCTGTAAAGAGAGATATTTGGTGTTCTTTATTTTAATGCAATCAGTTCTTTCCGATTTATCTGTGGTATGTTAAAATGAAATGGGAGAAGAATCCTTCCATCCTATTAGTCAACTGTTATGAGACAACAGGGAATGGCTCGATAAGACTCCCTGGGGGGGGGGGGAAGACAGATAATAAAGTAAGGTTGTCTAACAGAGGGCCAGTAGAGCACAGGGAAGCCACTGGACTTCAGAGAGGAGAACAATCACTTTTGGTAAATTGAGAGTCCGTGTGATTATCCTGCCACAGTGTGATCTATGTTGACGATGTCACTTGATGAGTATTATCAAGGTGAACACACATAAAATTTAAACACAAATTAACAAGTAAATAAAACACTCCGTGATGTATCTTTTAACATTATTATCGGATAACAGGGGGAGGGGGTAGGTATGCTCGTGTTGACATCTCAGAAATTACATGACTCAAAATTAATGCATAAATAAGATATAACACAACCACTAATTATCTCAAGATATCACTAAAATGTTCCAGAGACCCTGAAAAGGATTATCCAAATCACTATTGTTCAAACATCAGTTAGTTGCAAAAATGTTACTTCACTCACAGCATCTGATATCTAAATGTCAGTGATTCCTCTGAAAAAAAAAATTGAAAAGTCCCTTTGAACATCGCGAACTGTACAGAAACAAAATTCATGAGGTGATGAGCCTAACGAGGTGGATACTCTTGTTGTATATCCCACTTTAGTTGGCCAATACAATACAGAGACTACTGCCATTGTACTTAGCTTCTTTTCACAGGGCCGGGGTTGTTTGACATCGGAGGAGACAATGTTGTTCACTGGGTCTACGCCCTTCTAACATTAGTAAGGCGAATCCCTTCATCTTTAGTCGATGACTTTGACCCTCCATGATGATCACAGTCAGCATACATGTTTGTGCCCCAGTGTAAGCCAACAGAAAAGACCACCACTCCCTGTTAAAAACATGTACCAAACATATAGCCATACTTACAGAACTTAAGGGTGGAGGAAAGAAAGGAATAAAAAGAAGAGAGAGAGATAGAGATAGCGAGAGAGAGAGAGAGAGAGAGAGAGAGAGAGAGAGAGAGAGAGAGCGGCAAGGTGAAGGAATTATTACTTAGGGGCGGGATAGCCATAACTGAATCGCTTGGTTATCATCACTCCCACATTTGGAGGTGATTCTTCTTCGCACATCATCATCCGATGTAAACCTTCACCTCGTAGTTTGACAAAATATGTCTCTCTCCCTCCTGCGACTTGCAGATGAATCAACCTCGGTTGCTTACTACGCTAGAGCCAAGATTATCTGGTTGGCTAACAGAAAGAATGACACTATGTCACAGTCCTGGCATTGCCTCTTTTCTCCTATCACAAAAAAGCACCGCTATAAATTGTAGATCCATTCTATGACATTGTAGTAGTGTCAAATGAAGTAACAAGACTTGATCTGTACTAAAACTTTATACTTTATTCTCAAGATGACAAGCCGTGTCTTCTCAGCTGGACTATCGGATGTTGACTCCCTTCACAACCACATTACGTCACGATTGAGCATCTCTCTCCGCTTTCACTCATAATGCTCAATCGTGCTGTATCTCTAATTCCCCCACTAGATCCTAATTATAACCCAAACTACACATACTGTTACACCTCCCCATGTTTATTAAAGAATTTTCCTTATAAAGGAAAAATCTTTACTCCTAATCCCCTTACTCTATTCCCTCTTTTTCTTCTAATCTTCCATAGTTCTTCTAATCCTCCCCAAACCAACTCCAATTTAATTAAACATTCTATTTCTTTAACTCTTTCCCCAGCTATATAATCAACCCACTTCTTCTTCCATTTTACCTCTATACCTCGTACCATGTACTGTAACCCTTTTTTAACTTACCATTTCTACTCTTCTTTCATTTCCCCAAACTATATAGCAATCCACTATATATTCCTTGGCTCCTCAAGTTCCTATATAAAATATGCATATTATAAACAAAATGGCTCGTAAAATCGTATTTGTACAACTGGCATTAGGAAATCACTCGCATTTCTCAATACAAGACAACCCGAACAACGAGAACAACGTATTTAGAAGAAGTAAAGAAGGGGTGCACCAAGTAAAAGGAATAAATAGTCAAGATAAGCACAAAGAAACGCATATTCCACATAACCACATTTACCTCCTTTGCCAATAAAAAAAATTTGTACAATCAAATTTTTTCTTATAAATACGTCATACAAAAATAGATCTTTGTTTTCTATAAACCAAGTTGATATAATGTTTTACAAGCTTTATATATACAACCCTATATGAAATAGAACTTTTTACGTAAGTTTCAAGCCTTATATCTTCAACATTTAAAATTTCCAACCACAATCTTGTCCAAATTGCGTTATCTCACCTTTTAGCATGAGATCCTGTTCAATTTTTATGAACACCTTTAATATAATTAAAGCTGGTTTTTCACAGCACCTATTTCTTGCCCCCTTCATGTCCCATGATCTGCCCTTTATCCCCCTATGTATTTCTTCTATATGCTGCTATTCACAGTTTTTCCCTTAAACTTCTATCTAGTTATACTCTACTTATATATTCGAAGCTTTTCAAGCAACCTAACCTTCCCAACAGCCTATGTCTCCATATCCTCCCTCAATAATTTTATAATTCCTTTCTGAACGAAAGGGCTTTTTTCTTTTTTTTATAAAGCCCCCTGTATTTGAAAAGTTAACTAATATTCTAACCAAACTTAAAACCAATTCATTAACCACATCACTTAATCTATCAATCCAACTGTTTACGCAAAACTAAATCAAAACAAGGCGTCACAATTATCCAATTAAAACACATTTTCAAAATTAATATGGCATGCATTTTATCAACCCAAAAGCAAATATTATATCATTATTAGACACTTTTACGGTCCAATAGTGTTTTACTCAAAGCACTATAAACTCAACGATCCTAACTTACTTAAACTAACTTTTTATAAAACCAAACCAAGCATGAAATAAAACATAATACATATACATATAGCATTGAAACATAGTCTCAATAAAATAATCAATTAACAACCATCATTGCCCAGTTACACGAAAATAAAACTCCAAGTGAATAAACAAAGATTTTCCAAGTAAACTTTCTTAAAATTATTACGTATAGTGGCCCCAACAACCATACTAATAATGTACCAGATCTCTATTTATTCAGGCCATTCCATTTATATATTTCCTAACTCCATTCTCATTTTCCTACCTCATCATAGCCAATTGCTAACCAGAGACATACTTCCCAGTATATCAATAATACCAAAAACTCCCCACCAAATTCTCTATAAAACTTCCTACAACTCTCTGTAAGCGAACCGCTTTTAAATTTAAATTGTTCATTAAAATTATGATTGACAAAACTGAAGATATTTCCCTTATCCCCTATTTCACATTCTCACAGAAAAGATATGTTAGATTGAGTTAGTGCGCACTTAGGAAAATAAGAAAAAGAAAGGAAAAAGTAAGAAGCAATCACACTTCTCTTTCCATACATACTTTATGAATAAAGTTTCAAAATTTATCTTCAGTTTCCGTCAATAATAATTGTTATTATCAAAAAAATATTGATTCAACACTACTAGCTTTTCTTTTTTTTTTTTTCTTCATTCCTCTCGTCAATTTCAAGTTTACCATTCCAAGTAAACCCATCAATTCAATGCTACATATGTGTATCTGTTACTTACAGACCAATATCCAAATCTTATAAGCATATCTGCCGATATCAATGATAACAAATAGTACAAACATCAATTCCTCCTTTTTCTAGCCTAACTCCAAACACATCATACTACCCGGAAAATCCTCTTAATTAATCACTGTAAACTACAGTACAAGTCCTCTTATCTATACTAATGTAGTATTCACCATCCACTCACCTATTTACTTGTGGCCCTACCTGCCAATTATTTCCCTTCAATTTGTCCAAGCTACTAAAAAAATCAACCATCAATTCCACCCCATAGAGAAATAACCAAATATATACATATACTTCATTCAAAACTACCTCCATATTGATTATAAAAATACCAAGAGTCATCTTCTTCATTTTCGAATTCTAACACTTATAAATTGCTATCTGCAATATTCTCTACTTATCTACTTCCTACGGTTCCACTTCTTCAATATCTCCAAATTTCTTTGAACCAATGCTAATTCTACATCAATGTCTTCTTCTTCGTACAATCCATTTGTTTCCTCCATACTACTACTACTTGACTCTGACTTTTCATCCATTTCTTCTTCTTCGTCTGTATGTCTCTCTTTAGCTGCCGCTAATCTCTTTTGTTCAATATCCCATCTAATTTGTCGATCACTATTCCTCAAGGATCTTTCTAGTAACGGCATATCCTCCCCGCTCGTTGAATAATCCCTAATTCTCCTCTGTCTTTTCACTTCTCTATCTCTTTGTCTATCCATTCTCCTTTTCGTTGCCTGTCTAGTGTTCCTAAACGGAGCACTTATTTCCTCTTCCATACTATCATAATGAGTCTCATTCAACTTTTCTTCTTCTATTGTTTTCGGTATCGTCTGTTCTTGAGTATCATCAAAGCCTGGAGTTGCTAATAAGCGATTTTGTGCTGGATCTCTTCTAACGCCTGGGGTTACTGTAGCACCTCTAACGAGTTGTTCATCTAAAAACCTTGTGTCTGAATAATAATAATTATTATTATTATATTCTATCTCTTCTTCATCTCTCCTTAAGTGTTCCACGTGTGCCCTTGCTACATGTCCCGTGACCTGGTTCTTAATTTTATACGATACTTTACCTAGTTTTTCCAAAATATAATACCCTGGAATCCAACGATTATCAAACTTAGAGTTTCTCCTATGCTTCTTGTAATAGACCCTATCACCAACCTTAAATTCCTGCAAGTTTGTATTTCTATTCTTGTACTTTTTCTGCCTTTCCCTAGCTTTAATTATATTATTCCTTAGTCCTACGTGTGCTTTATGCATTTCCTGTATTATAACCTCTTGAAAGTCTTCACCCATATATTTCCGTCTAGGTTTTAATAGATTGTCTATAGGTAGTATCGGTTCTCTCCCGTATATTAAATAATATGGTGAAAAACCCGTGCTTTCATTTTGATTAGTACGAATGGCGTTAAGGGCAGGTCCTAAAAACAAATCCCAATCCCTTTCATGTTCATCTACAATCTTTGATATAATGCTATATAACGTCTGATGTTGACGCTCGTTTCTAGCATTGGAAGTAGGTCTATAATATGATGTCTTTATATGTTTTATATTTAAATCATTTAACAACTTTTCAAATTTCTTATTTATAAATTCTTTACCATTGTCTGTAAGTATACTTTGTGGACAACTAAATCTTGGGACAAACTCTTGTAAAAAAATATTGACTACTGTATCTGCACTCTTATCCGGAATTGCATAAACCTCCGGCCAAAGACTGTAAACATCTACTATATGAATCAAATACACGTTTCCTGACAATGTTCTGGGGTGTGGACCCGATATATCTAAACTAATCTTTTGCATTGGGAACTGAGGAATGTCAGTATCCTGCAAGGGACACTTTATTGTTTTCATGTTCCTCAATCTGCACTTCTCACAGGTATCCACATATTTATATGCAGATTTAAATAAATTTGGCCAGTAATATTTACTTGTAAGCGCCTTCACCAATTTGTCTCTACCTAAATGTCCATTTTCATCATGATATGCCTTTAAAAGTTCATTTTCTAAATGTTTTGGAATGTATTTCCTCAGTTGTTCGTTCCTTTCAGACATGTAGTATAAATGTCCATCCTCTTGTAAAACCAAATAATTCCTTTTATATTTGTTATCTTCTGTTTCTCTTAATTTTTCTTTTATTTGTATCACTTTTGGGTCTAGGTCCTGCTCCTCTTTCATGTTAAATTTTTCTAAGTGTAGATCATCTTCCCTATGTTCAGACTCTTGTTCCGATGGTAGACTATCAAATTCTTCTCTATTTATTATAGCAGAATCTAAAATATTTACTTGCCAATTTCGATCATCAATCTCTGGTTCTCCTTCATCTTCTGTGTCACCTGACGACTGTGGATAGGGAATCCTAGACAGTAAATCAGCGCATGTGTTAATCTTACCTGGAATGTACTCAATTTTCGTATTATATCCCTGTAAGTTCAATGCCCAGGTTTGTATTTTCCTGTTCTGCACTGGGGCTTCTAAAAAAGACTTTAAAGGCATATGGTCAGTTCTAATAACAAAATTTGCGTTATGTAAGTAGTAATTTAGTTTTTGAAGAGCGTAATGTATTGCGTAAGCCTCCTTCTCAATAGTTGTCCACTTTCTTTGTGATCTGCTAAGTTTATGCGACAAGAAGTATATAGGCCTTTCATTTTTAACCCCTGGTATTCCAGACTCTTTCCCTTCATATGGTTGTACCAAACACGCTCCTACTGCATTGTCTGAAGCATCTGTGTACAGTATCAACTGTTTGTTTAAGTCTGGATGCGTCAACAGTGGTACCAGTGTTAAACTGTTTTTTAAATACTCGAACGCTTTTTGACACTCATCATCCCACTTAAACCTAGCGTACTTGCCTGTTAAGTTTGTAATAGGTTCAGCTATTTTTGAAAACGCTGGGACAAACCGCCTATAATACGCGCATGTTCCTATAAAGGCGCGTACCTCCTTAACGTTAGTTGGAGCAGGTAACTCTTTAATAACCTTTATTTTGTCCTGGTCTGGTTTTATACCTTCTCTATTTATAATATACCCCAAATATTTTGTTTCTGTCTTTAAAAATTGGCATTTACTGAGCTTTAACTTCACATCATGTTTTCTTAACCTGTCAAACACTAACTTTATATGTTTCAAATGATCTTCCACATTTCCAGAAGTAAAGATCAGAATATCATCAATATAAGCAAGAGCGAACCTTTGCATACCTTCTAAAACTTCATTTATTAAGAGCATGTAGTGAGATGGCGCAGTTTTGACTCCAAAAGGCATACGTAAAAATTCATAAGAACCCATATGAGTACAGAAAGCACTTTTTCTCTGCGCGTCTGCCGACATCGGAATGCACCAAAATCCTGCTCTTGCGTCTAACGTCGTAAAAAATGTAGCGCCATTTAGCAACCCCAAAATATCATCTATCACTGGTAGTGGATATGCAACATTTTTAGTAATCTTGTTCAACGCCCGATAGTCGCAACAGAATCGACTCGAACCATCAGGTTTGGCCACAATTACCACCGGAGATGACCACTCTGATTTTGATCTTTTGATTATCCCTGCTTTCAACATTTCTTCTATTGCCTTTTCTACAATTTCTCTATTTCTTAAGGGAGTTCTATGTGGTTTTAAGCTAATCGGCGGATGGTCTCCCGTATCTATCTCCATTGTTACCGTTTTTGTCTTACCCAACTCTAAATCACTAATTGCAAACACATCCTGATTCTCCTTTATAAACTGTTCCAATACTTCTTTATTTTCTGGTGAAGTCTTTAACTGTGCCAACAATTCCTGTTCTCTTGTCTGTTTATCTAGTGAATGTATTTGTGCTGTATTTCTTTTGAATGGATGGATCAATTCATTCATTCGTGTGTTTCCTCTACTTCCGCGTCCGCGTCTGTTATTACTTCTTTCACTAGAAGACTGTGAATAATTAGTTCCCGGCATTTCTACTCTATCCGTTGCCAATATTTCACTAACGTTCTGTTCAATTTTTGCTACTACACACCCTCTGTATAATTTAATTTCTCTACCTGTGTTGTTAATCACCATAACTGGAAAGGTTAAGTGTTTATCTAACGCTATTATTCCATCCGGAACTTCCAAACCAGGCTCATCAATTATTTCCTCTTGTAATTCAGTGATTCTGACTGTGTTTCCTTCTACATAATATGGGTTTTTCTTCAGCTTCACTTGTATCAAATTAACCGACTGTGGTTTTAACGTCGTTGTCATTTTAACTCTAACTAGTGCTGATATATGCATGTCTTCTTGCATGTCTATATAGACGTCCCTGAATTTTAATTTGTGTAAATCATAGAAAAGTCTTACTCCATTTTTTATTAAAAAATCTCTTCCTATTAACATGTTTCTATTTAAACCCTTCACTACATGAAAAAGGTGTCTTATGTTGATCCCTCCTAACTTAAAATTTATTATTGTATGTCCAACTACTTGTAAATTCTGTCCCGTAACAGAGTGTAAATTATTATGACTCTTAAATACTCTACAATTTCTTACTATTTTGTATAGAAAACTTTCTTTTACTACACTAACCTGAGCTCCCGAATCAATTAACGTACGAACTCTATACTTTCCTATTTCTAATATACAAGAACTATAATCTGTTTTATCTTCTATAAATTTCTTGACTTCATCTAGTTGAAAATATTCTCTGTTCGACCTATTATACCTGTTATTAACATATTCTCTAACCCTTGGGACCTTATTATTTACCCTCCTATCATAGGTCCTGTCTAATAGGTAGGGCGCCGATTTTCCTGTGTTCTTGTACCTGTAAAATTCCTGTGTCCATCTACAACATTCCTACTCACCCTATTATTGTCATGTCTACCCTGTGTATTCGACTGGACATGCCTGTTATTACAAAACCGAAAAACATGTCCCCGTTGACCACAATTCCAACAGACAATATTTGTACTATTTGTGTTACCTACTGTTTCTCTTGTAGGGTATCTCATATTTCTTCTTTCCTCATTATCATACCTATTTCTACCTTGTAACGTCTGTATACCTCCTCTCCTATTCCATCCGAATCTTGTTTGTCCTATTTCCATAGGTTCCTCAACTCTGTCATCTCGACTACTTCCCACTTCTCGTCCTGTTCTTAATCTAAACCTACGTCTCAAATTTTCTTCTTGTACCGCGATATCCACCGCTTGTGATAACCTCTCAGGGTTTTCCCTCATTAATTTAAGTTTCAAACCATCAGACTTTATGCCATCCACAAAGATCCCTACCAACATCCTTTCCACCTCCTCTCCTCGTACATTCTGTCCTAAGAATGCCTCTTCAGCCAGATTAATTAATCTATCGCTAAACAATTGTACCGTCTCTCCGTTATTTTGTTTAGCCTGCCTCAACACCGAAAATGCATGTTGTGGATCCGTTATTTCTGCATATTTCCTTGCTAGGTCTTCCTTGAATTGTTCCCATGTCTCATCTACTCTAGCTTCTAGCTTTCTTCTTATATGATCCGAGACCGGTTCCGTTGCCGTCTGATAAGCCAGTCTCATTTTTTCTTCATCTGTTGCTGAGATCAAATAGGCATATTTTTCTATAGAGGTGACCCATTTCTTATAGTCTCTGGCCTGTCCACTAAACTTTATAATTTCTGTTGCCATGCCTTGTTGTTTAATCACCATATTAAGTCGGCCTACTGCTGTACCCACGCCTGTCAAAACCTGGGCCAAGTTATCCGGTTCCGCCATGCTGAAAAATACTGAAACAAAGCAAGCAACCAATCACACAATTACAATTTCCCAAATCCCAAACAGCACAATTCAGTTGGTTATAATATTATAAGATATTACATTAATCAGAGGAAGCATCAACAATATCCTATCTGAGCATAGGAAGAATGAACCCTGTCCTCAATAAAAAACTCAAATTTGTGGCAATCAGAAGGTTCCTTGTAGATATTTGTTTCTTAAACCACAATAATGTCCTGTACTCCACTCTAATTAATAAATTCGGAAGCTCACGGGAGACCTCGAAATACACAACTTTTACTCCGAGTCTATTTCCTTAATTAATCCGTCATCTTCTTTTACCAACTTACGGATTCAGTTCAACCAACCAGAGCCCGCATCAAGTGAAAGTCTCGGAATTCAGGTGGTGGAGTTCAGATATCACTTCTCTTCCCTCAGGTAATTTCGTCCTTCTCGTGGGCTGCCAGAAAATTTTCAACCCCTAGTTGGGTCACATCTCATGGGCTGCCAGACAATCTTCGACCCCCTGGTTGGGTCCCTTCCTTGATCTCAAGTGGGTACTTCATCGTCGTATGGAATGGGTCATAGGAATATAACGAGGCCCAAGAATGGATTAGGGGTGTTTGGGTCATAGGAATGACAAGGCCCAAAACTGGATTAGCATCAATCAGCCAACGGCTAGTGATGAGCTGACCTTGAACGAGTTCTGACTTCCGATAAAATCTTGAAAGTGGCAAGGTTCAGGCAACGGCCAGGTTAGGCCCCTTATAAATGATACGATTCAAATGTTCAGCCACGGCTCCAGGAAACCCTTCTTGTCCTGGCAGTTTTGTCTGGATTCTTTAGTACTTCGCGTGGTAGGCCATTATCTTCATAATTTGTCTTACAGCATGCCGCCAGTGGATAGTTGTTGTTGGCCGGCCTAGATCAACCTCAGATTCTCGGTCCACGGCACCATTTATTACTTCTGTAGTAGTGTCAAATGAAGTAACAAGACTTGATCTGTACTAAAACTTTATACTTTATTCTCAAGATGACAAGCCGTGTCTTCTCAGCTGGACTATCGGATGTTGACTCCCTTCACAACCACATTACGTCACGATTGAGCATCTCTCTCCGCTTTCACTCATAATGCTCAATCGTGCTGTATCTCTAATTCCCCCACTAGATCCTAATTATAACCCAAACTACACATACTGTTACAACATCTACAAGTCTAAGTTTATTCATTATGATCTCCACTTACCAATGTCTTCAAGAAATAAATTCTACAACATCTCCTGAACTAAACCACACGTCCTTTCCTGACGAAGCATCTCGGCCAACTGCGCCCAAATATTGGAATCATCTTCCAACATTCCCGGAGCTCACACCATCAGCATAAATTATGTTAATATGAATGTTTCTCCCCGCACTAATGGAATCCGACCCTGAGTTGAGCCTGTCTGGCGCGAACAGATACGTCATTCTGGTGGAGGTAGGTGCCGATGTTCGGAGAATCGCTGACAGGTGGGGGTGGGGGGGGGTGAGTTTCTGATGTCAGGAATTGCATTCCATGTCCAGATGTTCGCAGCTGCCAATTTCTTACATTCGAGACACATTCTATTTGTAGTCGCAGTTTGGTTACTTTCAGCTTTTGTAGGATGGGCCTTCTGTAATAAATTTCCAAGTTTAAACGACTCTCCCCCTGTATCTATAATGTTATTGCGTGGCTGAAGACATCCGAAATTAAACAGTATCTTTCCATCATCCTTGATGCCATCTTCTTATTGACACAGGATGGTTGCTGTTTATCTTTCACTATTAATACAGCATCAGTTTAGTTTTCTTTATATTATGATTTGTTCGTATCCGCATTAATAAGAAGATTAGATTAACTGTACATGGCTTTACAGTTTCTAGACATGCAGATGTAGGTCACAGTATGTTGAAAAGTAACATTAAGATAAAACTCCAGGGACACATACTATCGTATAAACAGCTAACCAATATGATGAAGTTTATCTCGGAAACTAGGTAGCAATTTATGATCACAAATTTTAATTAATGTGCATAGTGTTGTGCTTATTCTACAGTGTGTGAGCCGGGAAAATATGGTCCACGGTGTAACAATACATGCAGCCAGCACTGCGCCAATCAAACGATGGAAGAGATACCATGTGACCATGTCCACGGTGCCTGTCGCTATGGGTGTCAGACTGGATACAAGCAACCGCTGTGTCTCTCGTGTAAGTTCACTTTAATTTTGTGATAACAATGCTAGAGGCATTATATGAACGTGCGCGTGCTTGTGTCTCTGTGGACACATTTGTTTGTGGATTTGTGTTCATGTACTCATGTTCATCGTTAACAACATTAGGAAATGACATGCGTCAATTTGTATCCGTAATCATTAATGGATCTGGATTTTTTAAACTGACCTGCGCTGTCAGGTCGACCCTACCTAAAATGGGGTCTGTGTTCATTAGGAAGTGTGTATTATTGTCTCTGATAGACTATCTTCGTGATTGAGTATCTGCTTCAGTTCACAACATTGGAAGGTGGGTGGTGGCATTGATTGTGTGGATGTGCGACTGTGTAAGTATATGTGAAATTTCGTGTGTGAAAGTATTTCTGTGTTGATTGTCTGTGTATGGGAAGGAGTGTACATGTGTTACTTGTTGTATGTGAATGAGGATATATGGGTAAGAGAGAGAGAGAGAGAGAGAGAGAGAGAGAGAGAGAGAGAGAGAGAGAGAGAGAGAGTATTATGTATGAGTATTTGAGTTCGTATGTACGTATTGTGTGCGTTTGTGTGTATTGTGTGTGTGCGTGTGCGCATGTATGTCTGTATGTGTGTGTATGGGTGTATGTGGGTGTATGTCTGTATGTGTATGTGTGCATCTATACATTTATGTGTGTATGCTTGTGTGCGTATGTGTGGAAGGATGGTTGGATGGATGGATGGATTAAGTGAGAATGCGATTGTGACAAAATATATGTGTATGTGAGCGAGTGTGTATTTGCGTTTTATCGAGTGAATGCATAACTGTAAGAGTGGGTAAATGATGTATGTATGTATGCATGTTTGTGTGTATGTGTTTATGATTGTGCATGTGTATGTATGACTCCCTGCCTGCGTGTCTGTCTCACATTGCTTATGTTTAGACGATTCAGTTGACAATGTTTTTTTCCTATGTGAGTGTAACATGCACAATGATGAACAAAAGATGAGTGATTGGAAAGACTGAATGTAAGACGGGCTTGCGTGCCCAAGTTGTGACCCTTGTAAAATAACGTTCGTTCGTTCGACACTTTAACAAACTGCATATGAGTGTTGTCTTACGGAAGGTAAATGTAGAATAACCCAAGCAGAGGCGACATGATAAGAATAGTCTCGCATTGTATCTTTATCAGTCGAGGGTTATATTGAGCCAAATGTGATGCACGGAAGCCAATCATGGACAATTAGACGACAAGTGAGGAATTATGTGGAAACGCCGGGGATCTCGTTTTATATAAGAATGTTGAGCCCAGCAATGTGGACGGATAGAAAGAGGAATACCGATATTTTGGAAGCGATTAACTCACAACGAGAACTGGTTACTCGCAACAAAAGAGGACAGTCTTCGGCGTCCGCAGTTACATCTCTTGCCCTCCCTTTTACCGGTCCTGTCATGAGAAATGAAATTGCCTAACTGCATGTCATCCCTTCAGACACCAGGCTCGTTGCTGCTGCTCCGTCAAAAGTTGTTTTAGCAGATTAAATGGACAGTGCAGTGGCATTATTACACAAGTGTCTGATCGCTGGGCTCATCTGCAGTGGATAAGTCTCTGTGTTAGGTCTCAGTGAATTACGATAAACTCTCGTTCAACACGCACCATATACGCGTTACATATTTTGTGGGTAATATCAACTCTTCTACATCTCTGCTGCAACACAACAATGCTAGTAACATATACTATTCACTATGGGGTTAACATATTACATGTAGAACCTATTATGGCAATATATCGCTGCTCATAATAATAAGATTAGCACACAACACAATTCTGGGGTGGGGTGGGGGGGGGGGGGGGTGGGGGGGTTACCATTTGACATTCACTATCTCAAACATATACTAAATAGTATGCATAGAAAGATATTCCTACATATGTAGTAGAAATGCAAAAACTGTAGTAATTTAATTATCTACAATAACTGCGAGCTTAATAGTTCTCACAGAAGTGAAAAACATCTGACAAGGCAACATTAAAGTCCGCAAATTGTATATCCTGAACATAATAACATTGAATGCATAGCAATATTGTTACAATTGCATATACCACGAGGTTCCTACTGGTGTAAGCAGTACAATTAACCATATTAATGTATTTTGCCCGGAAACATAACACTGGGTTCTTATTGGCGTATCATACATAAGAAAGACGAAATAAGTCTGCCAGTATCTATAGTTACAGAGCAGAATAGTTATGATTACACAACATTCACAAAACCTTCTATCAGCATAAGAACAGATTTATGAAATTTATACATATAAAAATCGCTTTCTATTTACCTGCTCCTAGACTAGGCACATACACTGAGACTGGCAAAGCCCAGTCTACTTATACTGGTTCTTCCTTACTCGTATCTCTTTGCCATCCTTTGACTCTTAGATATATCGTTTACTTCCCTGATTCATGAGTTGTGTCGTTTCACACATACGACGGTTTCTCTGGAAGTTCTGGCGGGCCAGTTTTTTTAGTCTGAGGTCAGCTATTCGAGTTTCACACGTCCATCCAACATTCCCCACCCTAGCCAACTCTCATGTGTGCATGGTCGGCAGGACGACTGATCATGACACTTTGCATTTTAGTACACCTTCTGGCGTTTCTTTATCAGTACAACACTTCACACATTGGATCGCTGGACCCACAGTTTATCTGCGTAAAGTGTTGAGTACGTCTCGAACTTTTGTTTGAAATTCAAATATTGAAGTTGTAGGTACCATCTAGCAGCTTTGCTGGTGAAAACGTCATCATCATCAAGTGCCCTGGCAGCTGGCGTAGGCGTTCATGGCTCTCCACAGATCTCGGTATTTAGTTTTCTGGATGAACTCTGCTGCTGATATTCCTCCGTGCCATCGTCACAATCCACCCAGCATCATTTCTCTTGGTCTGCCTCTGCCTCTCTTCCCCTCGATCTTTCCAGTTGTCACGATGTTCTCCAATGCCTCTCTTCTCATCACATGACCGAGGAAAGCAGTTTGTCTCTGTTTTACTGTTGTATATAGTGTTCTAGTTTCATTAGCCTGTTTCAGACAGTCGTTGCTAGTTACTCTGGCAGTCCAAGGAATTCGCAACATTCGTTTCAGGAACCACATCTCTGTTGCTTCTAATGCCTTCTTTATTTGTTCATTTACATTCCAAGATTCACTGCCATACAGCAAAACTGGTTCTACATAGCATTTCAGCACTCTCTTTCTTACACTCTGTGATAGTGACTTATTGCACAAAATACTCTTCATTTTCTGAAATGCGGCCTTTGCTTGCTGTATTCTGCTCTTAATTTCTGTTGTACATCTTCCATCTGATGTTATAAATGTCCCTAGGTATTTAAAATTATCCACTTGGTTAAGGATTTCTCCTTCTATTTCTATGTCACATTTTCGTGTCAGCATTTTCTTTGATATCACCATTGTTACTGTTTTCTTGATATTCAAGGAGAGTCTTTTCCTTGCACTCTCTGTTACTACAGTGTCCAACAATTGTTGTAGGTCTGTTGATTTATCTGCCACCAATACTGTGTCATCTGCATAGCCTATATTATTTATATTATAACCTCCAACTAGTATTCCTGGCATCTCTTTAATTTCTCTCGTTATTACTTGGCTATATAGGTAGAAGAGATCTGGTGACAAGACACATCCCTGTCGTACTCCCAGCTTTATGTGTTCGTAACTACCCTCTTTATTTCCAATTTTAATTGCTGCTACTTGGTTCCAGTAAATATTCTTTATTATTCTGTAATCTTTACCATCAGTGTTGATATCTTCCAACATTTAAATAATTTCATCATGTTTTACTTTATCAAATGCCTTAGTATAATCTATGAAGCATAAATA
This sequence comes from Cepaea hortensis, assembly GCA_963921405.1. Taxonomy (NCBI): domain Eukaryota; kingdom Metazoa; phylum Mollusca; class Gastropoda; order Stylommatophora; family Helicidae; genus Cepaea; species Cepaea hortensis. Next base: position 87,555,166 of record OY992895.1, on the reverse strand, counting down.
TGTGTCTCTCTGTTTCTCTATTGACCTTTCTATTAGTGTCCGTAATATATATATTGCATTGTTTGTGCCCTTTCCCACCACAAATCCATCCTGTTCTCCACTAATTTTCAATTGTATTTTCTTTCTGGTTCTTCTCATTATGGTTCTGAGCAGAAGCTTATGAGGTTAATTGTACGAAAATCTTCACATTGAATTGCTCCTGGTCTTTTTAGTATAGCTATAAATACAGATTTCAGCATATCACTGGGTAAATATCCACTGCTGTAAATATCATTTAACATTTTGGTTAATATATCTACTCCAAATGCTCCCAATACTTCTAAGTCTTCTATTGTGATTTCATCTGGCCCAGCTGTTTTTCCTTTCTTCATATATTTCATAGCGTCTGCGACTTCTTCTTTTATAATAGGTGGACCTTCTAAGTTTCTTTCTTCTGTTAATTCTTCCCTTTCCCCATCATATAGTTGTCTTATATACTCTTTCCACCTTTTCATTATAGCACCTTCCTCCAATAATATCCTTCCTGTTTTTGATTTCAAACACCCTGCATTTATTCTTATTTTTCTTCCTGTGGGCTCACTGATTTGTCTGTGCACATTTTTTGTATCTTTAATGGCATTTAATTCAATTTTTTTGTACTGCTCATTTAACCAACTTTCTTTTGCCTTCCAACATTTATCTTTTATTTCTTTATTTATCTTTCCGTATTCTTGTTTGTGATTTTTACTCTGTTTTCTTTTGTCCATCACCATTAAGATTTCTTCATTCATCCATTTTTTCTTAGGTATTTGACTTCTCTACGGTAATATTTCTTTGCTAGTTTGATGAATGGAGTCCCTTAACATTTCATTTAATAATTGAAGAAGTACTGGCGTCAAATTTAAACTTGTTCAAACCAAGAAACCAGACAGTGGTCGTTTTTGATCTACGCGCGCAATGTTGCGTCAGCTTCTTAGACGTTGAGAATACCGTTTATTATTCTGCTCATTCCTCCTATATTTCTTAAATTGTCCGTCTTGATTGTAGACCGATATACATTTGGCGATAATATGCGCTGTGTTCTGTGGCATTCAGGACGTGTTTAATGTCCATGTCCTGGGCGTGTTTAATATCCTTGTCTATGAAGTGTTTAATGTCCTTGTCAAGGGACTGTTTAATGTCCTTGCCAAGGGTGTGTTTAATGTCCTTGTCCATGAAATATTTAATTTCTTTGTCCATGAAATGTTTAATGTCCTTATCCATGAAATGTTTAATGTCTTTGTCCAGGAAGTCTTTAAAGTCCTTGTCCTGGGCTTGTTTAATGTCCTTGCCATGAGATGTTTAATGTAGTTGTCCGGGGAGTCTTTAATTTCCTTGTCTAATGCGTGTTTAATGTCCTTGTCAATGAATTGTTTAATGTCCTTGACCATGAACTGTTTAATGTCCTTGTCTAGAGCATGCTTAATGTCCTTGTCCAGGGCGTGTTTATTGTCCATGCCCAGGAAGTGTTTAATGTCCTTGTCCGGGGAGTGTTTAATGTCCATGCTCAGGAAGTGTTTAATGTCCTTGTCAATGAAATGTTTAATGTCCTTGTCCAGGGAGTGTATAATGTCCATGCCCAGGAAATGTTTAATTTCAAGTGTCTACTTTCACGTTGATCGACCACTGTCTGTAGTTCGTTTCTTCCTGCTCCACTCTATTCTAAGAACTCCTCTGTAACATTGACATTGACAAGCTTTGCTCGCCTTCTGTACTGACTGTAAAACACGTAGAACTGTGTGGGAATGGGAGCATCTAGGTCACCAGAAATATGATGCATAATATCAACTTCACCGAAAACAACAAGTAACAATCTACTTTCCCCGCACAGGACACAGGACTCAAATACCCAGTGTGTGCTAACTTAAAGATGGGAGATACTGATGAATGTAACCGTGTGACTGGTAAAATAACAGCTAAAGATTTGCAGCAGGAATGTCAAAGATAAGCAGAACAGAGAAAATTATTTAGGTCGACACTCGCTTCATCCGAAGACAAACTCTATGGGGGTGTCAACAAGCTCAAGTTGGCTGCTGCTTTCTGTGGAAGTATCCGTATTGGCCCTTCAACGTGTATGGAGCAGGAGAAGAATATGTTTGTAAAACTGTCCATGATTGACATCTGTATGTTGGTGTTCTCACTGTAAGATGATGGATAGTGAAAGATTACAATGTGTACAGAATCCGGTGTACCAGTGACAACTGAAACCCTGATTTAACTGCCGTGTTGTTCTCTGTCATTAGGTCTAGAAGCTTCGTGGCCTGTGGCAATAAATATAACCATGTGGTCACGTTTTGTAGAATCATTTATACACTGTATCAACATTAATGCCGGTCTCCCTGGTCTAGGCGTTACACGACTTTCTCCGTAATCCCGTATACTTTCGTAACGTGACGTAACGTGCGCGGGAATTGGTAGTAGTTCTCTCCTTCTCGGTAACTTACAGGGTATGTGAGCCGGTCGCCCAGAAAGCAGTGGCAAACTACTGAGCGTAATCTTGCCAAGAAACCAACAATCAGCTGAAATATGGTGATGTTGACAGCGATGTCCTGTATAGGATATGCCAAAAACAAAATCAACATTAATATGGGAAGAGGAGAAAACATACGGCCGACAGTAATCAGTGGTAATAAGGATAATGACGATGTTCATGATGATGATGATGATGATGATGATGATGATGATGATGATGATGATGATGATGATGATGGTGGTGGTGGTGGTGGTGGTGATGATGATGATGATGATGATGATGATGATGATGATGATGATGATGATGATGATGATGATGATGAAGATGATAAATGATGTGACATTGATATATTCCAACCACGCAGCTTGTGACCCAGGCAAGTATGGCCCACGCTGTGGCTACAACTGCAGCCGCATCTGTGTGTCCAGCAATACGACCGACCAGTCTTCCTGTCATCACGTGACCGGAATCTGTATGTTCGGGTGTCACGGCGGCTACGATGTGCAGATATGTGATCAAGGTTTGTTGTTGTTTGTTGTGTTGTTGTTGTTTGTTGTGTTGTTGTTTGGTGTGTTGTTGTTTGTGTTGTTGTGTTGTTGTTTGATGTGTTGTTGTGTTGTTGTTTGTTGTGTTGCTGTTTGTTGTGTTGCTGTTTGTTGTGTTGTTGTTTGTTGTGTTGTTGTTTGTTGTGTTGTTGTGTTGTTGTTTGATGTGTTGTTGTGTTGTTGTTTGTTGTGTTGTTGTTTGTTGTGTTGTTGCGTTGCTGTTTGTTGTGTTGTTGTTTGTTGTGTTTGCTGTTTGTTGGGTTGTTGTGTGTTGTGTTGTTCTTATCGGGTTTCTGACACGATAAGCCTCACTGTATCTACATGATCTTAAGATATAAAGTCCTGGTCACACAGTGTACATGGCCTTCTTTAGTCTCCGTGTACTATCTTCACCTGTCATTCAAAGATACATCGAAAGTCCCCCGATATCTACTGGCAAGTATATAACAGTGGATGGGTGGAGGAAGATGCCCAGATATGACAGACACATCTATACCGTTGGCATGGGGCAGGGGGAAAAGACTTCACCAGAATACAAGTGACACTCATACAGACATTGGCCACTGACTTATCTATATATGACTGTCATCTATAACGTTGTTTACTTCCCAAGATATTACCAGGCACCCATATTAGTTGTTAACCTGTTCATTTCCAACCACATCAGAGTGTCCTGAAGAAAAGATCCAGAGAACGCTCACATCCCGCCACCTCTGAATCGATGCATGCCATTCTGCACGAAGCATGCCAGTCTTCACCTTTGCCAGCATACTTCATGAATCAGTTAGAACCACAACATGCGTATACAGTTTGTTCTCCAACCAGTGGATATCGGCAGTAACCGCCTCCACCTCCATTCTCAGACATGAGGTTGTGGTATCATATGCCAAGCTCTCCTTTACTAGACATCGGTTATTTGCTTTTGCCATGAATCCCCATGCATTTAGCCTCTTAACACAGAGTCATGAGTAGTCATGAATTAATTGCTGAATTTCCACTTCCGTTGCTACACTCACAGCCCAGTGTATTTAGTTTAGTTTAGTTTAGTTTAGTTTAGTTTAGTCGATGGATCAACATCACGGGACACGGGTGTAACTCATAAGTGCTCCGTACTCCTCCTGACTCAAACCTGAGTTTGGAGAAACTCAGCTCGGTGCACGAACTTAGGATCCTGAAATCCTGAAAGCCCAGTGTGTTTATAACCCAACACAAGTGTGAGTTTATATTCGGCGCAGTGACCCACTCTTTGCCTCTTCCAATCTTCTCAATTGTGCACACTTCTCTGGTGGTATCTTCTGCCTGAGACATCCATGATCTTACTCTTAACAGCCTGCGGCCCTTGACTGCATCCAGGGAATCATACAGGAGGTGTTCCTTGTCTGTAGATACCTTGAGGTATGAGCTTGCCTGGGAAACCATGATTCGGTCTTCAAAGGTCGGCAATATCAGGGTGTATCTCATATACACTATTTAAGTGTCCCATCTACATTCCGCTGGTCTCCTTGGCTGAGGAGTTAGCAGCTTTCTCCGTAACCCCGAATACTCTCGTGGATGACGTGAGCGCACGAGAATTGGAAAAGGTTCGAGTCGTGCCAGTGACTTATGAGGTATGTGAGCCTGTCGCTCAGAAATCAATGGCAAACTACTGAGTGTAATCTTACCAAGAGATCAACAATCAGCTGAAAGATGCTGATGTTGACAGCGATGTCCTGTAAAGGATATGCAAAACTTTAATTTATTTATCTACATTCCAGAATAACTCTCATGGCTTCATTCTGTATGCGCTCTAGTTTCAAAACGGACTCTTTGAGGCAGTGAGAATTCCCAGTCCATACTTTACCACTGAAATGATCAAGTCCTGAAAAAGTGTGAATAGTGGAGTAGGGGTATCTTCTCATCAAATAAGAAGTAATGCTCTATCTTCCCTCCGTTAGCTTACGGAACACACTTGGGCAAGGTGGAGTACCCGTTTAACCCTCCGATCAGGGTTACATCTCAAGATCAAGGTGTATCCTGCTTGCCGAGTAACTGAATGGCTGTTTGGAGCGACGGGCCTGCGTGCCCAATTTGTAACCCTTTGAAAAAAAAAGATCAATCAATCAACAGTCGATAAGGGAGACAGTTAAACTGTTGAAGGGGCGGTGCTCGGCTGATGGACATCTTGTCCTGGGCTTTTTCACCAGCATGAGGGCACTACTGGGGTGACCGTGTACAAACTCTCACATACACTACACTAAATATGGTATTACATTTCATTTCTAAGAATCATCGCTGGAGCTTTGGGGTACGTGATCTGCCCTTGATATCATCTTCAGCGGTTAGTGTAGATGGAGTGAAGAGAAGGTGAAGGAATTGGTAGAGAAGAAGGGGTAGAAATAGAAATGAGGAGTCAAGAGAAGAAGGGGAAAAAACAACGCCTAGGATTCAAATATACGAGAGTGTAGTATTGAAATTGTCGAAGTGCCGAGGCTTGTACTAGAAGAAGCTGCTAAGAATAGCAAATAGTTTAATTAGCGGATCTAACCATAGCCTTCAGACTGATTCAACTAGTTAATTAACGAATTGTGATAGAATGGTAATATAATCACTGATTATGTTGGAAAATCTCAGTCAAATTGCTGTCAGACATCACATAACTTGACTCAGCAGATCATGAAGTTGATTATTTGGTTGTTTCGGGATTTGAAATTTAAATATTTAGCACAACCCACTACTGGCAACGCCGATCGTATTCTAGTATGAACCTAAGGCCCACCCACGCTCAAACGAGAGCGAAACTCGAGTATATTGCTTCCATATTGACGTAGATGGGCCTTAGGTTCATACCAGAATACGATCAACGTTGTCAGTAGTGGGCTGTACTCAATATTTAAAGATCATGAAGTGTTTGTTACATAGATGTAGAAGCCAATCATCTCGAGAATGTCTGTCACTTCCGATAGATACACATTATATTCGGTTTCAGATTATGGAAGCCCTGCGAGTCCCGACAACAAGCAGCTGATTGGTATCACCGTGAGTTGTTTGTTTGGTGTGATTATAATGGCTGTGATCATTGCCGCTGGGATTATTGTCTTCAGGTAAATAAAGTGCCCTATTTGCTCATAATCACTATAGCCGACAGTATAGTCCTGACCGTACTATACCTGACACCACACTACAACTGACAGTATGATCTTTATCTTACTGTATCTGACACAATCCGTCTCCGTGGCCAAAGGATTGCGAACGCGGATCGTGAGCCGCTTACCAGGCGTTCGAAACTCAGCTGCGACCGATTTGTGCAGCAGACCGTGTCGCGTAGTGTTATAACGTTCTGGTATGGGGTCCGGTCGTTCAGAAAGCAATGGCAAACTACTGAACGTAACACTTCCCTAATACATCAACAGCAGCTGAAACATTGCTGGTGTTGACTGCAATGTCCTGTATCGGATATGCAACATTTAAAAAAAATCTGACATCACATTACATCAGTGGTTATAATCTGAGTTTAATCTAACTTAAATCAACTTATAGCCCCTTTTATAACTTACATTTTATTCTGCATTAACTCCATGTTACAGCCCTGGTTATATTCTGCATCTTACTCTATGTCATATGTCACAATCCGTTGCAACAGCTAGAATTGGCTGTGTCTAGGGTCTGTCATTTCGACAGAATTCATTGAGTAGCGCAGGATGGATCAGCCATAGAAATCACAGATCACCCCTTCTGCCGGACTACTTTATCAAAACAAGTATTCACTGCACAACACCATGTTGGACAAACATATCTTTATTAATGACCACGATGAAGTATTAATCTTCCAAGAACAGTAAGAAAAATATATACAGATTTCTTTCGAGGTACTTCGGAATACAATTGCATTCTGCAGGCCTTTATATTATGATTATTCAACAAACTGTTACGACTGACTCTCAATTAGTCCAACGATAACTAACTTTCCTGAGTATATCCTTTGGGCCAAGTTTTCTCCACAACGTCCCCATTTCTCATTCTTGGCAAAGTTCCCTCAACTTGCCCCGAGACTCAATGCTCCACCTGTTTGTTCCCGTCTGTATATATTGGGACCGTTAGTTATTCCCGTGGGCGTGGGTGCGCGCGACGTCGTACGTGTTTCGCATTCGTCACTATTCGCATCTACGAGCGCTACCAAGACAAGTCACCTGAACAAGTCAAGAAGCCTGATACGGGGGAAAATGGCACGTGACAAGAACACCAAAAGACACGTGGCAACCAAGATGTGCAGCGTGGGAGCCGACAAGAAGAAGAACGCGGAGAGCCTGACTGCGAGCTGTAACAAAGAACCTGAAACTACATTGACTACTGAAGCCACCACGAGGGAGACCGTCGACAGTCCACAACTGACAAGAGCCAAACCTACTGAGAAGCAGAGAGAGGAGAAAGACACCAGAGTCGGAAACACCGACTCACTGACAAGCAAGTGGGTTGTCAAGCGTATACAAGTGGAGCTATCAGACGAATAAATCATGAAGCAGCTTCGAGAAGAGACTCTAAACATCCGATTCTTAAAGGCGGAACGGCTCCTCACCCACTACAAGATTCCCACAACTTTGGCGGTGGTGACAACAGAGGGCAGCGAGATGCCGATCACAGCATCAATCAACAAGAGAACGCAGCAGCCAGAAAGATTCAACCCAGGGATCACCCAATGTTCCAGATGTCAGAGCTCCGGCCGCAACAGAGCAGTATGTCGCAGTATCGCCGATCACCACGCCTTTAAGGAGTGTCCGCTGGCCAAGCTTGGCACGGACTTCAGAACACCCAACAACAAACGCCAACTGCCTGGGCAAGCATGGAGCTATATACTTGGGCTGTCCGTACCTGCAACGACACAGAGACGACTTAAAGGTTTGCAATTACCACAAAGTCACCATTCAAGGAAGCAATGCGGAGGGGCGACTTTGTATGGGTAGTGAGTTAATTTACAATTTGAGGGCAGGTCTTATAAGACAATGGTCCGGTTCAGACAAACCTCTAATTAATATAATATTGCGATTGAGAAGAGGGCTCACGCCAACCAGACAAGTTTGTGGCGATCACCAGTAGCCAAGTAAAGGGATACGACACTGTGACAATAGTCAGTAGAAGTCTATTGAGAGACCCAGAACCAAGTTATCAGTAGTCTTTGACAAAAATTAGCTACACTAATTGTTAGAAACCTCTTGCGTCACAACCATGAGTCAAAGTTTGTAACGCAACACAGGAGGGGAGGGTGTGTGTCAAAGACTCAGTTATATAGGAATGAAGACCACCCTGAAAGAGTGGTCTACCTCAAGTAGAATAGTTAGTTAGTTAGTTAGTTGACAGATCATCCTCGTTGCACATCGAACCATTCAGTCCATAAGTGCTCGGATCCCCTCCTCAGCAAATCCCGCAGCGTGTAGCGGCTAACGACACCAGTTCTGTGTTGGTTTATCAATCTTCTTTGGCTTCCTGCGTAGTGTTCTTGTTTGGCCACCCCTCTTTTAATTTGCTGCTCTAGCAGTCTGGCCATTGTTGTAGATTCACAGTCATCACTTGGTTCTCGCAAAAGTCTCACATCACGTAGAGCATTCAGAATGTCAGCCTGGTCCATGGCGCGTCCGCCCTCCACAGTAGCCTCACCTGCGAGCTTGTCAGCCCGCTCATTTCCTTGTACTCCCGCATGCCCTGGCACGAAGATGAAACTAATCTTTGCCAGCCGAGACCGCTTCAGAGGCAGCAACCATTCTCTTCGGATCGACCCCTCCTCTATCCTCTTGATCATGTTCATTGAGTCGCTAAGGAAACAAGCCCTGGTGAATGTCTGTGTCTCGAGCCATGTTATTGCTTTACTTACTGCCATGACTTCCATGGTCAGGCTACTTGTGGTTTCAGTGAAAGCACCAGAGTCCTCCTTCACAATTCTCCCTCCGGCCCGAGCTGTAAAGGCCCATGAGCTTCTCACATGTCGGACGACCGACCCATCTATTTAGATGACCGCGTCACCGTCTAGCGAATTCTCGAAAATCAACGCTTGTACTTCAGCCTCAACAGCAGCCGGATTTTCTTGTCTGCATTTTCTATCTAGTTGGATGCAAACTGAAAAGGATGTGCAGAAGTCTGTTGGCACTTGCACCCACTCCTCGCCAGGTTCTAAGTCCTCAAGTGAACACACCTGTTGAAGAATGTCTTCGGCTTGACCCATCCACGACCGTCCTCTTTTTAACCTGCTGCCCTTCACCTTCCTAATTTCACTATGCAGTGGATGTTGTGTGTTTGCGTTAATTCTGAGGTAGGCGCGTGCCCTGCAAACTTGTATTCTCTCTTCAATGGTTGGAAAATCAAGAAGTTAGCGCATCGCCCTGCATGCTGTATCTCTTGTACATCCAAGAATAATGCGCATAGCTTCATTCTGTATCCTTTCCATCCTTTCTATCTGCTTATGGCTGAGAGTCAAGATTGCCATTGCATACTCCAAAACAGACATGACCAGCCCCTCGTACAGAAGACATAGATGGCGCTGCTCACAGTTTGCTGCCGCCATCACCCGCATCGCTGCCAAACCCCGCTTGGCCTTTGTTATCACCTGGTCTATGTGCACATTATAAGCAAGGCTTCGATCAAACCGTATCCCCAGGTAATTCATTGCCTGCGTTCTTTCCACCGTCTCTGAACACAGCATTACAGTTGGTATTGGATTGTTGACAATATGATTATTCAACGAGAACCAAGTCACTGTTGCCTTTGTTGGGTTGACCATTGCCCCAGCTTCATCACACCAAGTACTTATGCGGCAACCTCCTCTCTATCCTTACCCTGACGATACACTAAAACATCATCGGCATATGACAATGTCCTGCCAGGTCCAGTGATCTGCTCACTGGTGATTCTCACTGTGTAGGCGTTGAACAGTACCGGAGATAATGGTGATCCCTGTGGTAGGCCAGGATATATTGTTGTTGGTTCCGAAGTCCAACTGCCGCATCTAAAAACTACTTTCCGTTGGAAGAGGGCTGCAGCGATCCAACTAAGGAGGAATGGACTTACGTTTAGTTCAAGAAGCTGAAACATTAAAATATCCAGTGGTACTTTGTTGTATGCGTCCTCAAGATCAATCTCTGCAACAACGGTTTCAGTGCCTGAGTGGAAACCTTCATAGACATCATGGGCAAAGACTGCTGCATTGGTCCAGGTTTCTCTTTTTGGACGGTACCCACCCAGGGTAGGTGGGAAAACACCTTGCCTCTCTAGTTGGCTTGATATTTTCCTGGCAATTACCTTCTCCAGCAGCTTGCCTATTGTATTCTGCATGGTTATAATTCGATATCCCTGAATTTTTTTGTGGTCTTTGTCAGGCTTCGGCAAGGGAATCATATAGCTGTGTAACCATTCCTCCTTGATGCTAGCACTCCCTATACTGTTGTTGTACATGTCTGCTAGTTTCTCTAGCTCATTGTCGGTACACCTATTTATGTCGTCGTATCTTATGCCATCAGGACCTGGAGCACTGTTTTTTTATCGTCGAAGCACAGCCTTGATTTCTTTCACTGTCACTGTGTCTTCATCCGAAGTGTTCTGGGCCTTGCATCTGTCTGAGGTGACCTCCTTGGCCAGATTTCGTCCTCCCATGTCTGTCTGGTTGCTCTGCTCAAGGTAGCGTTCAAAGAGGGCTTTGCCCTTGTCCTCGTCAGTCCTCTGCCAGATGAGGTCAGCACCTTGGAAGTCAGAAATGCTCTTATTCTTGACTACACCACTCATGCTTTTATGTAGTCGCCAGAACAATTTCAGTGACTTGTCTGTGCTTACTCTTTGACACACCTCTGCCCATTTTTCGCTTTTAACCACCGTGACCAGTTTTTTGAAATAGCTTACTTTTGTGTGCATCTCTCTTTCTAAGTGCAAGCAGGGACTAGGATGACCAGCTCTGTTCTTCTTGGCATTTTGCCATCTCCTTACAGCACTACGCTTATCCACCACGGTGGCTGCTCCCAGCTTTTTTTCCTGCCCTGAAACGTTCTGCGCTTGTCACGTCTTATTTTACTCACCACATCTTGCCCTGTACTGTCATACTGGAACGTCTTTACCTTTAGCTTGTGCTGCCTGGTTCTGCCTTTCTCCACCAATATGCTGCAAGGGTGGTGGTCGCTGCCATGGTGTCCTAGGACACCCCATCTACACACTGTAGTGAGTAAAGGTGAAACTAGCGCCAGATCAATAGCACTGTCCTCATCGCCTGGACGGCTTGCTGTCCTGGTGACACAGCCACTGTTGATACAAACCAGGTCGATGGTTTCCAGTGCAGTCTCGAGCTCCTCCCCTTGTGTATTGGAGGAAGTGTTTCCCCATGACCTGCCTTTAGCGTTGAAGTCACCACAGAAAATAACATTTCTCTCGTGGCCTAATATGCCACTTAAGCACTGCCACTTCTGTGCGTCCACACTCGCATTGCGGGCATAAACATTAACCAACACGAATGGTATACTGGAATGAACTCTCAACGCCTGTATTTGTATATCGTCACTGTCCCAACTGGACATGTCTAGCTCTGACGCCACCATGCTGTCGCGAACGAGAATCGCCGTTCCCAGATGTCGTCTGTTGTAGAAACATTTGAAGCCGGCAATTCGGAGTGGCTGATCGCCCAGTCTCGTCTCCTGGAGTGCTACAATGTCGTTCCTGTAAACTAGGGTTTCTAAAATAGAGCCCCGTTGTTTTACACTGGCACAGTTCCAGTATAGAATACGGATGTTCCTGAGTCCTAGACGGTGACACTTGAGTCTAAAACGTCTCAAACCACCGCGCTTACCTTGTTTCTTCCTCCCTGCGCGGCTACTACGCCGCTTCGTTATGTTGACTGCTGAACCCTCGGAAAACACACGTTGTTCCGCCATGTTGAAAAAACGTTTTTTCAAGTAGAATAGAGGTAACCCAGTACCCCTACATGAGGGCAGGGTAGGTGTAGGGAATAAATAAGAAGGGGAACTATTAAATAGTTCTCTCATGGGACACGGAGGTGTCAACCAGAGAGTAAGCACTCTGGTCACGGCATGATCACGCCAACTGATAGGCACGGAGAACTAAACTGAAACTCAAGAGAGGCCACTACTCTAGCGTGCTGAGTGAGGCCGCACGCAAAAGCCGTAGTGCGCCCCAAGTCCTTCCGCGTACTGTGTAAACAGCACGGGAGGAAGCTTCAGACGGGACACAGACTTCGTAGTGAACGCATCGCTTAGCGTCGATGCTTATTTCGTTAGCCGAGTAGATAGATTAGCAATAGGGTTAGGAAACGACTAGTGATAGGCAATTCTGTGCATTTATTCTTGTGTGATTTGTTAGCGACTGTTTGTTGTACATTGATGTGATGCAAAGAGCCAGTGGCAATAAAATGTGTAATCAATTCCTCTCGTACGACTAACAAGTCTTTTTGTGTGGTGCGAGAGAAGTTATCCCGAAATGCCTGTGACATCGGTTGATGGCATGGGGCAATCTTGTTTGATGGACATTTATATTAAACTTCTTGACCTCACACCTTTCGTACTGTGGACGTTCTCAAGCTCGTGACATCATACCGCATTGCAGCCACTATTATATTCTATATCTTACTCAAACAATATTTTGGATACAGAAAAGAACAAATGCATCTATACTTCAAGAGCTGAATTTTGAAAAAGGCTGGCCATTAAAGACGATAAAACAAAGAAAATTGAAATATTTTGGTCACTTGAAACGTCATGAAAGTTGGAGAGAGCAATAATGAAGGGGTATATGCCTGGCAAGAGATGGAGAGGAAGGCCAAAGATAAGATGTGTGCAGGATGTGGCGGATGATCTCTAGATGGGTGTATCGAACGTGGGACATCTTACTTATGATCGAGAGTTTTACCGGAAGGTAGCTATGGCAGCGAGGTTCTGCAAAATACGTGTTACTAAATGAATGAATGAACTCTGTGTGATACCATATTATAGCCGTGATTATACTCTATATATTACTCTATGTGATACCACACTGTTTGGCACCTTGCCGTCTTGAAAGATGAGTTTGTAAAATGGAGTTATACCGCTCCATAGCACAAAGCTTGGGCTGAATTTAGAGACCATGTGTCACCCAGGCAGAATGATCCCTCTCTCGGCATGCCTAGTTTATCCAGAGGAAAGGTAACACTAATACGTCTGGAACAAGACAAGCTGCAGAAGCTGCCGGATTAGCAAAGCAATGATAATGCTCTAACTGTCCGCTTGGCCTGTCGGAGCTTCCATCCTAGACCAACTGCCAATAACAGCTTAGGGCCTGATCTGCCCTGCCATGATATTTAGTCTTTAGGTTGCATTTCCTTACACTAGGGTAAGCCTTATACCCTCCCAATCGCACTCCTCCTCCAGAAGCCGTTGGCACAATGTGGGGTGTCGGATTTAGTGAACGCCGACCAACATTCGGCACCAGCATAAAGCAGGTAATTCCTTCTACTGTCATACAGTAGCTCAATCATATCTGACTAAGACCTGACATGATACCACTCTACAGCCGTGATTATATTCTTTCTCTCACCCAATGTGATACCATATAATAGCCATGATTACAAAGGATATTCCAAAATCAGCCGCCGATTGGATGGTAAACCTCCACAGGTTGGGATAGTGACACCGTTTGTTGCTTGCATTATTCAGTAGTATTTTAGCTCACTATACACCAACCTATAGTCGCATTTTTCAGCTGTTCACGAACCGCGAACGAATAAACATGGACACTGTTATTTCCTTTCCCGCAAACTGAGAAATTCGGCCAAGTCACAGTTTCACATCTTACTACAGAAGTTCCAGAAATGTCTAGGACTAGTCTGTTTGGAATTGTCACAGACAGGTTAGGTTACCACAAATTCTGTTCACGGTGTGTACCAAGGCAACTGACTGACGTTCACAAAGCTCAAAAATTGGGCTCAGCTTTGATGTTCCTACTGCGCTACTGGGAAGAGGGCGGGGTGCATTTATGACTGGGGGAAAAGACATGGGTTCACTTCGTGAATGTAGAAACGAAGGAACAGTCAAAACAGTGGATGCTAACGCATTCACCAAACTAGCCCAACAAATTCAAACAAACATTTTCGCAACGAAATATGATGGTTGTAGTGCTCTGGGACAGCAAGGGCATTTTGTTTCCAAAATTAATGACGCTAGGGACCACAATAATGTCAGAAGTTTATTGTGAAACACCAAGAAGATTCGTCGGTGGATCCAGTATAAAAATCGTGGAATTTTTATCATTGGCGTCATTATCCTGCCCGACAACGTGCGCCTCTACATTGCTACTCGTAAAAACGCTGTACTTGAGCAGTTAAAGACTTCAACAACACCCTTACATCCAGTACTTGGCACCAAACGATTATCATCTCTTCGGCAAGATGAACGCCTGGCTGGCTATCCAGTGCTTCGACACCGCTGACAAGCACATGGATGGCGTCACCAACTGCCTATGTATGAGGGGATACAAAAACTCGTGTCACGGGACGACACGTGCCTGAACTTAGATGGTGTCTATGTGGAAAAGTAATGCAGTGATGTATGTAACCTCAGTACGTATTTAGATGGCATTGTCAATTTGTTTAAATTGATAGCAGCCAATCGGTGGTTGATTTTGGAAAAGCCCTTGTATATTCTATATCTCAAGCTATGTGGTATCACATTACAGCCGTGATTATAATCTAGACTTAACTGCCGTAAATTATTTTTCTTTCGCTATGAATTCTTGGAGTTCGCATCGTCTCGTACGATTAAACTAAGAAGCGTATTAATATTACATTAAAGTTTTTCACGCAGACTTGGTAGAAAATAGCATTCAATTATACGACAAAATTGATCAGAGGAGGTAATGAATTCAACGTAGTCATTCACATCTACAGAATATAGAAGGCACAAACAGAACCAACATCTGATGTGTTTTATCACCTTTAAGATTAAATGACTCTGTGATCACAGGCGATGCAAGACAACAGAGTCTGAAAGACGCGGCGACTCACTCATCAAGTTCGATGACAACATTTCTCTGTCACGGAATGACCACAATGAGATCCATGGAACTCTGTCAGGTGTGTACACACCCGCTGTGATGTTGTATGTTATGTTTTTGACGTGTATAGCTCGACGAACTCACGCGTCAATGTTCAGCAGTGACGTTTGTACTCTTAGACTGAGGTGAGGGAGAAGGAAGCCTGACTGAGTGTAGCACGTTTCTTAGATGTTCCTTCATGCAGAAACAGCATTTGGTGTTTATATATATACATTCATGCCATACACCAAATATGGGATTCCTTTCATCACCTTATATGTTTTAATGTATTTGCTTGTATCCATCCACACAGGCACCTTTATTATTGTGTTTTATTTCTACAATAATTTGAATAGGTTACTGCTTGTACGTGGAGTGTTAGTGGACTGGGAGATACAGAACCAGCACTACTAGAGGTCATGAAACATTCAATGATATTAGGGCTCGCAGATACAAGGAAAGAGGGGCAGAACACAAAGCGACTACATGGAGTTGCTCCGTGGCGAAGAGGTTACGGACGCAGTGCGTGATCCCGCACTGATACCCGCGTGATCCCGCGTGATACCCGCGTTCGAAACTCAACTGCGCGCGATTTGCCAGCAGACCGCATTGCGTTAGTTTTTACGAAATTGTATAGGTGTCGTTCGTTCAGAAATCAATGGCAAACTACTGAACGTAAACTTGGCAAGAGATCACAACAGCAATTTTGCCGGTGTTGATTGCAACGCCCTGTACAGGATATGCAACTAACTTTTCTTTTATAATGCACACTGAAAAAGCGCAAGGCATTGTCAACACTGAATTTATATGTAAAACAGTGCAATATTAATACACATTACAGAAGGCAGTATGACAACAATTATTATACAGACATATACCCCATGTAACGATACCTACAGCGATGAATACAAATACGAAAACTTCGATAACCTTACCGTCAAGTTAAACAATGCTAATGAGAAAGATTAACTTATTTTGATGGATGATTTCAATGGACCAGTAAGCACAAGAAGAACACCGTGGGATGAATGCATGGGGCCGTTCATCGACACAGAGACTGAATGTAATAGCGGTGACGAAAACCTACTTTATATTGCTCCAAACAAAAATTTAACTAAAATTAATAAATAGTTTTTTCCAACATCATCGTAGCCACACAAACACTTGGTATAAATGGAGAATATATAGATCAAACATCTCAAATTGACTTTATTCTATTTGGGACAACAGATAAAAGACTACTAGTGGATTCAAGATCACTCCCAAACACAGACTTTTATAGTGATCACAAAACAGTTGTAATAAAAAATAATTCAACATACATGAATATTAGAAACAAAAAGGTAACCACAGATGTAATAATTATAAGAAGCTTCAGGAAAATTCGGCTGAAGACGAATTCAAACAAGACATCAAACAGCTACATAAGAACATCCCTAATGAGTACTCAAGTGCAGATCAGGAATGGACAATTTTCAAGTCTGCTATGCCTAACATGCTGGAAAATAAATATGGAACAGGGCTGGGCAACAGATTAAGAACCGCTTGGTGGAACAATAAAGTTAAAGACAGCGTATCCAGAACGTAGATAACATGGAAACATGAACACGGTTATATTACTTATAGGATTAATTCATTCATTAGCATGTTCCTTGCAGAACCTCACTCACCTAATAATCGTCTTGAAAACTTCTCGGTTATAAGCAGGATGTCCCGCGCCCGATACACCCATCTGGAGAGAATCTGCCCCATCCAGCCCGACGAAATGACCAACGACAAATTAAAGCACATAAGATGTGTCCTGGAGAATATACGATGAACAAATGACAACTCTCAGCAAAGGATATCCAAGTGAAATATATAAACGTGTCAACAAAATAAGAAACATAGATGCATGCAACAACCCAACCACAATCATAAATAGCATCAGAGGTATTACCAATATTTAATCCACAACAGACTAGCAAGGTGGGCAGAATAATTTCAAGAACTACTTAACCCCACACATGACATAGCAAACCCATATTTGTGTGCCTGAAAGCTGTGGACAACAAGAACCAAACTTCATCCCTGAAGAAGTAAAATTAGTTATACTGGAATGTCCTAAAACCAAATCACCGGGTCCAGGTGAAATAACTACAGAAGCTCAATCAATCAATCATGTGCCATGCCGGAAAGCGTGGGCGGTCATGACTCGCCATTTCAATCGATCACCAGTGTCGTGGATCAGCTCAGTGTTCCTGTCTCGTCCATGCCATGTGGCCAAGCCATCCAGGTATTTTCCTCTCGGTCTTCAGGCTTTTTTGGGGAATGCAGGAGTTAAATGACTGACAAGACTGTATTTTATACGATCGTGGGAAGAAAGAAAAGTCCCAGACTATTGGCAACAGACTGTAATAGTACCAATATGGGAAAAGAAAGGCAATATGAGAGAGTGTGAAACATACAGAGGTATATCACTCATGAGATACTTGGTGGAAATGTACGCAAGACAAGTGGAACAAAAAGCTAGACCAATAGTTCAACAACAGATAAGCGAAGTACAATTTGGTTTTAGGAAAGGTAAAAGTCGCACTGATGCTCTGTTCAAACTAAGACAAATATGAGGGGGGAAAACTATCAAATACAGTGACTTACAAAACAATGTATTCGTAGATGATCAGGAAAAGGCTGTCGTTGGAGCAGATAGATATAAATTATGGTCCATCAGTGAATACTACGGGATACAAGGACAATTATTAGAAAACATCATAGCCATGTATCATTCATTTAAAAAAAAGTAAGGTAAGAACACAAGAAGGTATATCAAATATGTTCACAGTCAAGGGAGGTCAGTTTATCATTTGCTTGATTTATTCTCATTATCTATGATAACAAGGAAAACGATTACAATTTAACCACTAACATTCTCTAATTGGTGACTGCGCTGAATAGTGGGAATACTATGGTATGACCAAATTATTAATGTGGAGCGCATGAAGAGCATTAGAGAAATACCACCGAACCAATAAGTGAAGAAACGATGCTGACGCTGGATATGACAAAGATTGAGAAAACTCGAGAATAGTAGAACTAGACAAGCTTGGAATCCAGAGGGTGACAAAAATAGAGAAAAGCCTAAAAACTCAAGCAAACGAGAAGGAGACACAGACATGAACAATATGGGACGGACATGAAGAGAGTTGCATGCGATAGGTAATGATAGATGCGGTACATGTGGAAAGGGGGAGGAAGGACGGGGTGAAGTGGGATGGCTGTGCCCCAGTGTGGGACAGAATGCACAGAAGAAGAAGAATGTACGGTTCTAGAGTGGACCCACTCTCACAAAAATGTGTCGCAGACAATGTCCACATTTGTTTCTGAAATTGTTAGTTAAGGAAAGGTGTCGATGATGGGAACTGGACACTCCAGCTCATATTTCGTGGCCTAGTATATATAAAGACTTAACACTTCCCACCCTGACGGCAGTACTGGATATGGGACTAACATCACAATGTACACTGGATGTGTGGCTACATTGGGGCAGCTTGTACACTGGATGTGTGGCTACATTGGGGCAGCTTGTACACTGGATGTGTGGCTACATTGGGGTAGCTTGTACACTGGATGTGTGGCTACATTGGGGCAGCTTGTACACTGGATGTGTGGCTACATTGGGGCAGCTTGTACACTAGATGTGTGGCTACATTGGGGCAGCTTGTACACTGGATGTGTGGCTACATTGGGGCAGCTTGTACACTGGATGTGTGGCTACATTGGGGCAGCTTGTACACTGGATGTGTGGCTACATTGGGGCAGCTTGTACACTGGATGTGTGGCTACATTGGGGCAGCTTGTACACTGGATGTGTGGCTACATTGGGACAGCTTGTACACTGGATGTGTGGCTACATTGGGGCAGCTTGTACACTGGATATGTGGCTACATTGGGGCAGCTTGTGCACTGGATGTGTGGCTACATTGGGGCAGCTTGTACACTGGATGTGTGGCTACATTGGGGCACCTCGTACACTGGATGTGTGGCTACATTGGGGCAGCTTGTACACTGGATGTGTGGCTACATTGGGGCAGCTTGTACACTGGATGTGTGGCTACATTGGGGCAGCTTGTACACTGGATGTGTGGCTACATTGGGGCAGCTTGTACACTGGATGTGTGGCTACATTGGGGCAGCTTGTACACTGGATGTGTGGCTACATTGGGGCAGCTTGTACACTGGATGTGTGGCTACATTGGGGCAGCTTGTACACTGGATGTGTGGCTACATTGGGGCAGCTTGTACACTGGATGTGTGGCTACATTGGGGCAGCTTGTTCACTGGATGTGTGGCTACATTGGGGCAGCTTGTACACTGGATGTGTGGCTACATTGGGGCAGCTTGTACACTGGATGTGTGGCTACATTGGGGCAGCTTGTACACTGGATGTGTAGCTACATTGGGGCAGCTTGTACACTAGATTTATGGCTACATTGGGGCAGCTTGTACACTGGATGTGTGGCTACATTGGGGCAGCTTGTACACTGGATGTGTGGCTACATTGGGGCACCTCGTACACTGGATGTGTGGCTACATTGGGGCAGCTTGTACACTGGATGTATGGCTACATTGGGGCAGCTTGTACACTAGATGTATGGCTACATTGGGGCAGCTTGTACACTGGATGTGTGGCTACATTGGGGCAGCTTGTACACTGGATGTATGGCTACATTGGGGCAGCTTGTACACTGGATGTATGGCTACATTTGGGCAGCTTGTTCACTGGATGTGTGGCTACATTGGGGCAGCTTGTTCACTGGATGTGTGGCTACATTGGGGCAGCTTGTACAATGTATGTATGGCTACATTTGAGTAGCGTCTACACTGGATGCATGGCTGCAACGGGGCAGCAGGTACAATAACTAGGTTGTGTACATATTTACCCGCTCGTCGGACTCTTAGTTAAGATACGTAGTTAACTGTAACGTCTAGAACAGAGGTTCTCAACCTTTTTTTTGGCTCATGCACCCTTTCACCATATGTTCAGAATGAAATCGTATTTTCTCCCTATACATTTTCCCCCTCCCCCACACAGTATACGTAAAAATGGATGCTAAATTTAATAAGGCATACTAGAACAAGTCCGGGAGTCTCCGTGGCGAAGTGGTCAACCTTTTGACTAGGGCTCCGAAGGTTGTGGGTTCGATTTCGGGCCGCGTCCTTCTGTTCACGAGTTAAATTTTTCGGAGACTCCTGTGGGTCGTCGCTAGAGCTACGGAGTTCGTGCTTTGTGCGACACTTTCCGCGCTGCGGAAAGAGACCGAACCATATGGAATAAAACCCGGTACAATGAAGTCGACCCTGTCGACTTTTAAGCGACTTTTTAGAACAAGTCTACACGTGTACATAAAACATGATTTGCGGGTCTACTTACGTTACAAAAACCAATTTCAGAAGGGCGAAATGTAGAGAATCGTAAAGTATGGAGGGAAAACAATATCAAGTAATCGATTCGTGTGTTTACGCGATCTTGAAAAAAAGAATCTTAATTATCCCCCCCCCCCCCCGACTGGAAACCCTAAAATTCCCCCTGGATGGTGGGAGGGGGAAATTCCCCATCGGTTGAGAACCACTGGTCAAGAACATCTCTAGATAATGCCTGTCCAACTGTTATTTTCTCTATTCTTTACAGACGGCGGACCTGACATTCCTGTAGTGTCTGCTGCAGAGGACGGCACAGATGGGATCGCAAGAGAAGATCGCGTCTGAAGACATGATTTGAGAAGATAGTGTGGTCTAGTTATATGTTGACAGTGTGCTCACACGTATGATGATAGTGTGCCCACACGTACGATGATAGTGAGGCTAACACGTATGATGCAATAGATGATAATGTAACGGCCGCACACATTTTCTAAGATTGTAAATACACTTTAATAGAGTCATCATTGACCTGCATGCTAATGCATACACCAGAATTAATACATGCTACATCTATTATAGAAGTAAACAAAGATCTGCATCTTTGCTTCATTGACTACACAAATGCTTTCGATAAAGTAAGATGTCATGGTCGGATTGCCCTCTTGATACTAGTTTGTTAAATGCGTCCACCTTCCTAGGTGTAATGACTGTAGGTAACTTTTTGTGCAGTCGGCACCATGGTCATCTCTTAGCATATAACTTGCTGATGGTTACTTTAACATACTTTACACATGACACCAACTCGAACACGAGTAAATTCAAACAGCAGTTAACTCGGACACTGTTTATACGTTTTCTACATATAATTTTCTACACAACCACATGTCACATTATCAAATATACAATCACTTATTCGACGATCACTTCACAGTACACTACATCACGATTTAAAAGCGTGGCTCAATGTAGAACCATAACGCTGTATACTTTTCACCATGTCCATGCTGGACGATGGATCCACGCAGACTGCCTATCCAGAGCCCACTTCCTGTCACCTGGGAAGCGTGTCGCAACGTTTTCACGTTGCGTGACAAGTACCCACTTTCAACTTTCTGGTGTTCCCCTGCTGAACACCATTATAACCTCTACACTCCGACCTGGACTATGGTTTAACTCTGTCATGACGTCATAAGGGTCATGGCATTCCCCCTTTCTTAATGCGAAAAAATTAATTTTAATTAAATTTTTTTCTGTTTCCATTTACAGAATAACATCTACGAATAAATTATCTCATCCAAATTTAATTTAACTATATCTTTTACAATGTCTAAACACCATAATCTAATTGTAATTTAATCTGTAATCTGTCAGTTGACAACTTCTTGTCATTCTGAAATATACAAACTCATTAATCATCTTTGTCACAATATCTAATACATCAAAATATCCATGCCTATATCTTTCCTACAGACTTTAATCAAATTCCTATATGACAATATAACTATAAGTGTTATTTCTAAAATAAAATAACTATTTCAATCAGTAACTGCAATTGCCTGTTGATCTAAGACCTTCCTTTTATGATATTTCAAAATCAAAATTTTACTTCTATCCGTCTCTTATGCTGTTCCTTTAACTACTTCAGTGTATTGGTGGTAGGTAGCGTCTGTGGTGGTCATCCACGACTGACCATCACTCAGCTTCATCTGCTCATCTTCACCAACGATTTGCTATGCTATTCGTCCCAGGTCTAGAAGACTTCTCCACCGAGATACAATTTTCCGGACTGCAAGGATTGCCCGAGGAAGATACTAAGTTCCAAGTACCGCCAGCATATCCTTGCTGTTATCGCGTTAACATACTTGACCACCCGCATCTACGGTCAGTCAGCCACTGCAGTTACAAACTTCCACCACCGCCCATGCTTGTACAAAGTTCCAAGTACCGCCAGCATCTCTTTGCTGTTATCGCGTTAACATACTTGGCCACCTGTTCTTCGCAATCCAGCGTTCTCATGGTAGACAGTCTGATACGCATTACTATACCTCTTTGACTCTGTCGTTGTAGACATAGCGTATAGCAATGAACATAGTCGCAGCTAATAACCTTGTGACACTTTTATGCCCATGACAGCTCCTTTCCAACCTGCAAGAAGTTATTACCTCCAAATCTAACTTTCATTTTATGTACATTATACCAAAATATATTATCATTGTTTTTTTTTATATTTTCTAAGTATTATGTATATAATACCACCTTAATATCATTTCTATACTCATATACTTAATTAATGCATAATCCTTCAAATTAATAACCAATCAATAATTTATGCAAATATAAATAAGTTAATAATCAGTCAATCATTTATGCTTATAGTAATAAATCAATAGTCAATCAATTATACATACCTATATAACAAAATCAACAATAGACTAATCACCAATCATCATCATCTGACTAATAAAAATATATAAATTGCATAGAGAAAAAGAGTTTTTGAGGGGCTATAAAGAACCTGTACTTTTGCATGGATGTGAGACGTGGTCAATGAACAGACAACCTGATAAACATCTAATGACAGTAAAAATGTCGTTTCTGCGGAAAATGTAATGAATACCATGGATAGACAGAAAATCCAATGGCCAAATCCTACAAGAAGCAAATTAAAACTGCAAGCTGATTATAGAAATTAGACAGTCAGGCATGTTTTTATGCGTTAGTAAAAGAAATACACTAGAGAACATGGTTACAGCTGACAAGATTGAGGGAAAATAACAAGAGGGAGGCAGAGAAGTAAATATCTAGATTAGTTGGTCATGTGGCATGGTCGAGGCAAAAACACGGAGCTAATCCACTACTAAGGTGGTCATGTGAGATGGCGAAAGGTGACAGCCCACGTTTATCGGTATGGCACTTGATTTTGATAACAACCATTTTCTTACAGGTATTTCTGACAGTTTGCCACGGCAACATTGTTATTTTCTGCTCTTTGTGATGTTGAAATGTGTAATATATAACTGTATAATAATTTATAATATAAATTTATAATATATATATTATTTATTAGTTTTATTATTAATGTATATACTTAGTTAAGTTATTAAGTTTAGTTAATATTTAGTTAATTTAATATATTAAGTTATATTAATGTATAATATATACATTTATAATATAAATAAAATAATAAATAAGTCACTAAGTGACTGACATTCCCATGTTAATTGACGTACAATGGACCATGTTGATTGATGTACAGTTCTAACTGTCACTCACATGTGGATTGACGTACAGTTACTATGTGTCATTCCCATATAGATTGACGTATAGTCACTAACTATCATTCCCATTTTAACTGACGTACAGCCAATAACTGTCATTCCTATGTTGATTTAAGTATAGTTACTATCTGTCATACCCATGTAGACTGACGTACAGCCACTAACTAGCATTCCCATGTAGACTGACATATATCCACGGCCATACCTCTACTGGGGGTTTCATGTGTATTTCTTGAGTGGCTCGTCTGTGTAGATAGCGAAGCAGAATCACAGAGGTACAAAAGTACAAAGGAAGTCAAGTAACTCCAGTAGTCCTTGTTCACCTTACTTTATTACACACGATTGTATCAAGAGACACTACCACCAGTCCTGTGTTGCTGGGAGGGCAGGTGGTTCACAATAATTATTAATAATATTACAAATGCAGTCTCTGATTACAGCTCGACCATTTTCAGGTAATATAATCGTTATTGCAGACTGTCATTCATTGTGACCTCGTAATACTGTATATCTCCAAACTTCTCACTTGCTTACTTCTTGGTGGCTTGCGAACAACGGCATTGAGTTACCGTGCTATGTTCAGCTCCGAAAATTTCTCGTGCGGTGCAAGATTGACACCAACATTTGTCGCAGGTTCTTGTTGTAAGATCGATGGCCATCGGCTCAAACAACTCTGCGCTTTCATAAGCCATTACACAATCTGCTGGTCATTATAACAAATTAATAAAGCTTTCACACTTACGATCTGAAACCATTTTCTTGCCACAGAAAAACATCCACACATCCTTTCTTGTCAGCACTCCAGACCTAACTAACTTTAGTTGTTTCATTGCATGTGAACTAAAATGTTCCGGTCACGTGATACGCAACTTTCTTAAATAGTTTCCCTTAGAGTTATTCATCATCATCATGTTCCCGATCTACCTTTACACTTTTTATCAGAGCGTGTCAGTTACTTGTTGTTGCGTGAATTGTTCTCACTTTTCCCTTTATTGGTCTTTTACCATAGACCTTCTGTCAACCCGTAAGCTGAATACTGTAAGCCATATATTGCCACATGGCATCCACTAACTATCATTCCAATGTTAATTGACGTACAGCCACTATCTGCAATGCCCATGTTGATTGAAGTATAGTTACTATCTGTCATACCCATGTAGATTGACGTACAGCCACTAACTATCATTCCCATGTAGATTGACGTACAGTTACTGTCATTCTTATGTAGATTGAAACTAGTGTGTCTTTTAGGCACATTATCACTAAGTTAAAAGTACTCAAAAGGGATATTCCTATCACGTAGTGACAAAGACTGCTGTGGAGGCTGAAGTACAAGCGTTGATTTTCGAGAATTTGCTAGACGGTGATGCTGTCATCTACACAGATGGGTCGGCCGTCCGACATGTGAGACGCTCATGGGCCTTTACGGCTCAGGCCGGAGGGAGAATTGTGAAGAAGGACTCTGGTGTTTTCACGGAAACCACAAGTATCCTGACTATGGAAGTCATGGCAGTAATTACAGCAATAACATGGCTCGAGCCGGCTGCCTGGCCGAGGAGTTAGCAGCTTTCTCCGTTAATCCCAAATACTCTCGTGGTCAACGTGAGCGGACGAGAATTAGAAGTGGTTCGAGTCACGTTTGTGACTTATGAGAGTATGCAGCCGGTCGCTCAGAAAGTCGTGGCGTGCTGATGAGCGTAATCTAGCCTAGGAATCAACATACAGCTGAAAGATGCTGGTGTTGACCACAATATCCTGAAACAGGATGGAAACGCGGGGAAAAAAGAAAAAAAAAACATGGCTCGAGACACAGACATTCACTAGGGCATGTTTCCTTAGCGACTCAATGAACATGATCAAGAAGATAGAGGTGGGGTTGATCCGAAGAGAATGGTTGCTGTCTCTGGAGCGGTCTCGGCTGGCAAAGATTCGTTTCATCTTCGTGCCAGGGAATGCGGGAGTACAATAAAATGATCGGGCTGACAAGCTCGCAGGTGAGGCTACGGTGGAGGGCTGACGCTCCATGGACGAGGCTGACATTTTGAATGCTCTACGAGAAGTAAGACATTTGCGTGAACCAAGTGATGACTGTGAATCTACAACCATGGCCAGACTGCGAGAACAGCAAATTAAAAGAGGGGTGGCCAAACAAGAACACTACGCAGGAAGCCAAAGAAGATTGATAAACCAACACAGAACTGGTGTCGTTAGCCGCTACGCGCTGCGAGATTTGCTGAGGAGGGGATCCGAGCACTTATGGACTGAATGGTTCGATGCGCAATGAGGATGGTCTGACGACTAACTAACTAACTAACTCGTGACAAAGACAAGCAAATATGGATTATAGAAAGTGTCATGTTGGATCAAGTCATGAAATAACATGATTGCAGATAGTTCAGACGCTGATCGTGTGAGCTGTAAGATGGTGGGAATGCCCATGTGTTCACATGCATTCAGTGTGGACTACCATTTACTGCACAAATTGGTCGGTCCAGTCACATTCACTAAAGCCATGGTTGTAGTTATTGTATCTTTGTTTAATCATAATGTAACAAACAATCGTCTGTCAAGACGTCATGGTGCCATTGACTTGAATGTACAATTCTAAAGTTTAGAAAGTGCCATATTGGATGTACAATTCTAAAGTTTAGAAAGTGCCATGTTGGATGTACAATTCTGAAGTTCAGAAAGTGCCATGTTGAATGTACAATTCTGAAGTTTAGAAAGTGCCATGTTGGATGTACAACTCTGAAGTTTAGAAAGTGCCATGTTGGATGTACAATTCTGAAGTTCAGAAAGTCCCATGTTGGATGTACAATTCTGAAGTTCATAAAGTCCCATGTTGGATGTACAATTCTAAAGTTTAGAAAGTGCCATGTTGGATGTACAACTCTGAAGTTTAGAAAGTGCCATGTTGGATGTACAATTCTAAAGTTTAGAAAGTGCCATGTTGGATGTACAATTCTAAAGTTTAGAAAGTGCCATGTTGGATGTGCAATTCTGAAGTTTAGAAAGTGCCATGTTGGATGTACAATTCTAAAGTTTAGAAAGTGCCATGTTGGATGTGCAGTTCTGAAGTTTAGAAAGTGCCATGTTGGATGTACAATTCTAAAGTTTAGAAAGTGCCATGTTGGATGTACAATTCTAAAGTTTAGAAAGTGCCATGTTGGATGTGCAATTCTGAAGTTTAGAAAGTGCCATGTGGGATGTACAATTCTAAAGTTTAGAAACTGCCATATTGGATGTGCAATTCTGAATTTATAATGTGCTATGCCCGACGCACAGACTGGACAGTGCAAATATGACAGTATCAGTATACAATAAATGACCAGAAGCAACTCCCTTTGCAGACAGATCCAGCTAGAAGAAGAGGGGGAAAGAGCAAACATTGTGTGATTCTATTGTGTCTGTTTTATATCATTGAAATGTACGTTTGCTGGTTCTAAGAATCGGTATATACATAAATGTGTTGTTCTCCAAACTGTGTCATTTTCATTGTTCATCATTGAAGAAAAGTGCCTCATGGCGAAAAACACATTTCAAAGACCATCGTGTCCTACTGTGTCTGCATTTGTGTAAAGTTTACTTTCTACGGAGTGTGTGTACTGACCTGAATTAATCCATGTATGTTGGTCGGGAGGACATTGAGCACTGGTGGAGATGTCCGCGTGGAATGGAAGTGATCAACATAAATAACACATGGTTGACAGATTCCATCCAACCCACCAAGCCCAATATGCCGTTGGTTTTCGTTGCTGACACTTTTGCCAGAGCAGCTGCTTTGCAGCCTACTCTTTAGGATTCTAAACTGCCTTGGGAGTATTTTACGAGCCCAATATGCAACCGGCTTCTCCTGTTTCTGGCCTTTATTCAAGAAAGCTCGGCATCAGATTTCATTAGCCACAATATCAAAGGGACATATGGAATCTATAGAAGCTAATTGTTCATCAGGAGTCATGTTTTCACATCACCACTCCAGCCGTGCCGATCATCACCTCTTGCTTTATGTTACTTACAGTTCTATCAGCTATGTCGTTACCAGTTTCCTGTCATATGTCATAACTCCCATACCTTATTACCTGTCATGTCATGTAACACCTGTCATATGTGACTACTTATCTGCTTCCTGTCCTAATATCGTATTTTCGCCTTGATTGCATCTGTTCACGAGCACTGGTTGGCATGCAGATAGGAAATACACAACGATGGGCACGTGGGATTCATTACATAACAGAGAGATAGCTCTCAGCAATATACAACAGACAACACAGAAATCCCCAGGAGAAGATACATCAGACAACACAGCGATCTCTATGGAAAAGATACACCAGTCAACACAGAAATCTCCCCAGTGAAGATACACCAGATAATACAGCAATGTCCTCAGTGCTGATATACAAGACAACACTGCAATCTTCCGAGTGAAAGTATACCAGACAACACAACAATTTACACAGTAAAGATACACCTTACAATATAGCAATCTCGTAGCTGAAGATACACCAGACAGCATAGCAATATCCCTAGTAAAGATACACTAGACAACACAGCTATCTAACTAGTAACGATATACCAGACAACACAGCAATCTCACTAGTACAGAAACACCAAATAACACAGCAACCTCCCTAGTAACGATATACCAGACAACACAGCAATCTCACTAGTAAAGAAACACCAAACAACACAGCAATCTCCCTAGTAACGATACACCAAACAACACAGCAATCTCCCTAGTAAAGATACACCAAACAACACAGGAATCTCCCTAGAAAAGATACACCAAGCAACACAGGAATCTCCCTAATACAGATACACCAGCCAACACAGCAATCTCCCTAGTAAAGATACACCAGACAACACAGTAATCTCCATTGTAAAGATACACCAGACAACACAGTAATCTCCCTTGTAAAGATGCACCGGACAACACAGTAATCTCCCTTGTAAAGATACACCAGACAACACAGTAATCTCCCTAGTAAAGATGTACCAGATAACACAGCAATGTCTCTTGTAAAGATAACCAGACAACACAGTAATCTCCCTAGTAAAGATACACCAAACAACACAGCAATCTCCCTAGTAAAGATACACCGGACAACACAGTAATCTCCCTTGTAAAGATACACCAAACAACACAGTAATCTCTCTTGTAAAGATACACCAGACAACACAGTAATCTCCCTAGTAAAGATGTACCAGATAACACAGCAATCTCCCTTGTAAGGATACACCAGACAACACAACAATCTCCCTAGTAAAGATACACCGGACAACACAGTAATCTCCCTTGTAAAGATACACCAGACAACACAGTAATCTCCCTTGTAAAGATACACCAGACAACACAGTAATCTCCCTTGTAAAGATACAACGGACAACACAGCTCCCTCCCTAATGAAGAGACACAAGATAATACAGCAATCACCCTGGAGAAGATACACAGCATAATGCAGAAATCACTATAATGAAAATGTTAACATGGACACAAAAGCTATACATCTTATATGGATACCATATCTATACATTTTACATGGATACACTATCTTTACATCTGACATGGATAATGTATATATACATGTGAAATCTGAAAATAATATGTACATCTGACATCAATACAAAATTTGTTTATTTGTCATTGATATAATATCTATACAACTGACATTAATATTCTATCTGTGTTTCTGATGTATGACTGAATACAATATCTATACATCTGATATGTATACAATATCTATATATCGTATATGTATACAATATCTATACATCTGACACGCATACAATATCTATACATCTGACACGCATACAATATCTATACATTTGACATACACACAATATCTATACATTTGACATGGATATAATATCTATACATTTGACATACATACAATATCTATACATTTGACATACATACAATATCTATACATTTGACATGGATATAATATCTATACATTTGACATACATACAATATCTATACATTTGACATGGATATAATATCTATACATTTGACATACATACAATATCTATACATTTGACATACATACAATATCTATACATTTGACATGGATATAATATCTATACATTTGACATACATACAATATCTATACATTTGACATACATACAATATCTATACATTTGACATGGATATAATATCTATACATTTGACATACATACAATATCTATACATTTGACACACATACAATATCTATACATTTGACATGGATATAATATCTATACATTTGACATACATACAATATCTATACATTTGACATACATACAATATCTATACATTTGACATGGATATAATATCTATACATTTGACATACATACAATATCTATACATTTGACACACATACAATATCTATACATTTGACATGGATATAATACCTATACATTTGACATACATACAATATCTATACATTTGTCACGCATACAATAACCATACATTTGTCACGCATACAATATCTATACATTTGTCACGCATACAATATCTATACATTTGACACACACACACACACACACACACACACACACAATAGCAAAACATCTGACATATATACAGTTTCCACCAGTCAATCAATTAAAGTGTATTTGCATACTCAGGATTGTTGTGTATGGATGTGATGTCTTCGTTGCTGTTATCCACAACATCTTCATATGCACTGGCCAGATTATCATTAATTTCCTCATACGTTCGGGCCTGACTATCATCACACGATTGGACCACACAATCGTCACCAACTATGTACTCAGACTCGACATTTCCCTGCGTTGCCATCTGTGTTGCCGTCTGGGTTACTGCCTTAGAAACTTCAGGAATTTCATATCCGCCGTCTGTTATAGAATAGAGAAACAACCGTTGATCAGGCATGATTATAGAGATGCTCTAGACGTTAAAGATAACTACGTAAGGAACAGGCTCATTATAGCAGTCGGCTGAACATTCTGTGCTGCAACTCTAGTTATTAGGTACAGAACCACACCTATTCCCACCCCAGCAGTAAAAGAATCTATCGCTTTTCACGCCAAATCCAACTGTATTTACCAATTTACATGCAGGTCCGAGTCTACCTACATCGGCATAACAGAGCGGCAGTTACAGAGCAGGGTTGCTGAACACATTCTTAAGTGGATTGACAAGATACTACATACAGGTGATGTGAGCGTATGTAGGCCGACACAACCGGAAAATTCCCTCTTCATCGATAGAGAGGCATGTGCTGGAAAGCGGCCATGTGATTGAGAGAGACAGTGCTGTTCAACTTACAAGACAGTCGCTTGGTAAAGTTTGCAGAAGCCATAGTGATTAACCTACATATGCCAGCCTTGTGCAAAGAGAAAGACATTTTCTTCTTCTTTCATTCGCTTGAAATATGTCTATAACTGAAATGTTGTCTCTTGTATGAATTTAACTGTCTGTTTTAGTTCACACAGTGGTCCTTAGAGTTTATGTTCCACTGTCGTCTCTCTAGACCAGAAGGTTTGCCTAGATAAGTTATATTTTTGGCAGTCTTGGAGTATGTGCTCTGCTGTCTGCGACGCCAATGCACGTGTGCACATGGCTTTTTCACCAATCTTGAATTTTGTATACATGTGGTTGCGTAATCTATTGTGTCCTGTTCTGAGGCGGAGAATAATTACTTGTTCTGGTCTGTCCATAACGTGGTAGTTATCTTGAGCAGATTTTGGTGGCTTTCTGACTGATATGATCATTCTTTTCATTTGATGGTATGTAAGGGGCACATCAGGCTGTTCTTCTTTGGCTCCTTCCTTAGCCAATTAATCAGCTCTGTCGTTTCCGGGTACTCCACAGTGGGATGGTATCCACTATATGGTGACCTTATGCTGACTGCTAAGTTCAGAAAGTAGTGACTTTAGTACTGGCAATTTCCCAGACAGGAGCGCCTTGAGTAATGATTTTACATGTTAGTCAGTTTAAAATTACCGTGGTAGCCAATTGGCATTACTGTGCGAGCATGAGTTTACGTCAGCTAGAAGGATTTATCTAGTCATTTTACTTTATGTTGTGTGAATTCTGCAGTATGTACCTCACGAGATGCGGCGAAATATGCCAGGCAATAAATCGTGCAATATATTGTTTGTGTCTTTGTTATTCAATTTCACTACGGGAAAACATTGTTTTGAATAACTACGTGCTATAACTAAGAGTACGACCTGCGCGTAAACATGTCCACAACATAGCTAGTGTTTGTTTTCTTCTTTCTTCTTTGCGATCATCCGGAGTGTTTTTTCAGATGTGATTGCGGTGTGTCTGTTATGCGCCCTTGGGCCGAAACCCGTAGGCCAACACATCGACTTTAGCGTGCTTTTTTGACCAGGTAGCATTCCTGGGAGACACTCACTTTTGCGGTGCCGTCTGCAACCCAGCTGGCCAGGATGGAACGGTCGAAGACAACGGTCATCCCTCAAAGGAAGGCAGGGACAGTCCATAGCATTTTCCGCCATCCAAGGTTGCTTCCATAGTTGCAGGGCCGACACATAGCGCCCTGGTTCTGGGCTAGCCGAGGGATTCGTCACGTCCTGCTTATGGCTGCTTTAAATCCTCACTTCAATATATTGGGCTTTCCTTCACCACGGGCCGTTCCTGCACAAACCAGACAAGTCTGCAGATGGTATCCACTCAGCGAGTTTTCGGACATGTGCTTGTCCTTGCGCCCTTCAGAGCTGTTCCAGGCACGGCGGACATTCGGAAAACTACCTAGTCAGAGCTGTTCCGAGCAAGAGCGGCATTCGGAAACTAGGTAGTCAGAGCTGTTCCTAGCACGAGAGACAAATGGACGAGACGTTTCACTCGGACGTAAAATGCGTAGTGCCAGTTTTTATTTTGCCACCCGTAGGCCAGCACTGCCGGCTTCGGCGGGCATTTTTTAATGAGGTTAGCCTTCCTCGGGTTTTGAGGCACGTTAGACTTATTGTTGTGATGCCGCCCACATCTCAGCTGGTCAGGATAGAACGGTCAACGACAAAATGGTCAACCCTCAAGGGAAGGCAGGGACAGATCATGGGCATTCTCTCGCTATCCAAGGAGGCTTCCATAATTGCAGAGCCGGCACATATTGCTCTGAGACTGGGCTCACCCGAGTAGTTGCCACGTCCTGCTCATGGCTGCTTTAGTTCCTCACTTCCATATGTTGGGCATTTCGCTTGCCTCGCTTGCCACTGGCCGCTCAAGCACACACCAGGAACGGTCAGACTGTGGGCGACATCCACACGGTAAGCTTTGCTTTTGACTTCGGACCACGCAATAGGTTCGCTCGCCGTGCGTTCCATTTCGCGTCATTGAGACGTTCTTCCACTTTTGTCTACACTCTCTATGAATTAGATACAGACAGTTTTCGTAACCATTTCCTTCGACTGGGGGACTTCTGACTTTTTGTGCTCGCTCACGAGGCAGGCTACATGTGCTGCCGGCTCAGCACCTTACCTTCGTGCAGCAGTGAACGAGAAACGGCCTGGCCCTCTCATCCGGGAATCCCTCATATCCCCCAGCTGAGAGCCTTCGAACATGTATCAGACCTGAGCATGTAGCTTGCTCAGAATCACACCTCTATTTTTCGGTAGGTGGGTATCAGCCTGGCTCTCAGATCCGAGGGTTTGTGGCTTAGAGGCGTTCAGCCACAGCCCTCGACAGGGAGCCTTAAGAGTTTTGTCCGGACCAAGAACTTCTGCCTTCGTGCACCTGATTTAAATTTTTGACTGTTATCCTCAGTCTACCTGCAGGGCAGCAGGTTGTGTCTCTCTTAGTCTGATCCCTATCCCATAAGCTGTCCGATATGTAGTTTTTCATCCATCGGCAAGCATATGGGGTCGATGGGACACGCAAGCTCCCCCACCACGTCAAGGTGGAGACACATCGGGGGAGGTGTTTGTTTTTAATGATGCATATCCCTTACATGACGTTGCAGTCAACACCAGTATTTTTCAGCTGCTGTTGATGTACTAGGCAAGATTAGGCTCAGTAGTTTGGCATTGCTTTCTGAACGACCGGCTCACAAACCCCTAAGTTACCAGTGCGGCGCGAACCGCTGCCGATTCTCGCGCAGCTACGTTACTCACGAGAATATACGGGATTACGGAGAAAGACGTTAACGCCTACGGCAGGGAGACCTCCTAGCTAATGTAACACAAGCAAATAAAGTAACTGTCATGAGTGTACTCGGAGGGAAAAATAGACTGAGAACAACTCAGAAAAGACTTGGCATTGGTGGCGTCTGGTCACAGTGAATTTGCAGAGAGACAGTTAGGAAATAGATGGTTAAATTGAAGGAACCAATCAGAGGGCGAGCTCAGGCCACGTGATGTGTTGAGCAGGCGGTGAACCGGCAGACGGGAGTCAATCTGCTGGGAACCGCCATCGGAGTCAACATCGTAGAAACAACCAGCCAGAGTTATAATGTGAAGATGAGGACCGAGATTTGAAAGTAATATGAAACCAACGGTCGATCATCTGGAGAGAGTGTTAACTGGCGTTGAGATCGTTGTACAGCCGCCGCAACCAAGTCATTGAGCACGTTACAGCACAGGGAGCGATTCCAGCTATGTCGCTTGATTGGGTCGACAGCCCGGTGAGGACTCAGTACAGAAGGTTGTAAGTAAAGTATGTTACTAGTGATATTAGGTAAAGAATCACATTACAACTTGCCTTGACGAGATGCCATGAAGTATAACAAGTCAGGCCAGTGGGGACGTGATACGACGGAATTTGTCGACGTAGCTAGCTGATTTGTTCTTTAAGGCAATAAAGGCATTGGTTGGGCTTGCTTCATACCTGTGACGCAGCAGTTGTTCGTTGTCTTCTTGACCGCATTTAAACATAACTGTCAGTGTAGCTACAACATACCCCTGGAAGCGCATTGGCATAACACATATACGGTGATGACAAGAATTCTCATGTTTGGTGTCGGCGTGTGTATATACAATTATGAACTTCTGTATCCAAATGTGTGAACACCTCTTGACCCGTGAGTTCATCGCACTATACACTTCATGCACACAACATAAAACAATACAGCGTTTATTACCTGTCAGAGTTCGATTGACCTTATTGCGGTCATTCCGTGATAGAGAGATGTTATCCTTATACTCGTTGCCGCTTGTTTTCGACTTGCTTGTCTGGCGTCGCCTGTGAACACAGTCATTTAATCTTTAGCGGAGATAAAAACACATCAGATGATGTTTGTGTTTGACTCTGCTGTATTCTGTGGATGTGAATGACTATGTTGAATTCACTTCATGGTCCTGCTGTGATCACTATAGTTGTATTAGTGAATGTTATTTACAATTCCCCATCAAGAACTCTACTCTAATACATTAATGCTATTAACACACTTTATTTAGTCCACAAATGCGGACCACAGCAAGAAATTGCCGTAGACAAATTATTATGTCTGATTATTTTGACAATGATGATGCAGCAAGGAGTGACTAGAACATCTGGCCAACACCATGTGCAACCAGGCACATAGTCAGATTGCAAAGGGTACCATTGGTATTGGGACTCTTCGCTGGTTGTTGAAGATTTGGACAGAGCACATATGGGAATGTCCCGAGTTCTGTGATGTCCGTTCTTGACTCAACTGATAGAGACGTGGGACAGAAACTACACACACGGGTGGTATAATCGAATATAGAGCAGTGAATTCCCCTAACGATAGCAGTCCTGCCTGTGTCGTGGATGACTGGGGTTTGGTTCTCTGGTCGTTGCGTTGGCGGTATAACCAACATGTACAGTAGATATTTCATTAGATGACATCATAACCAGGTCAAGGCTGTGACCAGACACGTCATTGTGGAGGAGGGGAGACTATACTATGGGCTGTCCGTTGTGAATATACACTTCCCTTACACATGAATACCCCCATAATTGATCCAATCTCTGTCCACACATCATACAAGAATAATATCAGCACAGTGCACCAACTCCGTAGACATAGCAAGAATCCCCTTCTGTGTGTGTGTGTATATGTGTGTGCTTGTGTGTGTTTATATGTGTGTAATAGAATCACACGTGCTGCATATATTAATATGGGTAAATTATCTCACGTTGAAGTTAACCTGGGCAGCGGCCTGCACGACCTGCACTTATTGATGTGCGGTTGCCGAAGATGTTGTAACGTGTGTGTGTGTCATCATGGTTGTTCCCGCTGATCCTAGAAGGCTGGCCGTTGGAATGTCTACCCCGGTGGGTGGGCAATGTGCCATCATGAAGTACGTGTATGCCTTACATTGCCTGATTCACAACATGTCTCTTTCTGTTAGAGGTGGACATCCTCACCGAAGCCAGTCCGCCTTATGCTGAATAATTTACTACAGGATGTCCTCACGGGCAGAGATCACTACATTAGTGCTGGAGTACAAATCACTACACTAGTG
Organism: Cepaea hortensis; assembly: GCA_963921405.1. Classification (NCBI taxonomy): domain Eukaryota; kingdom Metazoa; phylum Mollusca; class Gastropoda; order Stylommatophora; family Helicidae; genus Cepaea; species Cepaea hortensis. The sequence goes on along the minus strand of OY992895.1, from coordinate 87,519,035 downwards.
CTGTAGCACAAATTATAACAATAGTACTGAATCAAAACAATGTTTTCCCGTAGTAACGAAGGCACAAACCACATATAGTACGATTTTGTGCAAACAGAAAGACATAATAGTAAATTTAAAATTACCATGGTAAACAACTAATATTACTGTGTGAACATGTGTATATTTCAGCTTGAACGATTATTCTAATTATTTCACTCTACGTTGTGTGACATCTGCAGTAAGTACCTGACGAGATGCAGCTAAATATGCCAGGCAATAAATCGTACTACATATGGTTTGTGTCTTCATTATTCAAATAGCACTGAAGAATAAATCACTATACTAGTAGAATAGCACACATCACTACACTAGTCCTGCAGCACACATAACTACACTCGTGCTATACCACAAATCACTACAATAATTATGTAGCAAAAATTACTACAATAGTGCTGCAGCACAAATTACTACAATAGTGCTGTAGCACAAATCACTACAGCGGAGGTCATCCCAGTCATTGATTATATCATGTCCAGCAGTCTCCAGACGTGGACATTACATGGCAACCTACCTCCAGCAGACAACAGTAACCACCACAAGTACCAGCACGCCAACGACACCAACCACGGTAGCCACAACAACAGTTACATCCATGTTGTCATGATTGGACAGCTCTGCAGAAGATAATATCATGAAATCGGACTCTACAATTGTAAAACAGTCATTCGAAGTTATGTTTCGATAATTTGTTATTGTGTGTATGTGTGTGTATGATGTGTGTTGTGTATATGTGCCTGGTGCGTGTTGTGTGTATGTGTGTGTCTGATGTGTTGTGTGTATGTGTGTGTGTGTGATGTGTGTTGTGTATGTGTGTGACTGATGTATTGTGTGTGTGTGTCTGATACATGTTGTGTGTGTGTGTGTGTAGTGCGTGTTGTGTGTATGTGTGTGTCTGAAGTGTGTTGTGTGCAAGGGTGTGTAAGATGCGTGTTATGTGTATGTGTGTATTTGCTTGGTGCATGTTGTGTGTATGTTTGTGTCTGATGCGTGTTGTGTGTATGTGTGTGACTGGTTTGTGATGTGTATATGTGTGTGTATGTGTGTGTGTCCGGCGCGTGATATCTGTACAGCTACAGTACTCCCCCACCCCCACACGATGCACCGTCCTTAAATAATGAGCTAGAACAGTTGAAGGAAGAGATGGAAGCGGTCCGCCAGCCAGCTGACAATGGCCGCAATTTGGGAAATAACTACAGACAGTCACATGAAGGCAACATTCCAAACTGCAAGCTTGACGAACAAGCCGGCACACACATTCGTTCACAGACACATATGTCTCATCATCAATGTAAATAAAATCAGCAGAACAACAACATAATCTATGCACTCAGACAACATATTCTCACAGAATGAACATCCTTGCAGCTTGGGCATCCACGGCTACTAGATCTGAGCTCGCAGGTGTGAAAGACATGCCCGATTGTTGTCTGCCGAGAACTGGATGTCTGCACAACTGTGTCCATCTCCCGGTGTATGTACCTGGTGATTGTATATGTGATGCCGCATCTATGTTACCTAATTGTTCGTTATTTTCCGTGCCATCATTCCAGCGGCCACCCCCCGGGCAAAAGCTGTGAGAGGCTGGCTAAACCAGGCGCGGGTAGCCGATTTGGTGTCAAACCAAGCGGTGAACTAGGGTATGCCTACCCAGCATGTGAAGATAGGATCCGGCAGACTGCGCGGAAGAAATCATTCCTGATTCAACGGGCAAGACGGCGTTTACCTGCAAAGCGTTGTGGAACGTAATGAGCACTGCAAGGTACGTAGAGCGCCCTGGTCATTCACTGGACCTGTATTCGTCTCCAGTCGTCTTGACTTGTCCTGCCTCTGGATTCAGATGGACTCAGGCGAGAGAGTGAGGTCGACGAATTGCGCAACTCTTCCTCACTTTAATCCAATTCATCGCACAAGTCATTCTTCATCCAACGTCATATATCACCATCATTCCAGAGTTGGTAATTCATTGTTATGTCAGTGGCGTCTATATTCAGTATATCCTTTATTTAGTTTATTAACCCCGGATAACGGGGTAGGGGTATCCCCTATCAAAGGAGAAGTAAGGCGCATCCTTCCCTCCGCTATCCTACGGACACCCTTGGGCAAGATGGAGTACCCGTTTAGTCCCGAAACAGGGTAACGTGATACCACAGTATGCCATTGGGAAGGTAGCCTTTTCCAAGATGAAAAATATACTGATAAATAAAAAGATATCAATTGAAACGAGAAAAAGAGTGTTGAAGTGCTACTTAGAACCTATGCTTTTGTATGGATGTGAAGCGTGGACAATGAGCAAACAAGCTGAAAAAACATCGATGGCTGTGGAAATGTGGTTTCTGAGGAAGATACAAAGAATACAATGGACAGACAGAAAAACCTATGAGCAAGTCATTCAAGAAACAAATGAAGATCGTAAACTGATTAGAGTCATTAGACGTAGACAATCAAAATTATTTGGGCATGTTATGGGAAGAAATGACTTGGAGAACTTAGTGACAACTTTCTCTCTGTCTCTCTTTCTGTCTCTCTCTCTCTCTCTCTCTCTCTCTCTCTCTCTCTCTCTCTCTTTCTCTCTCTCTCTCTCTCTCTCTCTCTCTCTCTCTCTCTCAATCTTTCATGCCCATATATTTTGAAACATTTAGAAAATTACGCACGCATGCTCACTTCGCTTCACACAGCTACTCAAATCAATATATACTCCCACAATTTCACATACATACATTGACTACTTTAGGGAGTCTAACGGTTGTACACGCTTTACAAGGTCCGGACACTTGTGATTGACAATTGTGCGCGTCCTACGGTACAGGCGCGTACGAAGCCCTCACCTGTGGGACTTGGCTGAACGTCTCTAAGTCGGGTCCCTTGGGTGTCAGGGTCTGGCCACCACTCGCCACCTGCTCGTGAAGGCGAGGTCTCGGAGGTTTGACGCTGAGCCGCCAGCGTCTGCAGCCTACCTTGTGCCAGACGTATTGGTTACCCATTCCTCTGGAATACACAGGGCGAGGCCGAGAGAGCTAACATGTCGTTTGGGCACCACATGTTTCTCTGAAGCTCTGCCCAGGCATTGTGATGGAATTTTAACCACATTCCAACTCACATACTTTGGTCTGTCAAGACTGCAAGGTGACACTCACTCACTTTCATAAGCATCCACGCAAAAATCGCAAAATATGCCACACAAACACACTGCATATCTTAACGTATATTAATGCAATGCAATAAGGATAATGTTTGCTAACACTGATGAAGCAGTGCACTAGTTTTCATACAGTACATGGTGAAATCATGTGACATGAAAATTATACAGATGAAAGATGAAAATAAATGAAATATATTGGAACAGCATGTTATGTTATTACGTTTAATCTAGTCGTTTTCATTACACAGACTTAGATACACACACACTATCGCACTCACTCCCTCACTGTCTCACTCTCTCTCTATATCTCACTCAAACTCTTACTCACTCACTCTCTCCCGCACTCACTCACTTTCTGCCTCTCTAGTTCACTCTCAACCTCTCTCTCCTTCTCTCTCACTCGCATACACGAACATACACTCACTCACTCACTCAGTCACTCACTCACTCATTCACTCACATACACAAACATACACTCACTCACTCACTCATTCACTCTCTCTCACTCACTCTCTCTCTCTCTCTCATCCTCTTTTAACCTCTCTTGCTCACAGACATACATACACACACTCACTCAGTTTTACTCTCTCTCTCTCTCTCTCTCTCTCTCTCTCTCTCTCTCTCTATCTCACTCTATATCACTCTCACTCACTCACTCACTCACTCACTCATACTCACTCACACCCACTCACTCTCTCTTACTCACACACATAGACAGGCAAATACACACTCTCTCACTCTATCTCATTCAGACTCACTCACTCTTTCACTCTCTCAATCTCTCACTCTCTTTCTCTCTCTCTCTCTCTCTCTCTCTCTCTTTCTCTCTCTCTCTCTCTCTCTCACTGGTTCAAGGAGAGACAGGCACACACACACACACGCACACGCAAACACAATCACGCTCACACTCACTCTCTCATAACATTAGATATACGAATTATACTGTATTGAATGCAAACAATGAGCATGTTCTGCAACATTTAGTAGATGCGGTTGTTGCAAACAGTAAACAACTAGGGTTAGAATTAAATTGTAACTAGACATAGATTATGGTCGGCACTAGGAAGAATAAATACAACAATGTAATTTACAAATAAATGGGACTATTCTTAAACAAGTGAATCGGTACAATTATGTCCGAACAATCATAATATCTGATGGGAGATGCCTTGAAGAGATTAGAACAAGAATCGCAATGTCGAAGGCAGCCTTTTGCAAGATGAAAATCATGCTGACCAATAAACTCTAAAACGATGTCACTTGTAATGAGAAGAAGAGTGTTGCTGTGTTACATAGAACCTGTATCTGTGTATGGATGTGAGGCGTGGACAATGAAAAAAAAAAAAGCTGAAAAACATCTGATGGCTATGAAAATGTGGTTTCTGGGGAAAATGCAAAGAATACCACGGACAGACAGAAAAGCCAATGACCAAGTCCTATAAGAAACAAATGAACACTGTAAACTGATTAGGGAAAGTAGACGTAGAGAATCACCATTATTTGGACATGTTAGGAGAAGAAATAAATTGGAGAACTTGGTGACAACTGGCAAGATTGGGAAGGGGGGAAGAACAAGGAGAAGGTTGAGGAGTAAACACCTGGATGGCTGGGCCACGTGGTATGGTCGAGACAAGAACACAGAGCTGACCCACGACTCTGGTGATCGAGTGATATGGCGAAATATGACCGCCCACGCTAATCAAAACGGCACATGATGATGATGAACCCTATTCTACCAATGTCAAACTTGGCCATTATCGAAATCACACTTAACACAAAATCAACACCTGTGAGATGAGATGCTTGAGGAGAGGAGCTAACGTAATTATCCGAAACCGGATAAGAAATGCTGTTATCAGACAGACTGTGTGATCAACACCTTTTACCACTTATACTGAAAGACAGGAGATCAATTGGATTGGCCATCTCGTTAGAATGCAACTACCAACATTGGCGTTACATCAATGATCACCTGCGACGAGAGCAAGAGGACGCCAGCGAAAAAAAACAACAACAACAAAAAACTGTATTGACAATATAAAAGACAGTGTACAAGCACACGGAAAGACACTACCCAGTGCCACGAATCGGGCGCTGGAGCGCCAATTATTCCTCCCCATGGCGCTTGACGGTAAAAATGTAAGGCGATGATGTTGTATTCTAACAAGACGGCCGAACCATTTGATCTTCTGCCTTTCAGTAATGTGGCACAGGGGGTTGATCCTATTGAGTATCTGATAGTAGACACCTTGCAGTCTTGACAGACCAAAGTATGTGAGTGGAATGTGGCCAATATTCCATCACAATGTCTGGGCAGAGCTTCAGAGATCATGTGATGCCCAAACGACATGACCCCTCCCTCGGCCTAGTCTTGTGTATTCCAGAGGAATGGGTAACCAATACGTCTGGCACAAGATAGGCTGCAGACGTTGGCGGCTCAGCGTCAATCCACCGAGACCTCGCCACCACGAGCAGGTGGCGAGTGATGGCTAGACCCTGACACCCAAGGGACCCGGCTTAGAGGCGTTCAGCCATGTCCCACAGGTGAGGGCCTTGTACGAGCCCGGACCATGAGGGCGCGCACATCTGTCAATCACAAGTGTCCGGACCTGTGTAAAGCATGCACTATCGTCAGACTCCCCACCTGACTTATAGCGGTCCCCGCGACCAGCGGGAATAGGCCCGCCATAGCTACCGCAGGAGATATTGCCTGTCTATTTGCAAGCAAATCTCCCATACTTCCACTGTGCGGCTCTCGCGACCAGCGAGAATAGGCACGCCGGAGATTATGCTCGTCTGCTGCGAACAAATCTCTACCGAGAGACTGAATAAGTAAAGAAACGATAAAAGTAGTGGTATTTCAATTGCGCTTGCGCTCCCACCTATGCTACACCCTTCATGTGTCTTCACAAAGTCGGACAAGAGTCAAGCTCGAGCTATCTGATAACAACATTGATAACTCGATGTCGGATAGTTCAGCTGGCAGCTCTCTTCAAGAATCTTCTCTCTCAGGTCCCTTTATCAAATGTTTACATGTTGTCTAGTGTATCCTGTATTCTGAACCGCTTTTTTCTACTTCTATGCGTGCCCATAAACACATGTACATGTGTTTCTCAAACAACAAACACACAGACGCGTTGAGCAGGCCGTTCCAGTGTAACCGCTCTGGCAACCAAGATGGCAAGCGCCGGTCACATGGTGGCACGGAGACTCCTGGCTACTGTTGGAGGGTATACATAATTGGCTGCAGTTGTAGGCGCACGCACTTCCATAGAGGCCACTGGGACATTCTGCTCGGGAGACATCCAACAGACACATTCAACATATGAGAAAAACATGACATTCAAGAAACAATTATAAACATGGATGAGAAAAACATGACATTCAAGTTACAACCATATACAGTTAGTTGCATATCTTATACATACGCTGTGTGTGATTTCTTGGCACTGCTTTCTGAACGACCGGCACTCATACCATTGTATGAAAACTAGCGCACGGCGATCTGCTTACAAATCGCCCGCAGCTGTGTTACGAGCAATTCTAAGCAAAGAAGAGCATTATAATAGGTGTATACTAGCGAAATATAGAACCAACTAGAGATCAGAGCATCCAGGCCGTCAGAAAGAAGATGTGTATTACTAACTCCACCGAAATAAGAAATAATCATCTTCAGACTCAGCACAAGACACGGCAGGCATGTAGCTCGTTCAATGCGGATGGATAATATATAGCCAACTTTGATCATTCATTTAGACTGCAGGAAGATATATCGCCGTACTAGGGTCATCAGGTTTTTTTTTTTTTTTTTTTGGTCTTCCGCATTTACAATATTATCCTTGTTCTGTTGATTGTGTACCATATTTGGTCCATACCTACTGTTTGTGTGAAGCTGAATGAGATAAACAAGAGATAGGAGATAAGAACGCAGGTTGTTTACATGATGCCCATCAACTGATATTCCTGGCTTGTCTTGTATGCATCTCACAATTATTTCGTTGTAAGAATTTAACAGATCACAAGCATGTCTAAAACAGCAATATTTAATGTGTAGAAAAGTTTCTATGTATCTATAGGTATCTGTAACAGCAGTAGTATACTGTTGGTATCTGTAACAGCAGTAGTTACTGTAGGTATCTGTAACAGCAGTAGTTTACTGTATGTATCTGTAACAGCAGTAGTTACTGTATGTATCTGTAACAGCAGTATTTACTGCTGATATCTGTAACAGCAGTAGTTACTGTAGGTATCTGTAACATCAGTAGTTATTGTATGTATCTGTAACAGCAGTAGTTACTGTAGGTATCTGTAACAGCAGTAGTTTACTGTATGTATCTGTAACAGCAGTTATTTACTGTATGTATCTGTATCAGCAGTAGTTTACTGTATGTATCTGTATCAGCAGTAGTTTACTGTATGTATCTGTAATAGCAGTAGTTTGCTGTATGTATCTGTATCAGCAGTAGTTACTGTAGGTATCTGTAACAACAGTAGTTTACTGTATGTATCTGTAACAGCAGTAGTTTACTGTATGTATCTGTATCAGCAGTAGTTACTGTAGGTATCTGTATCAGCAGTAGTTACTGTAGGTATCTGTATCAGCAGTAGTTACTGTAGGTATCTGTATCAGCAGTAGTTACTGTAGGTATCTGTATCAGCAGTAGTTACTGTAGGTATCTGTATCAGCAGTAGTTACTATATGTATCTGTAACAACAGTAGTTTACTGTATGTATCTGTAACAGCAGTAGTTTACTGTATGTATCTGTATCAGCAGTAGTTTGCTGTATGTATCTGTATCAGCAGTAGTTACTGTATGTATCTGTAACAACAGTAGTTTACTGTATGTATCTGTAACAGCAGTAGTTTACTGTATGTATCTGTATCAGCAGTAGTTACTGTAGGTAACTGTATCAGCAGTAGTTTACTGTATGTATCTGTGACAGCATTAGTTTACTGTATGTATCTGTGACAGCAGTAGTTTACTGTATGTATCTGTGACAGAAGTAGTTTACTGTATGTATCTGTGACAGCAGTAGTTTACTGTATGTATCTGTATCAGCAGTAGTTACTGTAGGTATCTGTATCAGCAGTAGTTTACTGTATGTATCTGTGACAGCATTAGTTTACTTATGTATCTGTGACAGCAGTAGTTTATTGTATGTATCTGTGACAGCAGTAGTTTACTGTATGTATCTGTGACAGCAGTAGTTTACTGTATGTATCTGTGACAGCAGTAGTTTACTGTATGTATCTGTAACAGCAGTAGTTTACTGTATGTATCTGTATCAGCAGTAGTTACTGTAGGTATCTGTATCAGCAGTAGTTTACTGTATGTATCTGTGACAGCATTAGTTTACTTATGTATCTGTGACAGCAGTAGTTTATTGTATGTATCTGTGACAGCAGTAGTTACTGTATGTATCTGTGACAGCAGTAGTTTACTGTATGTATCTGTGACAGCAGTAGTTTACTGTATGTATCTGTGACAGCAGTAGTTACTGTATGTATCTGGAACAGCATTAGTTTACTGTATGTATCTGTGACAGCAGTAGTTTACTGTATGTATCTGTGACAGCAGTAGTTACTGTATGTATCTGTGACAGCAGTAGTTTACTGTATGTATCTGTGACAGCAGTAGTTTACTGTATGTATCTGTAACAGCAGTAGTTTACTGTATGTATCTGTGACAGCATTAGTTACTGTATGTATCTGTGACAGCAGTAGTTTACTGTATGTATCTGTAACAGCAGTAGTTTACTGTATGTATCTGTGACAGCATTAGTTACTGTATGTATCTGTAACAGCAGTAGTTTACTGTATGTATCTGTAACAGCAGTAGTTTACTGTATGTATCTGTGACAGCATTAGTTACTGTATGTATCTGTAACAGCAGTAGTTTACTGTATGTATCTGTAACAGCAATAGTTTACTGTATGTATCTGTAACAGCAGTAGTTTACTGTATGTATCTGTGACAGCATTAGTTACTATATGTATCTGTGACAGCAGTAGTTTACTGTATGTATCTGTGACAGCAGTAGTTTACTGTATGTATCTGTAACAGCAGTAGTTTACTGTATGTATCTGTAACAGCAGTAGTTTACTGTATGTATCTGTATCAGCAGTAGTTACTGTAGGTATCTGTATCAGCAGTAGTTTACTGTATGTATCTGTGACAGCAGTAGTTTACTGTATGTATCTGTATCAGCAGTAGTTTACTGTATGTATCTGTATCAGCAGTAGTTTACTGTATGTATCTGTGACAGCAGTAGTTTACTGTATGTATCTGTGACAGCAGTAGTTTACTGTATGTATCTGTGACAGCATTAGTTTACTGTATATATCTGTGACAGCAGTAGTTTACTGTATGTATCTGTGACAGCAGTAGTTTACTGTATGTATCTGTGACAGCAGTAGTTTACTGTATGTATCTGTGACAGCATTAGTTACTGTATGTATCTGTGACAGCAGTAGTTTACTGTATGTATCTGTGACAGCATTAGTTACTGTATGTATCTGTGACAGCATTAGTTACTATAGGTTTTTTTTTTCGCTAGCTCGTTTTGAATTCAACCATAGTCCATACACACTCCTTCTCGAAGTGCACACTAAATTTTGCGTGTGGATTATCTTTCCCTATTAACAGTGTCCCTCGCCATCAGGCGAACCCACTCCGACTTTAGGGATACTTGCAATTGACGTCCCCTTGTCAGTGACGATAGATCAACATTTTAGTCCAACTGCCCTGTGTAGGAGCTGAAACCTCGATATCAGCACGTCGGATCCATTCGGCCATGCTGACCTATGTATACTCACCTGTAAGTATGTGCTATGACGCACCAAAATGTGAACACAGTTTGAAAAATATATTTTTGGAGGAAGGCTGACACACCACAATTAAAAACTTCCGGCGTCGTCCTTAGCACGGCACGTTTTGGAAACGGGTCATGTAATTGACAGAGACATTGCTTTTCGCGTGTTGTTTAATATAATACACAAAATCGTTGCTTGTTAAAGTTTGCAGAAGCTATCATGATTAATCTATATAGGCCAGTTTTGTGCAAACAGAAAGAGATGATAGTCAGTTTAAAATTACCGTTGTAGACAATTGATATTGCTGTCCGAACATGTGTATATTTCAGTGTAAAGGATTTATCTATAATGTTTTTTTTTTTCTTTTCCCCCCATATAAACATCAATATCTCAGTAACCAACTGAGGGAAAATTATGAGATTTAGTATATAACCTTATCATTATGTCCACCCAACAAAAAAAATGTTGTTCTGGAGATTTTACAGCAGATTTCAAAGTTTGTTTATATGCGGTATATAATTTACGGGTCTGAGATGAAATTCATAATTTTAAATGTATTACAGCGTAGCCAGACAATCAACGCTCAATGTTGAATATTGTACGTGTTTTGAAGGGATTGGCCTTATGCCAACTCCCCGCGTTGTTAACACTAGGACTGTTCAGATGTGTCTCAAAATGTGGGTTTGAAACCTGATTAATATGTTGTTGTTTTTTTTTTTTAAATCTTACCACTTATCGCTAACATTGAAATGTGTCAATATTTTTCAATGGGATTTAATGCGAGATTGTACACTTCAATGAATTGCTATGAAGTTGTACACATATTTTTGCCAAGAAGCTGATCGCAGGAAACTGTTTTATACTATTACAAATTCCGAAAAAAGAACAGTGCATGCATTGGGTTTGAGTAAACGGTAATTTCGTCAATGGGTGCAACAATCTGGAATTAAACAACCACGCAATAACAAAACGGTAGGTAGAAAGATTATTGTAGACAGCTTTGACAAAGATGTCATAAGGCGAGCTATTATAAAAATGCTTTAAAAAGTCGCTTAAAATTCGACAGGGTCGACTTCATTGCACCGGGTTCTATCCCATATGGCTCGGTCTCTTTCCGCAGCGTGGAAAGCATCGCACAAAGCATGAACTCTAGCGACGACCCACAGAAGTCTCTGAAAAATTTAACTCGTGAACCTAAGGATGCAGCCCGAAATCGAACCCACGACCTTTGGAGCCCGAGTCAAAAGGCTTGGCCACTTCGCCACGGAGACTCCTAAAATTATAAAAATATTGGATTATATATCCAGGATTATCCAGCATTATAAACATGCTGGATGCCAAAGAAACAGTGACTGTAAGAAAACTTAGGGTTTGGTTTAGAAAGAACACTAACATAGAGCTATCCAAAACAACTTTGTGGAAAATTATAAGGACATTATCTTCACTATTTGTAAGTACAAGGGCGGTAGAAATAATCTTTGCGAGCAACCGCATTTAGGAGCCATGAGAAGCAGATACCTACGTGAAATAAGAGAAATGCGCAAAGAAAATTATGGCATAGTATGCTTGTATGAAATGTGGATCAATAGCGCACCACACAAGTGATAAGGAATGGCAATCAGTGGATGGACAGATACAGCGATATGTGCCCAGTAGTATAGGACGCTTTTGGTCATGGCCCATGCTGGTAATACGCATAATGGCTTACAACAGAATGCTGGGCTCGTGTTCGTATCAAAGCATACAGACAATATGGATTATCATAATAGATGACTGGTAATGTATTTAGAGATTGGCTCGAGAATACTGTGCTTCCATCCCTAGATAGACCGTCGTGTCCTATTATGGACAATGCATGATATCAATGTTGTTGCCCTAGAAGACAAAATACCTGCAGCATCGAGCACAAAGGGAGCAATAAAGATATGACTCCGAATGGAAAACATACCATTTCCAGAAACGTATTTCTAGCTAGAATTGTTGTCCCCTGTAAAACAGACGCCAAAAAGTAAGAAATATCAAATCGACAAGTTGATAGAAGAGCATCGTCATGGGTGCTTGAGACTTCCGCCGTACCATTTTAATTTTACCCTATAGAACTTGTGTGGGCTAAAATTAAAGGACAGGTGGCAGCAGACAATACTATATTCAAATTATATGGGGTCAGGATACTAATCCAGTCCGCGCTATTAAATATTGATAAAAGTTACTGGAAAAATGTGAGGACCATGTGTTGAAAGGGGAAGAGGATTATTGGAGAAAGGATGGATTGCATTTTATGTAACCGAGAGCAGTCATCAACCTACTGGAATCGTCCGACATAGATTAAGGTCTGAGCAGATCGCAGACCTTAATCCACGTGCACACCAACTGGGATATTTTGCTACAAATATTCAGAAGAATTGCAGGCCCTAAACATTACAGCATCAGCATAATGTCAATGGCAACAGTTTGTATTCCACAGTGATGAATTTTAAATTCCGCTAGCACTCAGTCGTGACAAACAACTGTATTTTAAAAAAAAACGCACGCACGCACACGCACACACACACACACATACACACACACACACACACACACACACACACACACACACACACACACACTAAACGCATTGAATACCATCAGAAGAGTAATATTGCGTTGGAAACTGACATATTGTGACTTAACAAGAAATGTGAAAGCAAACACGTTGTCAAATTAGGGGACAACACACGTGCATACGAATCAATCTATAAACTTCAATGAAAAGAGGACCAACATCTTGGTCGTTAAGAAGAAAGCCCACTACAGAGACACAGACAACTATTTTCATAGTGCAAAACAGGTAATCATGTTCCGTCTCTGAACGGTAAACAGCAGAGTAGAGAATCTTTCACGAAGACTCAAAGCGGGTCTGTCACCGATGTGTACGTGTGGCAAACTACACAGACAGCTGAACAGATCCTTAAAAATGGAAACATGATGACTAAATTGCGGTATCATTTCTGGTCACTCCATACGCACATTAACTTGCACAGCTATTTGGAAGCTTTCACGAACTCAATATAAAAATCTAACACGAATACTTGTGTACACACTATTAACCAGCAGCTGAAGAAACAAGAAGGAAATGAAAACTAATGTAAGAAATATATTCCTTCTACTTTCCTGTTAATTTACAAATTATTTACCCCATGCCTCTGTAAATTCTGTCTTTACTAATATTGCACATTGCACCCCTCTCGGGATTCACTGTGGTGAAGTGGTCAAGCCGTCTGACTCGGGCTCTGAAGGTTGTATGTTCGATTCCGGGCCGCGTCCTTCATTTCACGAGTGCATTTTTTCGGAGACTCCCGAGGGTCGTCGCTGGAGGTACGGAGTTCGCGCTTTGTGCGACGCTTTCCGCGATGCGGAAAGAAACTGAGCCATATGGGATAAACACCCGGTGCATTGCAGCCAACCCTGTCGATTTTAAGCTACTTCTTTCATTGCACCCACTCCCATACGAATCCGGATACGCCTTTTGTGTCATCTGAATTGGCGTGGCTTTCATTACTGTAAACATAAATTTGTTAACGAGAAATCACTAGTTTTTCAGCAAAACATCAAAGAAATGTCGCCGCTTTCGATGATTTAAGTTGTTTTTGGACCTATCAAAGACATATTCCTTGGGTGGGGGTAAATATAAGGCGGCAGGAAAAATTTCATAACGATGCAACAGACAGTTTTCAAAATAATTGATCGGGAATGACGGCATTCATTTCTGGACATATTATAGTGATTTTACTTTGTGATATTTGAATTCTGTAGTATGTACCTGATGAAATGCAGCGAAAAAATGCCAGGCAATAAATCCTGTAATCTATTGTTCGTGTCTTCGCTATTCAATTTTAATTACAACAACAGTAACAAAAAAAAAAAAAAAACAAGCACCTGCAAAAGCAACAAATACATCATCATCAACTACAATATCAAGAACAACATCAGCATCAATTACAGCATAAGCAACTACAACAACAGCAAATACAACATCACCAACTATAGTACAATATCAACAACGACAACTCACCGACAACAACAGCAGCGGCAACAACATCAACGACAATAACAGCAACGACAACAATAGCAACAACAAAAACCCACTTGTATGACAAGACTCGCCATGGAAGCCCGGGGCACACCCAGAAGGACATTCCCCAGTGCTGACGAAACACTGCTCTCCCTGCGCACACCAACAATCCTGCTCACAGTCGCGCCCATACTTCCCCACATCGCAGCTGGAATCTGCAGAATAGATGAACTGATATGACCAAAACAGCATCACTGTAAACCTTCTGTATAAAAGGCGGGATTAGTCTTTATTCGTTGGTTCCAGCTTTACAGCAAAGGGCCATTCGATAATGCTCCGTTTCTGTGCAAGTGAATATCATACAAATTGATTCTCACTATCAGAATGTCAGAATTCCAACACAACAGCCGCCACTAAAATTACATTTCATCGTCGATGTAAGCATCGATGTTACTAGAAAACCAGCAGTTGCACACACATTACTGCAAAAGGCAAAACCGTCTAGTTCAGGAACATGCCTTCCGATATTTTTCTGAACATGCAGTTCACAAGAAAAACAACCGCGGACGAACGTAAACACATTTTACATGAAATCCACAGCTCACAGTGTCGCACTCAGTAACATGACGACGGAACCATGCACGACCAGTCCAACATGAGGAAAATACACAAACAAACCGCAGCCAGAAGTAAAATAATTCCAGAGGCCTTAACGGCTCAACAGCCTATCCGTCATATTGGACAGGACGTGTAGGTGGGATTGTTTGAGATTGGCTCAAGGACAACGCCTGGATCTTATTGCTTCACTCGCCAAGGAACATTCGGAATCTCAAGCCTGGTAACTTGGTCAAATCAATGCGTTCCCTCTGAATAAGTCCTACCGTTTAAGACCCCAACTCGTATCTCTTAACTCTTAACTCTGAGACGTTGTACTTCTTATCTTCGATTATATATTTGACGATACATTACTTACTTTACATATTTACCTACATGTTAAAAAGAGGTTAGCTGCATATCCTTTGCAACACTTCACCGTCAACCCCAGCATTTTTGACTGTTTGTGATTTCTTGGTAAGTTTACGTTCGCCAGTTTGTCATTGCTTTCTAAACGACCGGTACTCATACTTGTGTATGGAAACCAACGCAATGTGATCGTTTGTAAATCGCCCGCAGCTGTGTTTCGAGCGCAATATTCAGGATGACACATTGCATTCGTAACCCCCTCGCAACAAAGTTACCAACATGTTACATAAAGTTAAACAGAAATATAAAATTATGAAACCTATGCCCTATTCCAATGGCTAGATACGATTCCATCCGTATTCCATAGTTGTAGGTTCATGTGGGTAATAGACCTGGTGAATGAAGTCACCTCTTCAAGGTGTGTCTAATTTGTTATAGGTTAGACGTCTCGTTCAGAAGGCAATGGCAAACTACTGAACGTACAACTGCCAAGATAGTCAACCCGGGGTTGACCATAAGGTGTTGCAAGCGACATGCAACAAATAGTGACCATGCATCCTTAAGGTGGCAACATACGGAAGCCAGCAATGGGCCATGTCGCTATCACTAAAGATGACAACTGATGACTTTAAACTGAAACTATGCAGAAATATTCTGAGAATATCGCGGACCAGAGAAACAGAAAATATTGACATTAAACAGGCTCGTGTCCCAGGAACTTAAATAATTGGGTCACATTTATTTAACAGCCTCGTGTCTCAGTAACTGAAATTATTGGGCTACATTAACCGTTGAATCTTGGAATGTAAATTAATAAATTAGGAAGAAATTTGAAGCAACAGACATGTGGTTCCTGAGCCAATGTTGCGAATTCCTTGGACTACCAGACTATCTAACAATGAATGCTTGGGAGATTCTAATGAAACTAGAGCATTATATACAACTATAATAACAGCTTTCTTCTGTCATGTGATGAGGAGAGAGGCACTGAAGAACATCATGACAACTGGAAATATCAGTGGGAAGAAAATCAGAGACAGATCAAGAGAAATGATGTTGGATGGTCTGAATCAGTGTAAGGGGGGATTATTATCAACGGGGGTGATCCAGAACACCAAAGACCTAGATCTGTAGAGCTACATGGACGCCAACCCCAGCTGCAGGGCGCATGATGTTGATGATAATAAACGTTCAATGGTTGACTGAGAACATCGGTGGACGGCGCAGCTATTGAAGAAATCGATCAATCAACACGATAATAACATGTGACTTGAACAATACTTTTGGCATGAATATCCGTAAGGCACGGGATGTGGAGAAGGGTGGGAAATCTTGCTGTTGGGGTGGGGTTAGAACAATGTTCCCTGAAGAACTTGCTGGTGAAGATGATGAGTGTAAGTAGTAGTGCCCGAAGATGGGAGTAGAACAACTGTCAACACGTTTTTAAATGGGGTGTTTGTAAAGTCTCATTGAACTTTCTATGTATAAAAACTTTCACAAATGAAGTATATAATCTCATCTAATCTCATCGTGTTCCACTTGTACCTTGCGGTGTCGAGGTGAAGTATAAACATCGTGAGGGTGCCCGATTATGGGCTTCATATATCGATATTCTCATGGACCCTGCTATTCCTTCCGTCCAACGTTTACGTGGTCGGCCTCTTCCTCTATTTCTATCTGGTCTGTACATCATTGCTTGTTGTGGTATGCTGTTGACTGGTAACCTACTTGCATGGCCAAACCATTTGACTTGCTACTTTCTAATAAAATCTAGAGCAGCTTTAACCCCCACTTTAGTCCTGATTTCTTCATTTCTGATCTTATCTTTTCTTGATACGTTGAGTATTCTTCTCAGGAATCTCATTTCTGTTGTTGTGATTTTTCTTTTCTCTTTTTTTTTTTCATTGTCCAGATTTGGCATTGGTAGCATAGAGTTGGTAGGAAGATTGTGTTGTAAAGTGCTTTCTTAGTAGTTATTGATACATGTTTGTTCTTTAGTATTGGTGCCATTTATCCAATGAGTTGGTTTGCCTTATTGCACATATTTTCGATCTCGTCTTCTGATCTGCCATTTGGTGATATTATACTTCCTAGGTACTTGAAAATCTTTAATTATTTCAAGGGATGTTTGTTTAGGTGAATTGTTGTTTGTTCTTCTTTAGTTATAGTCATTACCTCTGTTTTGCTTGTGCTAATTTTCATGTTATGTTCCCTACACATTTCGTTTAGAGTAATCATGTGGTCTTGTAATTCAGCTTCTGATTTTGCTATTAGTGCTTGGTCGTCCGCAAACAGGAGTTCTCTAATGGTTAGATTTGCAGATAGTTCTTCTGTGTTCTCGTCATGCGGTATTCTTGCGGTCTCTGCTTGGCTGGTTTCTTTACATATGTTGTCTATATATGTTATGAACAAGAGAGGGGACAGGACACAACCTTTCGTACTCAAGATCTTATGGTGAAGGGTTCTGAGTGTCCTCCAGTTGCTCTCACTATGCATTCACTGTTGTTGTATAAACTTCTACATACATTTGTTAGATGTGTACTCACTCCATATTGTTTAATGATTTCCCACAGCTTGTTTCTATCTACTCTATCGAATGCCTTTTCTTGGTCGACAAAGGCTAAGTAGAGTGTTTCATTTAAATCGATTGGTTTTTCAATGAGTTGTTGAAGAGCAAAAATGGCATCTTTGTATCCTTTGTATTTTCTAAATCCAAATTGTGTTTCGCTTAGCTGGTGTTCTAAACTAGATCGTAATCTTTTTCAAGAATTTTGCAAAATATTTTCCCAGTATGACTCAACAGTGAAATGCCTCTGTATTGTGTGCAGTCTCCTTTGCTGGCTTTGTTTTTTTCCAAATTGGGATAATTATGGCGTTTCCCCAGTCTCGTGGTGTCTGTTGTTCTACCCAATCATGGTTGAATAGTCTATGTAGCCAAGCTGTTCATACGTCTCTTGCTGCTTTAAATAGTTCATTTGATATTTCATCCTGTCCTGGTGATTTGTTCAATGGGGCTGATCTGATGACTGCTATAATTTCTTCTTTTACTATGTCTGGTTCTAGTTCCTCGGTGGCATCTGTGTAGGTCTCTTGAATTCCTGTGACATCTGATTGGATGTTGAGAATTTGTTCGAAATACTGCTTCCATCTTATTAGGATTTTTTTCTGTTCACTTATTGATTCTCCATATTCGCTGTTAATTATTTCAGTTAGGTCAACGGGTTCTCCTCTGGTTCGCATTGCACTTATCTTTTTGTAGAAGGTTCAAGTTGGCTCCTTGTAGTTTCTAGTCAAGGTTTCTCCATACTCTTCCCAGTCTTTTTGTTTTTCCCTCTTTACTATTCTACTCATATGTCTTTCGCTATTCTATATTTTATGTAATTTCATTCCTGTTTCCTCTTCAACCACTTTTTATATTTTTTCCTTTGTGTCTTTTACAGCTTTCTTTACTTCTGCGTTCCACAACTTGCTATTTTTTTTATCCGTGTTTTGCGTTGTTTCGTGATTCCTCATGTTATTTTTGCAGTATTTAAGATACTTGATTTGAACATCTCCCATTCTTCTTCCACTGTTTTTCTTTCTATAGGTAATTTTCAAAGTGTTCAGTTAGTTCTTTCTCATAATTTTCCCTTCCTTGCAGTCTTTAAGGTTTTTTTTAAGTTTACTGATTCGCATGGCATGTATTTTCCTGCTCTTTGTTTTCTTATTCTGATTGTTCTTATTGTGGCAACGACTGCTTTATGATCTGTGTTTAAACTGAAATTGGGCACTGCCCTTGCATCTAATATATTTCTCTTGTTGTTATTTCTTTTGTTAATATAAAATCAATTTGGCTTTTAGTATCTAGATCGTTCCATGTATACCAGGTGTATACTTGTGAATCTTTATGTTTATAGAATGTGTTTGTTATATAGAGGTCGTGTTAACTGCAAAGCTGTATCAGTCTACTTCCGTTATCATCCCTTTTATTATGCTGATCTCCAAATGCGGCCAGATGTTTTTCTATGCTCACTCTGTTATATCCTAGTCTTGCATCGAAGTCTTCCATAACTATGATGATGTCCTGCTTATCTATTTTATTTAGCACGTCATGTATGTCTTCGTAGAAGTCTTCGCATTATTGCTCATTATTGTTTGCATTACATGGGCGTATGTTAGTTAGTTAGTTAGTCGACAGATCATCCTCGCTGCACATCGAACCATTCAGTCCATAAGTGCTCGGATCCCCTCCTCAGCAAATCCCGCAGCGTGTAGCGGCTAACGACGCCAGTTCTGTGTTGGTTTATCAATCTTCTTTGGCTTCCTGCGTAGTGTTCTTGTTTGGCCACACCTCTTTTAATTTGATGCTCTAGCAGTCTGGCCATTGTTGTAGATTCACAGTCATCACTTGGTTCTCGCAAAAGTCTCACATCACGTAGAGCATTCAGAATGTCAGCCTGGTCCATGGCGCGTCCGCCCTCCACAGTAGCCTCACCTGCGAGCTTGTCAGCCCGCTCATTTCCTTGTACTCCCGCATGCCCTGGCACGAAGATGAAACTAATCTTTGCCAGCTGAGACCGCTTCAGAGGCAGCAACCATTCTCTTCGGATCGACCCCTCCTCTATCCTCTTGATCATGTTCATTGAGTCGCTAAGGAAACAAGCCCTGGTGAATGTCTGTGTCTCGAGCCATGTTATTGCTTTACTTACTGCCATGACTTCCATGGTCAGGCTACTTGTGGTTTCAGTGAAAGCACCAGAGTCCTCCTTCACAATTCTCCCTCCGGCCCGAGCTGTAAAGGCCCATGAGCTTCTCACATGTCGGACGACCGACCCATCTGTGTAGATGACCGCGTCACCGTCTAGCGAATTCTCGAAAATCAACGCTTGTACTTCAGCCTCAACAGCAGCCGGATTTTCTTGTCTGCATTTTCTATCTAATTGGATGCAAACTGAAAAGGATGTGCAGAAGTCTGTTGGCACTTGCACCCACTCCTCGCCAGGTTCTAAGTCCTCAAGTGAACACACCTGTTGAAGAATGTCTTCGGCTTGACCCATCCACGACCGTCCTCTTTTTAACCTGCTGCCCTTCACCTTCCTAATTTCACTATGCAGTGGATGTTGTGTGTTTGCGTTAATTCTGAGGTAGGCGCGTGCCCTGCAAACTTGTATTCTCTCTTCAATGGTTGGAAAATCAAGAAGGTAGCGCATCGCCCTGCATGCTGTATCTCTTGTACATCCAAGAATAATGCGCATAGCTTCATTCTGTATCCTTTCCATCCTTTCTATCTGCTGTATCTGTATATTTGTATATATGTTGTAATTGTTTGTCTAGTATTCCTCTTGCTAGCCGTGGTTCAATGACTATTCCCACACCGTGTCTTGCCTTTTCTTGCTGTTCTACTCCAGTGAAAACAAACGTGTAACTGCGGTGGAGCTCCTTGCATCCTTTCCCCTTTGTTCTGTTGTCCGCTATTCCAATCATCCCACTTTTCCTCTCTTCCATTGTTTCTATAAGCTCTTCTTCTTTACTATTGAAACCGCAGACGTTTATTGTGCCTATTTTTTGAGTATATAATGTTATCAAAAATGTGCTCCTTTTCGTCTTGACAGACGATAGTTTGGTACATTGTGCTTCAAAAAGGCTTAATAACTACGATCCATGGCGGTGGCGAGTGTGGCTGGTAAGGCCAATTCTTGCTGTAAATGTTTGCCCACAGTAGGTGCATGTGAAAACATGGTCATTTCCACCATTGTGCACCATCTTACGTCTCTCACGCTCTGTGTGTGCTTTATCTGCAGTCATTTTCTCCTTTGTCTTTATTCTATTTCTGATAGTTGCCCTCCATGCAACACGTTCAGCGGCGACGTGCTCCCAATGTGCATTATCAATGCCTGTATCAATCATGTCCCGCTTACACACATTTTTGTATCGTAGTAGAGGCCGACCCTGAGATCTCCTACCCGTCTGTAATTCACCAAAAAAAAGATGCGCTTTGGTATTCTACCATTATCCATCCTCCTAACGTGTCCTATCCATCTAAGTCTACGAAGACTCAGCATGGAATTCACCGTCACACAACCTGATCTTTCCAATACTTCAGTATTTGTGATTTTGTCTTGCCACTTAATACCAAGTATTCTTCGCAGACACCGCATATGAAAGCTGTTTAAACGTTTCTCTTGGCGTGAGTAAGTTGTCCAGGTTTCACTGCCATAAAGAAGAGTACTAAGGACACAGACTTGGTAGACAAGGACTTTTGATTTGGCAGTAAGCTTCCTGTTCTCCCAGACTCTTTTTGCTAACATGTTCATTGTTGTTGCTGCCTTGCCAATCCTGATGTTGATTTCCTGATCGAGGGATAATTTGCTATTTACCTCTGATCCTAGATATGTAAAATGGTCTACTATCTCCAGTTCGGCGTCGTCAATAAAGATTGATGGTACACCATGTGCACCTTGTGACAAAATCTGTGTCTTCTTTTTGTTAATTGTTAAACCAAATTAAGAACAAGCATTGGAGAATGCAGATAGTAGATGTTGTAATTCTTCCTCAGAGTGGGTCGTAAACGCAGCATTATCCGCAAAAAGCAACTCTCTGATTAGTACCCTGCTAATTTTGGTCTTGGCCTTCAATCTCTGAGCATTATAGAGGCCACCATCTGAGCGTGAGTGAATGTATATACCACCATCCTGATCACGAAAGGCATATTTCAGTAGAAGTGAAAAGTATATCCCAAAGAGGGTGGGGGATAGTACACAACCTTGCTTAACTCCACTCTTGATTTCAAACTCTTCTAAAGTTGAGCCATCAAACTTGATTATACCCTTCATGCCTGTGTGGAACGATTGCACAATGGACAGAAGAGTTTGTGGGCCGCCAATCTTCTTTAGTGCCTTGAACAGACCCTCACGACTGACCAAATCGAATGCCTTTGTGAGGTCGATGAAGGCAATAAACAGTGGCTGATTTCGTTCCCGGCATTTTTCTTGCATCTGTCGCAATGAGAATATCATATCAATGGTAGACCGGTTCTGACGGAAGCCGCACTGTGATTCGGGGTAGACTTGATCTCCCAGGACTTGAAGTCTGCGCAGGACAATTCTGGCAAGTACTTTCCCAACAATATACAGAAGTGAGATACCCCTATAGTTGTTACAGTCGCTCCGATCTCCCTTGTTCTTGTACAGCGTTATGATGTTTGAATCTTTGAAATCCCGTGGGACTTGTCCTTCTCGCCAGCATAGCTCTATTAGCTGGTGGATCTGTAGAGCGAGTGTGTCTTGCCCACTCCTGATTACCTCTATTGGAATCCCATCCTTACCTGGAGCCTTGCCAGATGCAAGCTCATTTATAGCACACTTAACTTCTCGTTATGGTGGGAAGTGTGTCCAGGTGGTCAAGAATTGGTAGAGCCTCTATGGCGTTGAGGGCATCATCCGCTAGTTTTGTTTCACTTGAGTAAAGCTCTAAATAGTGCTCGACCCATCTATCCATCTGCTGTTTCTTATCAGTGATGATTTATCCAGTCAAGGTTTTCAATGGTGCACTTCTTTTGATCATTGGACCACAGGCTTTCTTTAACCCTTCATACATGCTTCTGATGTTTCTCTTATCACTTGCGATTTGAATGGACTCACATAAATTGATCCAATAGTCATTCGCACACTGCCTGGCAGCCTTTTGTACATCCTTCCTCGCTTGCTTCAGCTCACAGAGTGTTACGCGTTGGTCTTTCCTTGTTTCTTAAGAGAGCTATCTTCTTTTTATCAATCAAGGGCTGCAGTATCTGGCTGTTTGCCGCAAACCAGTCCTGCCTCTTATGATCCACAGTGCCGTAAACCCCTACCGCTGTTTTATAAATAATTTCTTTAAGTTTACTCAATTTATCATTTACTATACAATTTTCTGATGTATCATTGAAAGCATCTTCAAGTTGCTGTTGAAATTCAAAGCACTTTCCAGGATCGTGAGTGTTAATAATATTAATCCTGGTGCTAGATTTGTGTTTAGCTGTGTAGATTCTCTTTGGTCTCAGTCTAACCCTTGCAACAACCAAAGAATGATCTGTATCACAGTCATCACTGTGGTAACTTCGAGTTAATCATGTATGGTTCAAATGTTGTCTCCGTGTGATGATGAAGTCCAGCTGATTCCAATGGCCGGATCTTGGATGTTTCCATGTGACCGTATGCATCTCTTTTGTTTTAAAAAAGGAGTTTGTAATGCATAGGTCATTTCTAGTGCAATGCTCCAGCAGCCTTTGCCCATTATCATTCATGTGACCTATGTTGTATTTTCCAAGGCACACTGGCCATGAACTCGAGTCCTTGCCCACACGAGCATTGAAATCACCGAGCATATAAATGTAGTCGGATTTTGGAACTGCCTTGATCGCAAAGTCTAGCTGCTCATAGAACGTATCCTTCACATCATAATAGGAAGCGAGTGTCGGTGCATATGCAGTGAGAATGATGGCAAATCCACAAGAGGTTACCAAGCGCAGTGATAATAATCTTTCATTACCTCCAACTGGGATATCAAGCATTCCCAGTAGCGAATTCTTCTCTGCAAAGCCCACACCATGTTGCCTTTTTTCTGCCTGCCCTCTACTCTTCCAGAAAAAGGTGTAGTTGTTTTCCCTGAGTGACCCTTCCTCAGGCAGGCGAGTCTCCTGCAGGCCAGCAATATCAATGTTAAGACGATTGAGCTCAGCATCAATCACAGCCGTTTTTCTCACATCGTCAATATTTGTCAAGTCAGTGGAAAATCCTGGACACATGGTTCTCACGTTCCAGGTTGCAAGCCGTAGCTTGAGGTTTCTATTCTTTTTATTAGTACCTAGTGCATTGGTTTTACAGCCTGCGGTCAGATTTTGTCCTAGCCCCAAGCACCCATTGAAGCAGGCAGGCTGTGGCGGATCAGCACCCAATTGACCGGGGGCTGCCCAGCTTGAGGCGGGCGGTAGCTGATCAGTGACACCTGTAGGTGTCTCCCACCGTCAGAGGCAACACGTGGCGCCCCATGTCTACGCCAACTGACAAGGACTTATAACCCGTAACAGTTGCCTCTCGCTTTGATTCCTAGACCGGTTAAGGCCAGGGATGGAGTTATTGCCTCTCCATAGCACAAAGCCTGGGCTAAAATATAGAAACCATGTGTTGCCCATGCAGCATGATCCCTCTCTCGGCCTGCCTAGTTCACTCCAGAGGAAAGTTAACACCTATAATCTGGAACAAGACAAGCTGCAGAAGCTGCCGGATCAGCAAAGCAATGCTCTAACTGTCCGCCTGTCGGAGCTTCGATCCTAGACCTGCTGCCAACCAAGGCTTAGGGCCTGGTCTGCCCTGCCATGACTTATTTTGTCTTTGGGTTGCATTTCCTCGCATTAGGATAAGGCTAGTACCCTCCCAATTGCGCTCTTCCGCCCGAAGCCGTTGGCACAATGTTGGGTGTCGGGTTTGGTAAGCGCCGTCCAACATTCGGCGCTAACAGAAAGCAGGTAGTACCGTCTACTGTCATACGGTAGCTCAGTCATATCTCACTAAGACCTGACTGACAACCACATACCACCGTGGAGCAATACGCAGCGAATAGCTGTCGACTGCTGTAGTAATTCTTTGCACTCCAAACATAATGGTGTTATCAACGGAAGAAATAATATCTTTTAAATTTGTTCTACATCCAAAGTGTAAGAGACTTTACAAACACCCGGTATTTACTGGTTGTATGCGTAGAAGAACTCCTCTTAGTCAGATATTCCTATCCTAAACCTACGACTGGCCCAGCAAGCTGGCAGAGATATTTCCTAATGCTCGAAGATAAACAATGAAGACTTCTCGAACTAACCCAAAAAGAACTCATATTTGCGGACAATCAATCACTACCTGCAAATTCAGATGCGAAACTACACGCCCATATAAATAATCTAAAATAAGTGTGTAATGAACACAGCATGAAAATTAGCACCAGTAAAACAGAGGTAATGACTATAACCAAAGAAGAAAAAAATAACACAGATTCATCTAAACGAACACTATCTTAAACAAGTAAGGATCTTCAAGTACTTAGGAAGTATAATATCCTCAAATGGCAAATCAGAAGATGAGATTGAAAATTGAAATATATGCAATCAAGGATACAAACTCAATGGACAAATGGCACCAATACTAAAGAACAAACACGTATCTGTATATAATAAAAAGCACTCTACAATAAAATCTCCCTACCATCTCTGTGCTACGAATGCCAAACTTGGACAATGACAGAGGAAAAGACGAGACAAATTACAACATAGGAAATTAGATTCATGAGAAGATTGCTCAATGTATCAAGATGAGAGAAAAGTAGAAGTGAAGAAATCAGGACAAAAGTGGGGGTATACATCAGCCCTAGATTTAATTTGAAAACAGCTAGTGAAATGGTTTGGCCATATAACTAGGCTACCAACTGACAGTATACCACAACAATGTTGTACAGGCTAAATGGAACCAAATAAAGATGTACACATTGGACAGAGAGAATAACAGAGTCAATAGGAATATCCATATATGAAGCCCATAAACGGGCATTCTCCTGCTGTTTGTGCTTCATCTCGACACCGCAAGGCATGAGAGGAATGAAATAAGATGATAAGATGAGATGCGATGAGATGAGGCGAGATGCGATGAGATGAGATGAGGTGAGATGAGATGCGATGCATAGAAGAACATTGTCTGCAATTATTTGTTCTTCCCAGCATCCCGACACAGAGCTTCAAACCATAATGTCAGTTGTTTGGGTGTTCTCGTGCGTTTGAGACTTTCTACTTTGTGTTTTCCATTATTAGAACCAAAAAAAAAAATAAGTCAACTATTAAAACGCTGGACATAGCAAATCTTGAGATGAATAATGCTGCAGTGTAAGACTAAGACACGGACACATGGAACGACGCTCACCTCCGTATATTTCAACCTCGCACAAGGTGATGATCTTATCAGTATTGTTATTCTGGATGTTGACGAGTGTCACCGGTGGCGTCACACTGTCAGGAATTATCATGTATGTCAACAAAGCTCTGGGGTTTGTATCCGTGTAGTTAAACACTCGGTCGTCCATCTTGCCAAAACTTTGAAGGTAAAATTTCTTAAGTCTAGACGTAACTGAAATTAAATGATACCACATACTTTAGTTTCATAGTTTATTATTTGCTAAATGAAGATAACATGTACGAAGTTGACTCTCAAAGAGAACTGATAACGTGGATCCGAAGATGACAGTTCTTATGCATTGGATATATCACGAGAAGGCGAAAGATTGGATATGTCGTCACAGCTGGAAAGTTGCAGGGGAGGAGAGACATTGGGCGAGTAGGAAAGAGAAGCAAATAGAAACAAAGAGAGAAGATGATGAACAGTTGGGAATGCCGCATGGAGGAACATCAGTATCTGAAATGATTGGCAGCAATCGAAACATAGAACTGAGAACAGACATTATCACCAACGAGAGACGGCTTGGGTTATAAGAATTGCAGTACAGGAGACACAGAGCTGAGAACAGACATGATCACCCACGCCAGGCGGCTTGGACTACAAGAACAATTACGTGTGCTACGAAACAATGTGAATCAATAGTAATCACTGAAATCCACTAGTTTACTGTGAATTTATGTGTAAGCTCACCGCAGCTGTAAGTTACAACATGATTATCCAAAGTAATTCTGCAAAGGAAATACTCCTTATTCTTTCTCCTCCTTCTTCTTCCCCTTGTTAAGCCTCTAGGGCTCGTTGCTGCAATCAAACTATGTTTATCCCCATATTCCCCTCAATATCAATGTTTTTAAATGTATTACATTTAATCACAGACTATTTCTTTCTCTATAGCCCTCAATATCCAGGACTTAAGATCTAGTTACCCACAATATCTCTATTTCCTTCACCTTCGATGACTATTAATAACATCTAGTTACCCACAATCCCGCTGTTCTCTCCTACATTGATGACTTAATGCATTGAGGGCGATGGCAGCAAACTGGGTAGAGCAAAGGATAATTTACAGCCTCTTTCAGCAGGTAATAATTTCTGTAATTGCGTATTGTATGAGTACTGACAGTATCAAAGAGCCAGCTTGAAATGTTGGAGCGCATGCAAAATGCAGCCATACGGGTGATCCTGGGGTCCACAAAAACCACACCAATTATATGCATGAGGTATATCCTTGCACTATCAACAATTGCGGGCAGGCACTAGGTCCTTCAAGTCAAATGATAACTGTGAGTCGTTGCATACAGGGATAACCCCCGCATGAACCATGAATGAAAGATGTCACAAGGTGCACATGGGGTACCATCAAACTTTATTGACGACGCCGAACTAGAGATGATAGACCATTTTACATATCTAGGATCAGTGGTAAATAGCAAATTATCCCTAGATCAGGAAATCAACATAAGGATTGGTAAGGCAGCAACAACAATGAACAGGTTAAGAAAAAGAGTCTGGGAGAACATGAAGCTTCCTGCCAAAACAAAAGTCCTTGTCTATCAAGCCTGCGTCCTTAGTACTCTTCTTTATGGCAGTGAAACCTGGACAACATACTCACACCAAGAGAAACGTTTAAACAGCTTTCATATGCGGTGTCTGCGAAGAATTCTTGGTATTAAGTGGCAAGACAAAATCACAAATACTGAAGTATTGGAAAGATCAGGTTGTGTGACGGTTTATTCCATGCTCAGTCTTCGTAGACTTAGATGATAGGACATCTTAGGACGATGGATGATGGTAGAATACCAAAGGATATCTGTTTTGGTGAATTACAGATGGGTAAGAAATCTCAGGGTTGGCCTCTACTACGATACAAAGATGTGTGTAAGCGGGACATGATTGATACAGGCATTGATAATGCACATTGGGAGCAAGTCGCTGCTGAAAGTGGTGCACGGAGGGCAAATATCAGAAATGGAGTAAAGACAAAGGAGAAAATTATTGCTGATAAGTCACATACCGACCGTGTGAGACGTAAAATGGTGCATAATGGTGGAAATGACCACGTGTTCACATGCACCCACTGTGAACGGACATTTACAGCGCGAATTGGCCTTATCAGACACATTCGCTACCGCCATAGGTAATAGTTATTATGCCTTTTAAAGCATAAACTATCGTCTGTCAAGACGGCAAGGTGCCAATGATGATGATGAACCATGAATATGGTCAAGGGCCATAGACTAAGAAGAGGAAGGTCCTGGATGGCACTGATGGAAATATATATACGCCTGGTGTGTGATCTGGAGACCATCAATCGTGAAAAAGAGTGGGTAAAAGTACCAGAAGACATGTCGAACTGGCACAAGGTAATAGATTCGTTAGTGCATAAAATGGGCAGCAGGCCGCACAGAGTGTGAGGTTCAAAAACTGATCCAGGACAACGTACATCATGGTGACATAATTATCTACAACGATGGGTTAGTGGTGATAAACACACGTAGTGCCATTGGGAAGGCTAATGGTCGATGCTTGAAAAAGGAGAGTCTGGCATATGAGACTACGACATGCAGCATGAGAATAAAGGTGGGAGCAGTCACAGCAACCTTTCGGTGGTTGGAGGCGACCCCAGTAACACGCATTGTATTCATTAAGGACTCATGGAGAATGCTTAGTAAGGTGGAGAAAGGCATGTTTCGTGTAGAATGGCTTACCTAGCTCGCTTCAGAGGTCACAGATTGTGATAATTGTATGGATTTTCTGCCATGGCCATGTGGGAGTGCGGGGGAAGCAACAGGCTGATAGGCTGGCAGGGAATGCACATCTTGTTTGTAGACTACCAATGGCCAAGGGAGAGGTAATCAAGCTTCTGTGGGATCAGGTGGAGAAGGTGGAGGAACAGATTGAGAACAAGTATGTGGAAAGAATGAGATTGCGGGGGATCGGCAGAGGTTCTGACAGATTCTAAAAACTGAGAGGGCAGACAAGGAGAACTTTCAATCAGATGGCAGTTGGAACGATTAGTAGTATGACTCCAAGCTGGCTGTTGAACGACTGGAAGGAGCGCGTATGGGAATGTACTGAGTGCAGTGATGTCGGTTCTTAGCTCAACTCAGCACATTATCAAGCACACTTTTTTAAACTGACCAAAACTGTTGAAATTCATCGCGCTAACACTTGGCTATTGCTCGTTTTATGTCTCTCGTATGTCACACGTCATTCACACGTCTGTAGTCAATGAGATCCTGCCTATAGAATTGATGCAGCGGGAGCATTGGAGTGATTGGTAGGACTTTTAGCTCACGAGAGCATGACATCAGTCGGAACGCTATATACATAACTTATTGTTTGCTACTTTTATAGACGCTAATTAATAATCAGCTTCCTGGCCGAAGGGTTACACTACTTACTCCGTAATCCAGTTTATCCACGCAGGGTAACGCAGTGCGCGAGAATTGGAAGCAGTTCTACACGCGCTGGTGACTTGCGGGATAAGTGAGCCGGCCGCTCAGAAAGCAATGGCGAACTACTGAGCGTAATTTTGCCAAGAAATCAACAATCAGATGAAAGACGCCGATGTTGACAGCAATGTCCTGTAAAGGATATGCGAATTACAAACAAAAATTATAATCAAGTAAATGTTCCAGTTATATGATCAAAAGAATGTCAAAAAGGCCTGATGGATAACAATGCTCGTTACAAAACCTACGTGGTGCTAATGGCAAGGTAGCGGGTTCAACCCCTAAAGCGGTCAGTTGGACTAAAATGTTTACTTCTTGTCCTTGACTTGGAGATGTGAATTACAAGTACCTCTGAAGTCGGAGTGGATTCGCCAGAAGACGATGGAACTGGTATCAGGGAAAGCTAATATACACCCAAAAATCATTCCAGCACACTAGAGATAGTATCAGGTGTATGGACTACGCTTGAGTTCAGAACGATGGAATACAAACAAAACACAAACATATGACAACAATACAGATCACGTGTGCTTACAGCCCTGTCTGTTGTAGAGAACGTATCTGGTTGTGTAGCTGGGCAGGTCAAAGGTGACGTTCCACTCAGCTCTGCGTCCACTGGTACGCTCATGATTGGTGGTTGAGCACGAGAGCTTATAGAAGTCGGTATCCGCGTTACCATCCACGGCTTTGTCTGGTGTGTAATAGGCGTAGCTGTCATTGTAGGTACTCGACTGGGATGTCGTTTGTTTCAGCGCTATGTTTCGTCCTGATATGGCAAAAAGTTTATTTAGAAACAGATCATGACGAACAGAAGCAAATTCATCAACACAAAAGTAAACCATATACAAGTACTCAAGAAATATTGATAATTGAGACATTCTCAAGAAATATTGATAGTTGAGACATTCTAAAGAATGAAATAAAAACCAGACATGTTATGTACTTAGGACGTGATCATCATGATCAAGTGCCCTGCCAAATAGCGTAGGCGTTCAAATCTCTCCAAGGATCTCGATCTTTGGTGTTCTCAATTAACTCTGCTGATGACATTCCTCCATGCCACCGTCTCAATCCATCCAGCATCATTTCTCTTGGTCTGAGTCTGCCTATCTTCCCCTTGTTCTTTTCAGTAGACATGCTGTTCTCCAATGTCTCTCTTCTCATGACATAACCAAAAAAAAAGTTGTTTGTCTCTTTCTTATTGTTGAATATAATGTTTTGTTTCATCAGCCTCTTTAAGACATCCATTGTTATTGTGTAATACTTTCTTTGGATGTACACAGTCCTGTCAGGTCTTAGTCAGATATGACTGAGCTACCATATAACAGTACACGGTACTACCTGGTTTCTGTTAGCGCCGAACGTTGGGTGGCGCTTACCAAACCCGACACCCCACATTGTGCCAATGGCTTCGGCGGAAGAGCGCAATTGGGAGGGTACAAGCCTTACCCTGGTGCGAGGAAATGCAAGCTAAAGACAAAATTGTCATGGCAGGGCAGACCACGCCCTAAGCCTTGGTTGGCGACTGGTCTAGGATCGAAGCTCCGACAGGCGGACAGTTAGAGCATTGCTTTGCTGATCCGGCAGCTTCTGCAGCTTGTCTTGTTCCAGATGTAGGGGTGTTACCTTTCCTCTGGAGTGAACTAGGCAGGCCGAGAGAGGGATCATGCTACATGGGCAACACATGATCTCTATATTTTAGCCCAGGCTTTGTGCTATGGAGAGGCAATAACTCCATCCCTGGTCTTAACTGGTCTCGGAATCAAAGCGAGAGGCAACTGTTACGGGTTATAAGTCCTTGTCAGTTGGCGTAGACATGGGGCGCCACGCGTTGCCTCTGATGGTGGGAGACACCTATAGGTGTCACTGATCAGCTACCGCCCGCCTCAAGCTGGGCAGCCCCCAGCCAATTGGGTGCTGATCCGCCACAGCCTGCCTGCTTCAATGGGTGCTTGGGGCTAGGACAAAATCTGAATCGCAGGCTGTAAAACCAATGCACCAGGTACAAACAAAAATAAAAATAGAAACCTCAAGCTACGGCTTGCAACCTGGAACGTGAGAACCATGTGTCCAGGATTTTCCACTGACTTGACCAATATTGACGATGTGAGAAAAACGGCTGTGATTGATGCCGAACTCAATCGTCTTAATATTGATATTGCTGGCCTGCAGGAGACTCGCCTCGCTGAGGAAGGGTCACTCAGGGAAAACAACTACACCTTTTTCTGGAAGAGTAGAGGGCAGGCAGAAAAAAGGCAACACGGTGTGGGCTTTGCAGTGAAGAATTCGCTACTGGGAATGATTGAAATTCCAGCAGGAGGAAATTAAAGACTATTATCCCTGCGCTTGGCAACCTCTTGTGGGTTTGCCACCATTATTACTGCATATGCACCGACACTCAATTCCTCTGATGATGTGAAGGATTTGTTCTATGAGGAGTTAGACTCCGTGATCAAGGCAGTTCCAAAATCTGACTACATTTATATGCTCGGTGATTTCAATGCTCGTGTGGGCAAGGACTCGAGTTCATGGCCAGTGTCCCTTGGAAAATACAACATCGGTCGCATGAATGAAAATGGGCAAAGGCTGCTGGAGCATTGCACCAGTAATGACCTATGTATTACAAACTCTTTTTTTTAAAACAAAAGAGATGCATAAGGTCACATGGAAACATCCAAGATCCGGCCATTGGCACCAGCTGGACTTCATCATCACACGGAGACAACATCTGAACCATATATCATTGACTCGTAGTTACCACAGTGCTGACTGTGATACAGATCATTCTTTGGTTGTTGCAAGAGTTAGACTGAGACCAAAGAGAATCTACACAGCTAAACACAAATCTAGCCCCAGGATTAATATTATTAACACTCATGATCCTGAAAAGTGCTTTCAGTTTCAACAGCAACTTGAAGACGCTTTCACTGATACACCAGAAAATTGTACAGTAAATGAAAAGTGGGGTCAAATTAAGGAAACTCTTTATAAAACTGCCGTAGGGGTTTACGGCACTGTGGATCATAAGAGGCAGGACTGGTTTGCGGCCAACAGCGAGACTCTGCAGCCCTTGATTTATAAGAAAAAGAAAGCTCTCTTAAGAAACAAGGAAAGACCAACGCGTAACACTCTGAGTGAGCTAAGGCAAGCTAGGAAGGATGTGCAAAAGGCTGCCAGGCAGTGTGCAAATGATTATTGGATCAAGTTATGTGAGTCCATTCAAATCGCAAGTGATAAGGGAGACATGAGAAGCATGTATGAAGGAATAAAGAAAGCCTGTGGTCCAGTGATCAAAAGAAGTGCACCGCTGAAAACCTTGACTGGAGAAGTCATCACTGATAAGAAACAGCAGATGGACAGATGGGTAGAGCACTATTTGGAGCTTTACTCAAGTGAGACCAAACTAGCGGATTATGCCCTTAACGCCATAGAGGCTCTACCAACTCTTGACCACCTGGACACACTTCCCACCATAACAGAAGTTAAGTGTGCTATAAATGAACTTGCATCTGGCAAGGCTCCAGGTAAGGATGGGATTCCAATAGAGGTTATCAGGAGTGGGCAAGACACACTCACTCTACAGATCCACCAGCTAATAGAGCTATGCTGGCGTGAAGGACAAGTCCCACAGGATTTCAAAGATTCAAACATCATAACGCTGTAAAAGAACAAGGGTGATCGGAGCGACTGTAACAACTATAGGGGTATCTCACTTCTGTGTATTGTTGGAAAAGTATTTGCCAGAATTGTTCTGCGCAGACTTCAAGTCCTAGGAGATCAAGTCTACCCCGAATCACAGTGTGGCTTTCGACAGAACCGGTCTACCACTGATATGATATTCTCATTGCGACAAATGCAAGAAAAATGCCGTGAACAGAATCAACCACTGTTTATTGCCTTCATCGACCTCACAAAGGCATTTGATTTGGTCAGTCGTGAGGGTCTGTTCAAGGCACTAAAGAAGATTGGCTGCCCACCAACTCTTCTGTCCATTGTGGAATCGTTCCACACAGGCATGAAGGGTATAATCAAGTTTGATGGTGCAACTTCTGAAGAATTTGAAATCAAGAGTGGAGTTAAGCAAGGTTGTGTACTAGCTCCCACCCTCTTTGGAATATACTTTTCACTTCTACTGAAATATGCATTTCGTGATCAGGATGGTGGTATATACATTCACTCACGCTCAGATGGCGGCCTCTACAATGCTCAGAGATTGAAGGCTAAGACCAAAATTAGGAGGGTACTGATCAGAGAGTTGCTTTTTGCAGATGATGCTGCAGTTACGACCCACTCTGAGGAAGAATTGCAATGTCTACTATCTGCATTCTCCAATGCTTGTTCTGAATTTGGTTTAACAATTAGCAAAAAGAAGACACAGATTATGTCACAAGGTGCACATGGGGTACCATCAATCTTTATTGACGACGCCGAACTAGAGATAGTAGACCATTTTACATATCTAGGATCAGTGGTAAATAGCAAATTATCCCTAGATCAGGAAATCAACATCCGGATTGGTAAGGCAGCAACAACAATGAACAGGTTAAGAAAAAGAGTCTGGGAGAACAGGAAGCTTACTGCCAAAACAAAAGTCCTTGTCTATCAAGCCTGTGTCCTTAGTACTCTTCTCTATGGCAGTGAAACCTGGACAACTTACTCACACCAAGAGAACAATTTAAACAGCTTTCATATGCGGTGTCTGCGAAGAATTCTTGGTATTAAGTGGCAAGACAAAATCACAAATACTGAAGTATTGGAAAGATCAGGTTGTGTGACAGTTTATTCCATGCTCAGTCTTCGTAGACTTAGATGGATAGGACATCTTAGGAGGATGGATGATGGTAGAATACCAAAGGATATCTTTTTTGGTGAATTACAGATGGGTAAGAGATCTCAGGGTCGGCCTCTACTACGATACAAAGATGTGTGTAAGCGGGACATGATTGATACAGGCATTGATAATGCACATTGGGAGCAAGTCGCCGCTGAACGTGTTGCATGGAGGGCAAATATCAGAAATGGAATAAAGTCAAAGGAGAAAATTATTGCAGAAAAGTCACACACCAAGCGTTTGAGACGTAAGATGGTGCATGATGGTGGAAATGACCACGTGTTCACATGCACCCACTGTGAACGGACATTTACAGCGCAAATTGGCCTTATCAGTCACACTCGCTACCGCCATAGTTAAAAGTTATTATGCCTTTTTAGAGCACAAACTATCGTCTGTCAAGACGGCAAGGTGCCAATGATGATGTTGGATGTACACAGAGAAATCGCACAGTAACATTGCTCTAGACAAGAACACAAAGAAGAAAACAAAAGCACTCGATTAGCTAATGCTATATCTATGATCAGTACATCCAATAATACATCTAAGTGCATCTCACACGCTGAAATATCTCAACTGCAAGGTCAGATAGACGAGCTAAAGAAACAAGTCAAGCTACTACAGACGCCGACACAAACCAGAGACAACAAAATCTGCTGGCTGACATAAAGGAAATCCAGCAAAGCATCAAGAAAGATGTGGAACACATGTCACTGATAAAGAAGAAGAAGGAAGAAATCCTACAAACCATCAAATTAGAGAGAGATCTTCTGAAGGCTGAAAGGGAACTAATCCAATAATCCAAAACAACTCAGCAGAAGCCACGGAAAAGATCACCGATAAGCTCAAGATAAAAAGCAACAAAAGACCAAACCGGAACAGCAAGCTAAAGCCAGCAGCCCAACCACGAAATCCAAGAAATTCAAGGGGAAACCAATATCACGCCAGACCTCTGAAGAAAACCTAGATGTGTACTATAATGAAGGCATAGAATACGCCCTGTTGTTCCCATCATTGACCCACGAGGAATAAGCCACACGGGACGTAGAACGCGACAGGCAAAGTCAACTCAAATTTAAACTTGAAAGAGAAAATGCGCAAGGAAGAAAATGACGCCACCGAATAGCTTCTACAGACAACACACAAAAAGAATAGACAAAAATACCACATAAAAAGTCCTTATAAGGCCTGCACCCATTCAAGCAAAACGCACAAGGAGCCAACACTGACAACATAAATCGCCAGAGGAGACGGACACAAAGGAGAACCCGCCGACCAATTCCCCAGCTGACGTCACAGGCATAAGCGCTTCAACATCGATAAGCCAGCTAACACTGCCGCAGAAGACGAGACAAACTTATCCCGCACCATGAACCATTAGAAATATGTTGTTCTGTTGTTTGTCCATCAAGAATGATGATGACCATTCATTTCATCCAGTGGGGTTGAAGGTGTGGAGCCGTGGGTTCTAAGATGGCTGATAAGGCCTATTTTGGCTCGAAATGTTCTTTGACAATGTGGACAAAGAATGCTTGACGTCTCTGGAGGAGGATTTCCTGCAGTGGTTTTTCTGTCCTGCCTTTTCTTCACAGCTCTTGCAGTCCTGGTTGCCTCACATATGACTGCACCTTTGTGCAATGATGCACGCCACGAATTTCGGTCTCTGGCTGCAGCCTCCCAGGTGTCATGATGAATTCCAAAAGCATTCAGTGAAATTTTCAGTGTCTTTAAATCGTTTCCTCTGGCCACCTTGGGAGCGTTTACCACAACGCAGTTCGCTGTAAAAAATTCGTTTAGGGAGCCTGTGATCTGGCATGCGAGTCAAGTGACCAGCCCAGCGAATCTGATTCTTCATCAGTAGAGTGTGGATACTGGGCATGGATGCTCTTTCTAGGACTTCAGTGTCTGAAATCTTGTCTTGCCATTTAATCTTCAGTAGCTTCCTTAGGCAGACTGTGTGGAAGTGGTTTAATTTCCTAGCGTGTCGCTGATAAACAGTCCAGGTTTCACAAGCATATAGCAGTGTGGATAATACAACTGCTTTGTAGACTTTTAGCTTTGTTTGCAGACTTATTCCAGTTCTGTCCTATACATTCTTGTACAGTCTGCCAAAGGCTGCACTGGCCTTGGAGATTCTTGCATTCACTTCGTCATCGATTGTGGCAGCTTGTGACACGGTGCTGCCAAGATAGGTGAATTTGTCCACAACACTTAGTCTATGATCATTCACTTTGATATTCGGCACAGTGTGATTATTCCCTGGAGCTGGCTGGTACATAACTACAGTCTTCTCCAAGTTGATATTGAGCCCAAAGTTGGCACAGGCATGTGAGAAAGCTGAAACATTATGTTGCATGTCCGCCTCTGAGTTGGCGTATAGAGCGCAATCATCAGCAAACAGGAGCTCTCTGACGGTGCCGCTGTTAATTTTGGTTTTAGCTTTCAGCCTTCTGAGATTGAATTACTTTCCATCCATACGGTAGTTGATGTCTATTCCAATGTCGTCGTTCTCGAAGGCATTCATCAACATGGCTGAAAACATGAGGCTGAACAGTGTTGGTGCCAGGACACATCCTTGCTTCACTCCATTGGTGACAGGAAAGGGTTCAGACAGTTCACCATTTTCCTGTACTCTTGCCTGCATGCCGTCATGAAATAGCCGCACTATTTGGACAAACTTTCGTGGACAGCCATATTTTGCCATAATCTTCCACAGTCCTTCTCTGCTGACTGTATCAAAAGCCTTGGTAAGGTCAATGAAAGTGGAGAACATTTCGCAGTTCTGTTCCTGACATTTCTCTTGCAGCTGCCTTGCAGCAAAAATCATGTCAACAGTTCCACGTTCTTTTCTGAAGTCACATTGACTCTCAGGAAGAAGACCTCGAGATGGGCTGTGCGGCGATTGAGAAGAATTCTGGCGAGTATCTTCCCTGCAATTGAAAGCAAGGAGATGCCTCGGTGGTTGTCACAGGATTGGCGGTTTCCTTTACGTTTGTAAAGGTGGACTATTGACGCGTCCTTAAAATCTTGTGGCATGGTCTCGTTCATCCATATGTTTGTGAAGACTTGGTGAAGCTGCTCTGTTAGGACCGGCCCACCTGCCTTGTATATCTCTGCTGGGATGGAGTCAGGACCAGGTGCCTTGCCGCTGGAGAGTTGCTGGATGGCTTTGTTTATTTCCACTATGGTTGGCAGGTCATCAAGAGTCTCATTGGTGGGAACTTGAGGAAGGCAGTTGATGGTTTCATAATCGAAGAAGGAAGTTGCATTTAAGATTTTGCTGAAATGCTCTGCCCAGCGTTTGAGGATTTCTTTCTTATCGGTGACCAATGTTCCCCCATCTGCACTGAGGAGGGGAACTATGCCTGGTGATGAAGGACCATAGACCGCTTTCAGTGAGTCGTAGAAGTTTTTCATATCGTGTCTGTCAGCAAAGCCCTGAATTTCATCAGCTTTGCTGCTCAGCCAGGAGTCCCGCATGTGCCGAAGTTTCTGCTGCACTACTCTCTGAATGTTCTTGAAAGCATATTTTTTTGATGTTGACTTTGGGTCATTCAAATGTGCCTTGAGGAGAAGATGTTTCTCGGCCAGCAATTGGTTGATGTCTTCAGAATTTTCATCAAACCAGTCTTTATGCTTTCGGGGGGCTGGACCCAGGATTTCCATAGCAGTGTTGTAAATTGTGTCCTTTAGGGGTGTCCATTCTGTTTCTGTATCCTGTTTAGCTTCAGCATTGGGCTTGAGGCGGTCTTCCAGCATATTTTCAAACGACCGCTGCATTTTCTTGCTGTTTAGGCGGGTGACATTTAGCTTTGTTTGCATTTTCGCCCCTAGAGGACGCCGTGGTGGCCTGATGTGGATGTTCATTTTCGAGACAATGAGACGATGGTCTGTCCAACATTCGGCACCACACATGGATTTTGTCACTCGAACGTCTTGTTTGTCACTCCTCTTGACGATGACATAGTCAATGAGGTGCCAGTGTTTCGAGCGAGGGTGCATCCACGATGTCCTATTTCTCATGGGGAGACGGAAAATTGTGTTCGTAATCAGGAGATCATGTTCGGCACATGTCTGAAGGAGGCGGAGTCCATTGCTGTTACAATTTCCGACTCCATGCTTTCCAATAATGCCACTCCAAGAGGTGGTGTCCGTGCCTACTCAGGCATTGAAATCCCCAAGGAGTATAAGTTTGTCTCCTTTGGGAACAGATGTTAATACATTGTGCAGGTCCTCATAGAACTTGTTCTTGACATCATCTTCGTTGGTCATAGTTGGTGCGTAGACACTCACAATGGTTGCGTGCTTCCTTCCATTCAGCAGAGGCAACTTCATGGTCATGAGCCTGTCATTTATAGCCTTTGGAAATCCAGCTAATTTGCCGACCAGGGCCGACTTAATGGCAAATCCCACACCGGATTGGCGTCTTTCCTCGCTTTTCCTTCCACTCCAGAAAAATGTGTAGCCGGCACCAATTTCACAGATTTGGCCTTCTTCTGCAAGTCGTGTCTCGCTCAAGGCTGCAATGTCGATGTTGTACCTGCCCAACTCTCTCCCAATCAGTGCTGTTCGTCTCTCTGGACCCGACGCGCCGTCTCTGTCAAGTAGGGTGCGTACATTCCAAGTTCCAATTGTTAAGGGAATATGGTTTACTCTTTTAGCTTTGCTTGTTTTATCTTTCTTTGTATGTCGACCGCAGTTAGGGTACCCACCAACCGCGGCTAGCTGGTTAGGTAGTGATGAAGCAGACAATGTTTAGGGCACCTTTTCTAGCCCCTTCCTCATGCTATGGAGGTGATCAGTGTGTTCCTATAGAGGGCTGCTCAGTCGCTCAGGGGGCTGCCGAATCCCACTGCTGCTCCGGTCAGTAGAAGACGACCATATGGCCTGAGCCGCCTGTGTGCAGGTCTGCGACTACGGCTGCCAGCGTACCCACACCTGCCGCTATGCCGCTCGCCCAGCGCCACAGGGCTTGAAGGTGATATGTGACGTTGGATGAAGAATGACTTGCGCGATGACTTGGATTAAAGTGAGGAAGAGTTGCGCAATTCGTCGACCTCACTCTCTCGCCTGAGTCCATCTGAGTACAGTGGCAAGACAAGTCGAGACGATTGGAGACGAGTACAGGTGCAGTGGATAACCAGGGCGCTCTACGTGCCTTGCCGTGCTCATTACGTTCCAAAACGCTTTGCAGGTAAACGCCGTCTTGCCCGTTGAATTAGGAATGATTTCTTCCGCGCAGTCTGCCGAATCCTGTCTTCACATGCTGGGTAGGCATACCCTAGTTTACCTCTTGGTTTGACACCAAATCGGATACCCATGCCTGGTTTAGCAAGCCTCTCACAGCTGTTGCCCGGGGGTGGCCGCTGTCGCATGCTGACAGCTACTAGGAGCCACAGGCACGAGCTGGGTGTCAGACTTGGACCAGTGGGGATGGGTCCTGAAAGGACATGAGAGCCATCCTTACCAAAGGTGCTACCAATGCCTGACACCCCGTACCCCCCCCCCCCCCCATTAGAAATATAAAAACGCCACAGAGGCTCGATGAACGATGGTGGAAAGTTTGTTTTTTTTTTTCTTTCAAAAATGTACTCGGAGTAGGGCAGTAACACACTTATGAAAGAGAATCTAACTGACGGTACAGTACAGACATGTTTTCTACATTCACATCACAAGGAAAATGATTATGACAACATTGATGAGGAGTCACTGTTAGAACTTGACGAGACATTTAGGGCTTCCACAGAAGATAATTAATTTAAATGATTCAGTGCCAAAGGATTATATATATATATACTAGCTGACCCGGCCCGGCTTCGCCCAGGACCTGGAGGGGATCTATCTATCAGTCTGGCTTACTTGCACTATTGTTAACCTCTTAGTCTATAGTTATTTTGAGGCCCGGCCCGGCTTCACCCAGGCCCTGGTGGGGAGCATCTCATTTAATTCATATAAGTAGTCATATAAGCTCTCCCGTTCCCGACTATCTGTCTGTCTATCTGTCTGTCTGTCTGTCTGTCTGACCCGGCCCGGCTTCACCCAATCCCTGGTGGGGAGCATCTCATTTAATTCATATACGTAGTCATATAAGCTCTCCCGTTCCCGACTGTTTGTCTGTCTATCTGTCTGTCTGTCTGTCCCGGCCCGGCTTCACCCAGTCCCTGGTGGGGAGCATCTCATTTAATTCATATGCGTAGTCATATAAGCTCTCCCGTTCCCGACTGTCTGTCTGTCTATCTGTCTGTCTGTCTGACCCGGCCCGGCTTCACCCAGTCACTGGTGGGGAGCATGTCTTTTAATTTATATAAGTAGTCAAATAAGCTTCCGTTCCCGACTATCTGTCTGTCTGTCTGTCTATCTGACCCGGCATGGTTTCGCCCAGCTCCTGGCGCACAGTAACTTAAAAGAATGTCCTTCCACACACCATTCATTATTTTTAATGAAAACTGTTTTTAATCACCGACATGACAGTTGATAAGGTCTTTAAGCAGAAAAAGATGGGTTACAATGTTATAAGTTATGCATTATTTTTATGAAAAATTTGAAAATACCTTAAAGATTATATCATTATTTATTATAACTCATATGCCTCAAAATAACTATAGACAAAGAGTTTAACAATAGTGCAAGTAAGTCCAACAATATGACTATAAAGTATATAGAAATGTTATTAAAAGTTATGCCCCTTGAAATAACTTTTCTAGAGTGAAGTCCCCCTGCTATATAGAAATTATATAATGAAAATGAAAAAGTAAATGTTATTAAATAAGTAGAAGATTTTACACGAAGAAACTATTATAGTCGGTTGCACAGGAAGGAATGAAGACGTGTAGAAAATTTCATCTCAATCGGATGTACCGTTATCGAACGGTACCAATACAAACAAACAAACAAACAAACAAAGCCACATACACTGTTTTATATATATATATATATATATATATATATATATATATATATATATATATATATATATATATATATATATATATATATCCATCATCCATCATGTGCCATGCCGGTAAGCGTGGGCGGTCATGTTCTGCCATCTCACTCGATCACCAGAGTCGTGGATCAGCTCCGTGTTTCTGTCTCGACCATGCCCCAAGGCCAAGCCATCCAGGTACTTGCTTCTAGGTCTTCCCCTTGGTCTGTTCCCCTCGATCTTACCAGTTGTCACCAAATTCTCCAATCCATTTCTTCTCATAACATACCCAACAAATTTTGACTGTCTACGTCTAATTTCTCTAATCAATTTACGATATTCATTTGTTTCTTGAAGGACTTGTTCATTGGTCTTTCTGGCTGTCCGTGGTATTCTTTGCATTTTCCTTAGAAACCACATCTCTACAGCCATCAGATGTTTTTCAGCCTGACTGCTCATTGTCCACGCTTCACATCCATATAAAAGTACAAGTTCAATGTAGCATCTCAACACTCTTTTTTCTCGTTTCAATTGACATCTTTTTATTGGTCAATATGTTTTTCATCTTGCTAAAGGATACTTTTTCCATGGCGATTCTTGTTCTAATCTCTTCAAGGCATCTCCCATCAGATGTTATTACTGTTCCGAGATAATTGTACCTGCTCACTTGTTGAAGAATATTCCCATTTACTTGTATATTACATTGTGGTATTTCGTTCTTCCTAGTGACGACCATAATCTGTGTCTTTTTACAATTTAATTCTAACCCTTGTTGTTCACTGTGTGTAACAACCGCATCTACTAAATGTTGCAGGTCCTGTTCATTGTCTGCAATCAAGACTGTATCATCTGCATATCTAATGTTATTGATGCATCGTCCCCCAATGTTGATTCCTTCCATATCTTCAATATTTCTGAAAATACTTTCACTGTACAGGGAAAACATATCTGGAGACATTACACATCCCTGTCTCACACCCCTTTTAATAGGCTGATATTGGCTTACTTCATTATCAACTCTTATGGCAGCTTGTTGTTTCCAATACTCCTAATATGTTAATCTTCTCTCTCCCCATTTCTTTTTTGATGTTTTCTAATTTTCGATCTGCATTCATTGTTCTAACGTTCCAAGTTCCTACTTTCTATGATATTAATCTGTTGCACCTAGTAGCTTGTTGACGGTCTGGAGTCACCTGGTGCGCATGACTATCCCTACCGGGCGAGGCTGCTCCTATGGAGCACCCATTTACGCCGTTTCTCTGATTATCGATGATTTCACACAACATGATTTTCTTGGCATCTGTAAAGAAGGTAGTTTGCCATTGCTTTCCTTCCTAGCAGTGACCATACTGGTCAGTTACCGTAGCCATTGTCTCCTCAACATAGAGATCCTCTGCCTACCGTCGTGGAGGTGGAGACCATAACCTACAACTATCTGTTGGCTGCTCTCCATCTTATATATATATATATATATATATATATATATATATATATATATATATATATAAAACACAAACACAGAGCGAGAGAGAGAGAGAGAGAGACAGAGACAGAGAGAGAGAGAGAGAGAGAGAGAGAGAGAGAGAGAGAGAGAGAGAGAGAGAGAGAGAGAGAGAGATGTCCCGTGTAGAAATCGCCTTTAGGTTGATAGTTCAAACCTGTTTCTAGGTTAATCTATTATTCACAAACTCTCCTACGGAATGTCTTCGAACACCGTCAAAACTGTCTGTATGAAATTGTTCACGAGTTCTTTTTCTTGACCTCATTATATTCGTCACCATGATTAAATATGTAATAATTACAGTTCTTCATTTCTTTAATATTTCACAGATAGTGCTTTTTTAATACACTTTGAGCACTGGATATATCTTTACCATAATCTATGATGACTTTTCAAATAACGACACAGTTACATTTTCAGATGTCGTTTATAATACATTGTTCCAATAAGAAGTTTAAATTCGTTTTC
This sequence comes from Cepaea hortensis, assembly GCA_963921405.1. NCBI lineage: Eukaryota > Metazoa > Mollusca > Gastropoda > Stylommatophora > Helicidae > Cepaea > Cepaea hortensis. The sequence goes on along the minus strand of OY992895.1, from coordinate 87,475,901 downwards.
AGGACAACACTCCACCACATAACAATCTTTCCTTTCTCCATCTGGTCTCTTTATAAATAGTTTATTACACATTCCGAAATCTGCCTGTCGGTTATAAAAATTAATAACAAGAGCAATACGTTACTTGAGTTATTGTGTCTGGCTCGAATGTTGAAATTGATAATCGCATATTCATAAGACACAATAAAACACAGACAAACAGCTTTCTTCGGTCATGTTATGAGAAGAGAGGCATTGGAGAACATCGTAACAACTGGAAAGATCGAGGAGAAGAGAGGCAGAGGTAGACCAAGAGAAGTGATGCTGGATGGATTGAGACGGTGGCATGGAGAAATATCAGCAGCAGAGTTGATCCAGAAAACCAAAGACCGAGATCTATGGAGAGCCATGAACGCCTACCCCAGCCGGCACGGCACTTGATGATGATTATATTCATAGAATCATAGTGCGTGACCTCAAAATTTCAGTTGCAACTGCTAGAACCATAATGTGTGGTCTTAAACTTTTTCTCGACTACTGTTACATGATTCCAAAGTTCAATTGACGAGCATCCCACGTGCCACGAGGCGCTTGGTATACTGGGTTTCACACGAAGCTCTATAGAGCCCTGTGGTTTTGATCTGATGTGTACGCGCTTACTTGATGTATGGGCTCGGCTGTTTGTTTAGTGTGCAAATCTGATGTATAGGGATCTTAGTTGATACTTTCATCATCATCCAGTCGCCACCGTGGTTACTTCTCCACACATTACTTTGCTATCGTTAGACTCTGTCATTCCACACAAAGCACGCCAACCTAGTGTTAAACACATCTCCTCTCTCCGGTAGAAATATAACTCAAACTCAGATGTAGATTTTATGTTACCATATTCATCCTGACACTGTAACATGGATATATCACATGCACCCTCATCTATTCCACATTACGATAATACTACATTGCTACACAAACATAATAAACGGAGGCTTAGTCTAAGCCGTGCTTATCTTCTAGACGTGGTGCGTCCATGACCTGAATGCCTTTTCCGGATTCTTTTCCCGTGAGCTGCGAAGTGAGTCCCAACGTTTTCACGCTGTGTGAAAAGTATCCACTTTCCACGATCCAGGTGTCCAGTTTCTGAACAATGTCATAACCTCTAACCTCATCTAACCTGGGTTACGGCATAACTGATCCATGTCCTTATCAGGATCATGGCATGGTTAGTCTACACAAGTATGGAACGCACCATATAACCAACTAGCGTTAGGCGTGTGGCAATGCCCTTCATGTTACTTTACTAACAATGATATGCTGGTTAATAATATTTTAATTTACTTACAGTGATATGGTAGTTCATAAAATGTTACTTTACTTACAGTGATATGGTAGTTCGTAAAATGTTACTTACTTACTGTGATGTGGTAATTCATACAATTTATTTTGCTTACAGTCGTATAGTAGTGCATAAAATGCATATACCACATTATCTAGTCTCAGAATTGAGGTGGAGGCAGTCAACGCGGCGCTGCGTTGGCTGGAGGTCAAACAGCACACATATGCCTTGATAGTAATGGCCTCGCCGAGCATGCTGAATTGGATGAAGACAGGAATGTTTCACACAGCGTGGCTTGCTTCAATTTCAACCTCAAAGAGAGCGCGCATGTGTTGGATCTTTTACCCGGGACATGCTGGTGTGGTGGGAAACGAGCAGACGGACAGACTGGTTGGGTCTGCACTTTTGGTGCATGATAAGGCAGATGTGGTCTGGCTCCTGCGGGATTGCGTGGAAGAACAGATGTATCGTCATTGTCTGGAGAATATGGTGCTACAGGGAGTGACCAGACGATTTGGACGACATTCAGTTCTCCGTGGAAAGGTGAGACGAACGTATAATCAGATTGCAAATTGTAACATTATTATTTGGATTCTTTGCTGGTTGTCGAAGAAGGTGACCAGAACGCGTGTATAGGGATGTTCTGAATGCAGTGATTTGGGTTCTTGATTCCAGTAAACTCAACTGCAGTAATCATTAAATGTTAGTCATAATGTGTTACTCAACTATTTGTTACTCAACAATGTGTCACTCAAAAATGTGTCAGTCAAGAATGTGCTACTTAACAATGTGTCACCTAACAATTAGTCACTCAATAATGTTTCACTCTTCAATGTGCCTCTCAGAAATTTGTTACTCATCCATGTGTCACTCAACAATGAGCTATTCAACAATGTGTCACTCAACAATGAGCTATTCAACAATGTGCTTCTCAACAATGTGCTACTCAACAGTGCGCGCTCCTCAACAATGTGTTACTCAACAATGTGCTACTCAACAATATGCTACTCAACAGTATGCGCTATTCAACAATGTGCTACTCAACAACGTGCTACCGACTGACCTCCACCGATGTACACTGAACACAGGTGTGGAACCGCGTCCCCTCGCAGGGTCACCTCCTGGACGGCGGCGTCCACGTCACAGTGGATGTCCAGTGTTCTCTGGCCCAGGCTGGCGTTTCTGGGATTCCTACACGGCAAGCTGGCCTCGGGTCCGAAGACAACTTCCAAATGGTGCAGGAGATCTGGAAAGTGACAACACGGAGCATCTTGGAACAGCTCGGCATTTGTTAATTGCTTGCATTATATAATATCAACTTTTACATATCTAGTTCTGGAATGTAAATACTGGGACATGTAAAAGAATTATTCAGTGTATTTTTTTTTTGGCGCCCGCTCGCTTTTAACTCGAGTGTAGTCCTTACACGTTGTTTCTAGTAATCTTGGACTGAATTTTGAATGTGGATTATCGTTCGCTATTACCAGACGAACCCACTCCGATTTCGGACGAACTTGTAATTTACGTACCAAATTTAAGGCCTAAGGACAAGAAGAAAACAGTTTAGTCCAAGTGACCTGTGTAGGGGTTATGTTTTCTTGTAAGAAACTGTGCTAGAAACACAACCCCAAGCAAACATATGGTAAACGGGTTAGGGAAATTAGAAGTAGACGGTAATGATTGCTGGGAATGTTATGATTGTAAATTGGAAGTAGACGGTAATGATTGCGTCGCATATTATAATGAGATATTAGAAGTTGAAGGTAATTATTGCGTGGCATTTTATGATGAAAAATATGAATTAGACGGTAACGATTGCTGGGAATGTTATGATGGGGAATTAGAAGTAGACGGTAATTATTGCGTGCCATATTTTGATTGTACATTAGAAGTAGACAATAATGATTGTGTGCCATATTATGATGAAAAATTAGAATTAGACAGTAATGTTCGCGTGGCATGTTATGATGAGATATTAAAAGTAGACGGTAATGATTGCTGGGAATGTTATGATGGGGAATTAGAAGTAGGCAGTAATGATTTCTGGGAATGTTATGATGGGGAATTAGAAGTAGGCAGTAATGATTGCGTGGCATGTTATAATGAGAAATTAGAAGTAGACAATAATTATTGTGTGCCATATTATGATTGTAAATGAGATTAGACAGTAATGATTGCGTGGCATATTATGATTGTAAATTACAATTAGATAGTAATGATTTCGTAGCATATTTGGAACAAACATTGGCACCTTTCCGTCTTGACAGACGATAGTTTGGTACATTGTGCTTCAAAAAGGCTTAATAACTACGATCCATGGCGGTGGCGAGTGTGGCTGGTAAGGCCAATTCTTGCTGCAAATCTGGACTCAGATGGACCCAGGCGAGAGAGTGAGGTCGACGAATTGCTAAATTCTTCCTCACTATCATCCAATTCATTGCGCAAGTCATTCTTCATCCAAATCACTGGATGTAATGAATGGTCATCATCATTTCTGATGGACAAAAAACTAGTGGCATATTATAATGAGATATTAGAAGTAGACAGTAATGTTCGCGTGGCATATTATAGTGAGATATTAGAAGTAGACCGTAATGTTTGCGTGGCATATTATAGTGATATATTAGAAGTAGACAGTAATGTTCGCGTGGCATATTATAATGAGATATTAGAAGTAGACAGTAATGTTCGCGTGGCATATTATAATGAGATATTAGAAGTAGACAGTAATGTTCGCGTGGCATATTATAATGAGATATTAGAAGTAGACCGTAATGTTCGCGTGGCATATTATAGTGAGATATTAGAAGTAGACAGTAATGTTCGCGTGGCATATTATAATGAGATATTAGAAGTAGACCGTAATGTTCGCGTGGCATATTATAGTGAGATATTAGAAGTACACGGTAATGTTCGTGTGGCATATTATAGTGAGATATTAGAAGTAGACAGTAATGTTCGCGTGGCATATTATAATGAGATATTAGAAGTAGACCGTAATGTTCGCGTGGCATATTATAGTGAGATATTAGAAGTAGACGGTAATGTTCGCGTGGCATATTATAATGAGAAATTAGAAGTAGACGGTAATGATTGCTGGGAATGTTAAGATGGGAAATTAGAAGTAGACAGTAATTATTGAGTGACATATTATGATGAGATATTAGATGTAGACAGCAATGATTTCGTAGCATGTTATGATGAAAAATTAGAATTAGACAGTACTTATTGTGTGGCATGTTATGATTGTAAATTACAATTAGACAGTAATGATTTCGTGGCATATTTGGAGCAAACATTGGCACCTTTCCGTCTTGACAGACGATAGTTTGGTACATTGTGCTTCAAAAAGGCTTAATAACTACGATCCATGGCGGTGGCGAGTGTGGCTGGTAAGGCCAATTCTTGCTGCAAATCTGGACTCAGATGGACCCAGGCGAGAGAGTGAGGTCGACGAATTGCTAAATTCTTCTTCACTATCATCCAATTCATTGCGCAAGTCATTCTTCATCCAAATCACTGGATGTAATGAATGGTCATCATCATTTCTGATGGACAAAAAACTAGTGGCATATTATAATGAGATATTAGAAGTAGACAGTAATGTTCGCGTGGCATATTATAGTGAGATATTAGAAGTAGACAGTAATGTTCGCGTGGCATATTATAGTGAGTTATTAGAAGTAGACCGTAATGTTCGCGTGGAATATTATAGTGAGATATTAGAAGTAGACAGTAATGTTCGCGTGGCATATTATAATGAGATATTAGAAGTAGACAGTAATGTTTGCGTGGCATATTATAATGAGATATTAGAAGTAGACAGTAATGTTCGCGTGGCATATTCTAATGAGATATTAGAAGTAGACAGTAATGTTCGCGTGGCATATTATAGTGAGATATTAGAAGTAGACGGTAATGATTGCTGGGAATGTTAAGATGGGAAATTAGACAGTAATTATTGTGTGGCATGTTATGATGAAATATTACAAGTAGACAATATTGATTGCGAGGCATGTTATGATTAGAAATTAAAAGTAGACATTAATGATTGCTGGGCATCGTATGATGAGAAATTAGATGAAGACAGTCATGATTGCTGGGAATGTTATGTTGGGATTTTAGAAGTAGACAGTAATGGTTGCTGGGCATGTTATGAAGAGGAAAAAAAAACAACAAATTAAAAACTAAGTGACAACAGGGAAACCTGCTGGGAAAGCTTAGTCACATGACATGTTTGGGACAAGAAAAACTGTTTTATGACTCTGGTGATCATGTAAAATAGCGAACCTTAACCGGCCACGCTTAACGTGACGTTTTATGTCACGTCTGCCGGGGGTAGTTGCCTGACACGACCATATTCTTGACAGTATAACCCTTGTGTGTACGTCCTTGTTAGTGAGCTCTTTAAGTCTTCGAACTGTTGAAACTCAGCCCTAGACCAGGGGATTTGTTCGCAACATAGACGAACAATTTACCATGTTTGTTGAGAATGCGACCGTAGCACAGAATTAGCACGGCTACCATATGTTGTGAGCTAATGTTTGCATATCCTTTACATGACATCGCTGTCAACATCAGCATCTTTCAGCTGATTGTTGATTTCTTGGCGAGATTACGCTCAATAGTTTGCCATTGCTTTCTGAGCGGCCGGCTCACATACCCCGTAAGTTACCGACGCGATTCAAACCATTGCTGATTCTCACCGTCGTCACGTTACTTACGAGAGTATACGAGATTACGGAGAAAAGTTGCTAACCTCTGGGCCAGGAAGCCGGCTGTGAGCTAATACACACAGGAATAACTGGCCTGTGGCAGCCTAACGCCCACTGCACCTGTGTCCGTCTCCAGTCGTCTTGACTTATCTTGCCACTGGACTCAGATGGACCCAGGCGAGAGAGTGAGGTAACACGAATGTCTAGTTTATCTGTCGGTGATCCTTCGTCAATTGATGGAGCCCCCTGTTTTAAATACTTTCACGCACTCACGCGCACACCTTGCGTTCAAAATGATCACGAGTGGAGTACGTTGGTGAAAGTATAAAACAATAATACTCTTTAATAGTAAAAGAGATAATGAAAATTGTCGTTCAAGTGGTGAACTATGACAGTTACAATTATGTTACAGGTACAAAAATAAAACAGTTTTCTGATGCTTAGCTAGATCGCATATCATCATTCACACCATCCAGACAGTGACACACTCAGAACACATGTAGACACAGAGTCACCTGAGATAATCTGATCTCGTTTCGGAATAGTGCTGGCTTTCGTTTGAATTATGTCTTGGAGTCGACCCTGGTATTCGACAGGTGTACGATGCTCCTCCGGATTCCAGGTTCCGTCTCCACTAGTTGGTGGCTCAAAGTTTCGGTAACCGGACCAGTTAGGCTTCAGCAGTATCAGCAGCGAGGCTCCTTAAATCAAACAAACAGTTGCAGACTCCTTAGTGTCTTGACAATAACAATGTGTCTGAGTGTTGGTGTTGTGTGTCTGTTGTGTATGTGTCAGATGCAGAACAGGAACAAAACATAATTCCTCTCTGCTATTCTGTATCAAAAGCAAAGGGCCAATAGCTCCTATTAGCTTGGCTATACATTGTATGACATGGTGATACAAGGTGAAAAAGGGTCCAGAAGTGGACACCTAAGACCACATGGTCCACTGGAGTAGAACATGTAGACAAATCTTTGTTTGAAAAAGGCATTACAAAATGTACATGGTTGTAAAACCTGAAGTGACTCATATGCAATAATTACTGGTGTATTCCTTAACACCATGGTGAGGAAGTCCTGGGCAGCCAGGATGTTTCCCTAGATAGCTAAGGAAGGGCCAACAATAATTCAACCTAATCCCACATCAGTCATTAGGCATAAAGCAATCAAGTGTCGCCATGAAGTCGTGAGGTATACCCCACAGAATATACGAGCTAAAAGATAAGAAGAAGGCCAGCAGGCAAGCAAGGGGGCTGAGATATTCCAGGCATTGGGCTTTAGGATGTCTCAGTTATCCCTTGTTGAATTATTTACTCCCCAAATTCTGATTCCTCACCACATGGTATTTGCTTTGAACTTATGACCGTCAGTGTCGTGTAGTTCGGCATGGCGGTGAATCAGGGGTAAGCAAATTTATGTTTGTATATATATCGCCTAGTAATATTGCTGGCATGTGAGAATCATGTTCCACATGTCTCTTCTACTTCTGCCCACATGGCAAAATCATGTTATCATATTTTCAACAAAATATACATGTAAATACATTCACAAAATGCATATGAAAATAATCAGTAAGGTTCATACATTATATCTATATATATTTTTTATCTATAAATATATCTAGGCCTCACATGTTTTCTCTCAATGTCTCCCCTTTCAACTACCACGTTTCATAAATATACATGGTCGGGAAAGTTTTGGATTTTCCCAATATCAGAATATAAATGTGTACACACTTCTTACTATAATCATAATTATTATGTTACTACACTCACCCCCAGTCTTAGTGCAGCACTTAAGATAGGTTTTGGTATAATCTACCAAGGATGCAATTGGATATGGCAGCTCACTTCATATAAGGTCTGCTTAGCACAGCAGCTATGGTCGTTGTGAACCGGACGGAAGTTGTTAGTCACAATTTCCGGTGCAGCCGTACTAATAGCATATCGCCGTATTCCCGTTGCTAGGGAGTGACGGACCTATATCCCCAGTCATTAGACTTGATATTAATAAGGGTTAAAGACAGGGGATTTCCCTTGTGACATCATTTGATGATGACGTGGAAATGTGCTGTCCCCAATAGTACAGTGTGTAGTTTTAGTGCAGCAAATCTGCGTCGCCAATATGACGTCATTATTAGTAATTTAGCTGCCTACTGAATCCAGAATGTAAATAGTAATTCCACTAACGCAGTAGTGGTGGGGTTTGCATAGTGATCTAGACTCATCCCGTCACATATGCCGTCCCTAGAGAAAAGTACGGCTCATCGAACTTTTAGGGTGGATGAGCCTAGATCGACTATGCATTCTCACCAGATTATATCTGAACCAATTGTTCCCCTCTAGAGAAGGATCTATTAGACTTCTTTCGACTCCGGGGCTGGCTTGTTACTTTGGTATGACCTGGCGTTTCTCCAGATAAGTTTAGTGAGGATCCAGTCAGAGGTGGGTATGGAAAGCTAAGAGGTTCTTCCCTCCTTCCTACTTTCTGAACAACATTTAGAGCTACCAGATGTACTGGTCGTTCTTTTGCTCTGTCATAATATTTGCGGAGCAATTTAATGTGGTAGATTTTCATCTTACCTTTCATGAAGATTTTATATTTGGTGTTGGACACTTTCTCCATTATGGGGAATGGTCCTTGCCACTCAGTCTCCTTATTAGTCCCACTAGATCTTAAGAGTAACACTTTGTCCCCTACCGCTAGCGAACGTTTTGAGGAAAAAAATTTCCCTCTCTGGAGAGTCTTCCTATCACTAGGAAGTTGGTTACAGCCAGGTGTTAGAGTTGGGACTTGGGTCAGTGCACTCCCTACTATCATGGGAGTGGATGGTTCCCCTAAATAGACATATTTACTTCCCAGTATCATGTCATAGATAGGATCAGTCATCACTGCTGCCGATATAGTTCCCTTTACAAATCTAGAGTTAACTAACACTTGGGCTATTGGTAAAGTTAGGGTAGGCGAACTTCTTGTCGCACCCATAACTTCAACCATGTTTTGCGTCAACTGAACAGGTTTTACTAAGTGTGATGCTATTATGGCATCATACGTTACCCCCGTATCATGCAGACACTCGACCACCTGTCCATTGACATTGATCTTCTCTACCACTCGATGTCCTCTCATTTCGGGAGGCGGTGGTAGTGTAGTGGTTTTCTTCCCTATCGAGAAACAAGCCGCAATCTGGGGTTTTGCTCTGCGCTTGCAGTCTGCCGTACTGTGGGAATTATTATGACAATTCGTGCAGTATGGTTTTCTAGCCCCAGATGTGGTTTGTGTTTTATTATGCTGCTGCTGAGGTTGCCTCTGGTCTGCTGGTATATTGCTAAGGGTGTGTCCCTGATTGGTTGGAGGTGGGTTCTGTTGAGGTTGGGGAGGTTGCGTTGGGACTGAGTCCCCATGGGCAGTCAGATATCTTTCAGCCAAGACTATCATTTCCTCCAGTGTTTGTGCCCCTTGTTCAACGATGAAAGTTTCCATCGGCTTCGACATACAGTTCCTCAGCTGCTCACACAAAACCATCTCCCGCAAGCCCGCATAGGAGTGTTCATACTCTCCCAATGTCTCCCATTTACAGAGATAACTCTGCAGACGAGCGGACAATTGTGAGAATGACTCACCCTTCAGACGTCTTGCGGCTCGGAATTTCCGCTGATAAGCAGCTGAGGTTAACTCATATCTCTTCAATAAAGCCGATTTCAAACTTTCATAAGAATTTTCATGGCCTGGAGGTAGTCCCTGAAAGACTACATACGCTTGTCCCCTCAGTGCCTGAGAAAGCTTCAAGTTCCAGTGTTCCCTAGCCAACCCAAATGACTCAGCTAATTTCTCGAATTTCTGAAGGTAACTATCCAATTGTTCCTGAGCTTCCTCGAACGGCATCAAAGGAAAACTCATAGGACCCACATGAGAAGTTGAATGAAGCTGGGTTTCAATGCTGGGTGCCGGAGAGCTGGCGTTAGAACAGGTTGCTGATAGAGCTTGGTTTTCTAGCTCTTTCATCCTAAACTCATGCTGTCGGATTTTTTCATTTTCCTGTAACTGCCTAAGTTCTTTCTCAGCCTCGATTTTCTTAAGTTCTGTCGCTGCTTCCAGTTTCTTAAGCTCGAGTTCATGCCTACGTATTTTATCTTCCCTGTCTTCTTTCCTTAACTCCCTCTCCATATCATGGACATATTTGGCTGCTTCGGGCTCCGATAACCCCATAGCTACCGCTGCTGCGTGCAAATCTGCTGATGAACTCATGACTGAGTTTTGACTGAGAGGGTGAGTGATCAGTGGACTACAATTTCTATATCAATATTATACTACTTCCCAATTCAAGTTATACTAATACAATTGCAATAATTTACAAATCTTATTAGTACATACACAAAAATGGTTAGTACAAACAATGATACAAAACACACTTTCACTCTCTCAATCGAATGGAAACAACTAATTACAGAGTTTCCTAAGCTGCTCTACCCTTTACTGAGATGAGAAAAAAAAATTTTTTGTACCAAGTAACACAATTTATTAGAAATATTTCTAATTAGGTGGGTAGATCCCGGACCGAGACCACAGTTGTCACCGACCGTTAGGGTGTTTCTATGGAAATAGACAGAAATCCCTATCCAAGAGTTTGCCGACAGTCTCTAGAAAGTATGGCTCGTTATCAGAATGTCTAAAGGGATGGTCCCGATAGGAGAGACTGGGATTCACTTGGTAGACAAAGGCAGAAGGTGAAGAACACTCGTGTATGTAGGAAGACCTAACACGAATGTCTAGTTTATCTGTCGGTGATCCTTCGTCAATTGATGGAGCCCCCTGTTTTAAATACTTTCACGCACTCACGCGCACACCTTGCGTTCAAAATGATCACGAGTGGAGTACGTTGGTGAAAGTATAAAACAATAATACTCTTTAATAGTAAAAGAGATAATGAAAATTGTCGTTCAAGTGGTGAACTATGACAGTTACAATTATGTTACAGGTACAAAAATAAAACAGTTTTCTGATGCTTAGCTAGATCGCATATCATCATTCACACCATCCAGACAGTGACACACTCAGAACACATGTAGACACAGAGTCACCTGAGATAATCTGATCTCGTTTCGGAATAGTGCTGGCTTTCGTTTGAATTATGTCTTGGAGTCGACCCTGGCATTCGACAGGTGTACGATGCTCCTCCGGATTCCAGGTTCCGTCTCCACTAGTTGGTGGCTCAAAGTTTCGGTAACCGGACCAGTTAGGCTTCAGCAGTATCAGCAGCGAGGCTCCTTAAATCAAACAAACAGTTGCAGACTCCTTAGTGTCTTGACAATAACAATGTGTCTGAGTGTTGGTGTTGTGTGTCTGTTGTGTATGTGTCAGATGCAGAACAGGAACAAAACATAATTCCTCTCTGCTATTCTGTATCAAAAGCAAAGGGCCAATAGCTCCTATTAGCTTGGCTATACATTGTATGACATGGTGATACAAGGTGAAAAAGGGTCCAGAAGTGGACACCTAAGACCACATGGTCCACTGGAGTAGAACATGTAGACAAATCTTTGTTTGAAAAAGGCATTACAAAATGTACATGGTTGTAAAACCTGAAGTGACTCATATGCAATAATTACTGGTGTATTCCTTAACACCATGGTGAGGAAGTCCTGGGCAGCCAGGATGTTTCCCTAGATAGCTAAGGAAGGGCCAACAATAATTCAACCTAATCCCACATCAGTCATTAGGCATAAAGCAATCAAGTGTCGCCATGAAGTCGTGAGGTATACCCCACAGAATATACGAGCTAAAAGATAAGAAGAAGGCCAGCAGGCAAGCAAGGGGGCTGAGATATTCCAGGCATTGGGCTTTAGGATGTCTCAGTTATCCCTTGTTGAGTTATTTACTCCCCAAATTCTGATTCCTCACCACATGGTATTTGCTTTGAACTTATGACCGTCAGTGTCGTGTAGTTCGGCATGGCGGTGAATCAGGGGTAAGCAAATTTATGTTTGTATATATATCGCCTAGTAATATTGCTGGCATGTGAGAATCATGTTCCACATGTCTCTTCTACTTCTGCCCACATGGCAAAATCATGTTATCATATTTTCAACAAAATATACATGTAAATACATTCACAAAATGCATATGAAAATAATCAGTAAGGTTCATACATTATATCTATATATATTTATCTATAAATATATCTAGGCCTCACATGTTTTCTCTCAATGTCTCCCCTTTCAACTACCACGTTTCATAAATATACATGGTCGGGAAAGTTTTGGATTTTCCCAATATCAGAATATAAATGTGTACACACTTCTTACTATAATCATAATTATTATGTTACTACACTCACCCCCAGTCTTAGTGCAGCACTTAAGATAGGTTTTGGTATAATCTACCAAGGATGCAATTGGATATGGCAGCTCACTTCATATAAGGTCTGCTTAGCACAGCAGCTATGGTCGTTGTGAACCGGACGGAAGTTGTTAGTCACAATTTCCGGTGCAGCCGTACTAATAGCATATCGCCGTATTCCCGTTGCTAGGGAGTGACGGACCTATATCCCCAGTCATTAGACTTGATATTAATAAGGGTTAAAGACAGGGGATTTCCCTTGTGACATCATTTGATGATGACGTGGAAATGTGCTGTCCCCAATAGTACAGTGTGTAGTTTTAGTGCAGCAAATCTGCGTCGCCAATATGACGTCATTATTAGTAATTTAGCTGCCTACTGAATCCAGAATGTAAATAGTAATTCCACTAACGCAGTAGTGGTGGGGTTTGCATAGTGATCTAGACTCATCCCGTCACACGTTAGTCAAACGATTCTGTCTCTTGTCGGGTATTTCCTTCAGGCAAACGTTTTTGTCTCTTATTCGTATTCTTATTTTCGTTGTGATAATACAGTTATCGCAGACAAGTTTTAGTATTGATTTTTAATCCATATGTGTATTTCTATTGTAGTCACATGGTTATGTTTATTTAGGAAATATTTCGTTACGTCCCCTCTCACTTCATTAACAGTTTTGGTGTTTTCAATAATAAGTAGCATGTATTTTTTTTTTAATTTTATTATTTTAAGGGAAGGGGGATAACTTTTAGATAGAGAATATGTTTTTGCATATCCCTTACAGGACGTTGCAGTCAACATCAGCTTTCAGCTGATGATGTACTAGGCAAGATTACGCTCAGTAATTTGCCATTGAATTCTGAGCGACCGGCTCACATACCAGTAAGTTACCAACACGGCGAGAACCACTACCGATTCCCGCGCAGGTTACGTTACTCATGAGAATCTACGGGATTACCGAGAAAGACGTTGACACCTAGGCCAGGGAGACCGACAGATAGAGCATACACGGGGCAAAATACAGGCTTTGTCTGCTGGCCACAAAGAAACAGCAATGAACACAGCTTGTGGGTTCTCTACACCTGGGCCTGGTCTATGCCATCATCATCTTTTGCCATGTGGAAAAGAGTTGGCGGTTATGTTTCGCCATCTCACATGATAACCAGAGTCGAGGATCAGCTCTGTGTTCTTGTTGTTTTAGTTTTTTTTTTTTTTCTCTCTCGATTGTGCCATGTGGGCAATCCACAAAGATATTTATCTGCCTGCCTCCCCCTTGTTCACTTCCCCTCGATCCTGCCAGTTGTCACTAAGTTCTGCAATTTATTTCTTCTAATAACATGCCCAAACATTTTGACTGTCTACGTGTAATTTTTCTAATCAGTTTACGATTTCCATTTTTTTCTTGTAGTATGTGGTCCTTGGTTTTTCTGTCTGTCCATTGCATTCTTTACATTTTTCTCAGAAACCACATCTCCAAAGCCATCAGATGTGTTTCAACTTGTCTGCTCATTCTCCTCGTTTCACAATATATAAAAGTACAGGTGCTATGTAGCACTTTAACACTCATTTTCTCGTTGCAGATGTGATAGCGCCAAACCAACGATTTTTTTTGGTTTGGTCTGCCTCAAGAAAATATCTGGCAACGCCGGAAACGCCACTCTGAAACAAAGGGACCGGAGTCCATTTTTCCTTGTAGCAGCCAGTGGTGTGTGAAGGCAGGCGCTGGGGCCCTGTGTAGTTTTGTGGCCAGCCCGCCTTGAGACGAGAGATGTGTGGTTTCCCATGTGTTCGTCAGTGAACAAACTATGTCATAAGAGAAAGCTGAGCGGCTGACTAGTTAGTGTCAGCAGGCCTGGGTTCTTGGTGGGATAGTAATTGTGTCACAACTCTTTGTTTATGTCACGTCTTGGGGTTTATGTTGTGTAACCTATGTTTTTGTAATGCCTTATTATCTGTGCAGTGTTGCTTGTGTCAAGGTTCTTTATTGTGTCAGTCTAACCAGCTATTGTTTGGAACACCTGTGTTGTGGTACTTGGTGTACCCTGTTGTCTTAAGTGATGTTGATTGGTTGGGGGTTACCCACTGTTGTTTGGTATATACAGTTGTCTGTTGTATCTGTAATTGAACATCCCTTATTGAATACTTTATTCAATGTGTTCGAACACAAGTTGTCACCAAAATTTGTAGCAGTTGATAAATAAAGAGCTATTTTTGTACTGTTTTTGATTTGTTTGTTTGTCTCTTTTAGTTTTTACAACCACTATTTCTACCACAATCTAACACATTAATTCATTACTTGGGCTCTAACATGGTGTTTCCTGTGTGAACATCTAAAAAATAATTTCTGCCTCTGCCCGAGATCTCGTACTTCTTCTTATCTAATTACTATCCTCTTTTTTTGTCGGTTGAGGCGGTGTGAGGTTCTCTCTCTTTTCACAATTTTTCTTCTTTGGCCGTAACGAAGTCAGAACTACTCTTTACCTCTTAGCACCGTAGTGAAGGAAGCATAAGTCGTTATGATTGTCTCCCTTTGTCTTTTTCCCTCGGCTACATAGATGACATCGTTTTATTGGTTAGTATGTTTTCATCTTGGAAAAGGCTACATTTGCCCTAGCAATTTATGTTCTAATCTCTTCAAGGCATCTCCCATCAGATGTTATATGTCCAGATAGCTCTTCCTAGACTGACAAACATGGTCTACAGTAGAAAAGAAAGGCCAAGGAAATAGATTTTCAATGAATTGATTTAAAAGTATCAAATGTGTACAATAATAAATAGCATATGTTCCGTACAATAATAAGTAACAGATGTTGTGTACAATAATAAGTAATAGATGGTGTGTCCAATAATATGTAACAGATGCTGTACACTATAATAAGTAACAGATGGTGTGTACAATAATAAGTAACACATGTTGTGTACAATAGTTAGTTAGTTAGTTAGCTAGTTAGTTAGTTAGTTAGATAGTTAGTTAGTTAGTTAGTTAGTTAGTTAGAAAGTAGGTTAGTTAGTTAGTTAGTTAGTTAGTTAGTTAGTTAGTTAGTTAGTTAGAAAGTAGGTTAGTTAGTTAGTTAGCTAGTTAGCTAGTTAGTTAGTTAGTTAGTTAGTTAGTTAGTTAGTTAGTTAGTTTGTTAGTTGTTTCTTTTTTTTGCGGAAGAGCTCAATTGGGAGGGTACAAGCCTTACCCTGGTGCGAGGAAATGCAAGCTAAAGACAAAATGTCATGGCAGGGCAGACCAGGCCCTAAGCCTTGGTTGGCGGCTGGTCTAGGATCGAAGCTCTGACAGGCGGACAGTTAGAGCATTGCTTTGCTGATCCGGCAGCCTCTGCAGCTTGTCTTGTTCCAGATGTAGGGGTGTTACCTTTCCTCTGGAGTGAACTAGGCAGGCCGAGAGAGGGATCATGCTGCATGGGCAACACATGATCTCTATATTTTAGCCCAGGCTTTGTGCTATGGAGAGGCAATAACTCCATCCCTGGTCTTAAGAATTCTTGGTATTAAGTGGCAAGACAAAATCACAAATACTGAAGTATTGGAAAGATCAGGTTGTGTGACAGTTTATTCCATGCTCAGTCTTCGTAGACTTAGATGGATAGGACATCTTAGGAGGATGGATGATGGTAGAATACCAAAGGACATCTTTTTTGGTGAATTACAGATGGGTAAGAGATCACAGGGTCGGCCTCTACTACGATACAAAGATGTGTGTAAGCGGGACATGATTGATACAGGCATTGATAATGCACAATGGGAGGAAGTCGCCGCTGAACGTGTTGCATGGAGGGCAAACATCAGAAATGGAATAAAGACAAAGGAGAAAATTATTGCAGATAAGTCACACACCAAGCGTTTGAGACGTAAGATGGTGCATGATGGTGGAAATGACCACGTGTTCACATGCACCCACTGTGAACGGACATTTACAGCGCAAATTAGCCTTATCAGTCACACTCGCTACCGCCATACGTAAAAGTTATTATGCCTTTTTAAAGCACAAACTATCGTCTGTCAAGACGGCAAGGTGCCAATGCTAGTTAGTTAGTTAGTTAGTTAGTTAGTTAGTTAGTCGACAGATCATCCTCATTGCACATCGAATCATTCAGTCCATAAGTGCTCGGATCCCCTCCTCAGCAAATCCACTAGCTTGTAGCGGCTAAAGACACCCGTTCTGTGTTGGTTTATCAATCTTCTTTGGCTTCCTGTGTAGTGTTCTTGTTTGGAAACACCTCTTTTAATTTGCAGTTCTCGCAGTCTGACCATGGTTGTAGATTCACAGTCATCACTTGGTTCTCGCAAAAGTCTTACTTCTCGTAGAGCATTCAGGATGTCAGCCTGGTCCATGGCGCTATGGAAACATGCCCTAGTGAATGTCTGTGTCTCGAGCCATGTTTTTGCTTTACTTACTGTCATGACTTCCATAGTCAGGCTACTTGTGGTCTCAACAAAAACATCAGAGTCCTCCTTCACAATTCTCCCTCCGGCCTGAGCCGTAATGCCATCCATCAATCATGTACCATGCCGGTAAGCGTGGGCGGTGATGTTCTGCCATCTCACTCGATCACCAGAGTCGTGGATCAGCTCCGTGGTCCCGTCTCGACCATGCGATGTGGCCAAGCCATCCAGGTACCTACCTCTCGGTCTTCCCCCCGGCCCCCTCCCCCGATCTTACCAGCCGCAACCAAGTTCTCCAAGTCACTTCTTCTCACAACATGCCCAAAAAGATTAGACTGTCCACATCCAATGACTCCAGTCAGCTTACAATCCCCATTTGTCTCCTGAAGGACCCGCTCATTGTTCCCCCCATCTAACCATGGCACCCCCTGCACCTTCCGCAGAAATCACCCCCTCCCCCCCCCCAAGTCATCAGCTGCCCCCCAGCTTGACTGCCCATTGTCCACGCTTCACATTCATACAAAACACAGGTTCCATGCAGCACTTCAACACTCCCTCCTTCGCCTCAATCGATATCTTTCCATTGGTCAGTATGTCCCTCATCCGGCAAAAGGCTACCTACGCCGTGGCAACTCCTGCTAAATCTCCTCAAGGCATCCCCCATCAGATGCCGCGACTGTGCCTAGACAACTGCATCGACTGACTTGCTTAAGAACATGCCCACTTACTCGTATATCAAACCGTGGAACTTCCCTCCTCCCAGTGACGACCGCAATCCGTGTCTTCTTAATATTCAGTTCTAACCCTATTTGTTCACTGTGCGCAACAACCGCATCTATCACACTTTGCAGGACCGTTTCACTGTCTGCAAACAAGACTGCATCATCTGCATATGCAATGCCATTGATGTATCGTCCCCCAATGCCGACCACTTCCATATCTTCTACTTCTCTGAAAATATGTTCACTGTACAGGGAAAACAAGATCTGGAGACACCACTCATCCCTGTCTCACACCTCTTCCAACAGGCTGACACTGACCTACATCGCCATCAACCCCATGGAAGTCCGTTGTTTCCAATATATGTTTTTCACAAGTAATGCCATGTGTACAATAATAAGTAACAGATGTTGTGTACAATAATAAGTAACATATGTTGTGTACACTAATAAGTAACATATGTTGTGTTCAATAATAAGTAACAGATGGTATGTACATTAACAAGTAACAGATGGTGTGTACAATAAAAGCCCTATAGTTTACCTGTGGCAGAAGCATGGATGTGAACCCTGAGCCAGGTGAACAGGTACTTCCTGTCTAGCCTGATAGTCACCTGGTCTCCTCGAAACGTACTGGGTGTGACACAAGTATCATCAAAAGAATCCGTCAGATATCCGGCGTAAGGTTGTGTTTCTCGACTGAAGGCTAAGTTAACTGAAAGGGTAATATTTGACTGAAGCCTAAGTGAACTGTAAAGGTAATATTTGACTGAGTGATAAGTCATTTGTAATGGCAATAATTGAGTTAAGCCTACGTCATCTGTAATGGTAGTATTTCACTGAAAACGTAGTCATCTGTAAAGGTAATATTTGACTGAAAGCTAATTCATATGTAAAGGTAATATTTTACTAAAGGATAAGGCACCTTTAAAGTTAATCACACGTAAGACATGTCGCAAAATCACATTATTGTTGTGCAGTTTGAGAACAGTATAAGTTCAATGAAATACGATCAGAGACAGACAGACAGACATAATTGCAAAGTAAAGTAAAATACATAAAGTCAAGTAATTAAAGTAAGGTAAAACAAAGTAAGGAAAGTAGGTAAATTATTACAATAACGTAAAGTAAATAAAGCAATTAAAGCAGGTAAATCAGTAAAGTAGAGTAAAGTAAAGTAAAGTAAAGTAAAGTAAAGTAAAGTAAAGTAAAGTAAAGTAAAGTAAAGTACCTTTTGCACGCCTTAAGACGAACCAGTTACACGGTGCTTGACCTATATTTGGATAGACCAGTCGGTACTCGCTGGGTGATGAGCATGACGCTGGCCGCATGGACTTGCTGGTACATATGTTAGGCTGGGTCCATCTGGAAACGCCTGTCAGGTTCTGGAAATATCGGCATTCACCCACCGAACCTAAGACGTCCAGGTGGGCAAGCGAGTGCCTATGCCACCGAGGCTCCCGCTGATAACTATAGGGTCGAATTCCATGCACCAGGTGTTACCACATGTGGCTTTTCTCTCTTTGCAGCACTTTCTTTGTTTCTTTCTTTGTTTGTTTCTTTCTTTCTTTCTTTCTTTCTTTCTTTCTTTCTTTCTTTCTTTCTTTCTTTCTTTCTTCTTCTTCTTCTTCTTCTTCTTCTTCTTCTTCTTCTTCTTCTTCTTCTTCTTCTTCTTCTTCTTCTTCTTCTTCTTCTTCTTCTTCTTCTTCTTCTTCTTCTCCTTCTTCTTCTTCTTCTTTTGCCCTTTGTCCATGTCCATCTTATTTCTCCTCCTCTTCATCCTCCTCATCCTCCTTCTCATCATCCTCATTCTTGTCCTTCTTTATCTTCTTCTTATGTTGCCCTTTGTCCTTGTCCGTCTTACTTCACGAACCAGAATGTATACGAAGGATCGCCAATGTGTGCCAGATGACCTCTCTATGTCTGGCCAAGACAGGACAGCCCTGTAGGACATGCTCTGTACGTTTCTTACATGGTCCTCGGCTGCTAGTGGTAGAGTCAGTGGCACCCATACGGTGGAGGTGTGCTTGTTAGCGTTTGCAGGCTTAGACCTCAAGCATAGTCCATAGACATGCTACAACTTGTAGTGCACTGGACTGATGTTTGCGTGTGGATTAGCTTTTCCTGTTACTATTGTCTCCCGTCCTCTGGCGAACCAACTCTGACTTCTAAGGTACGTGTAATTAACGTCCCCATGTCAAGAACGAAATGCTGTGATACAAATATTGAATTCATCTAAGTTCTTTTCCTTTATTGCGCCTCCCTTTGGCACTTCCCTACATAACTGTCTTGTCTTTACATTTCCACATTTGCTATTTTTCCCACATTTTTGTCTGTAAAAATAACCTGGATAGAGAGAAAGAGATAAAAAGAGAGGAGGTGAAGAGAGAGTGAGAAAGAGAGAAGAAGAGAGAGTGAGGAGAGAGAGGAGAGAGAGAGGAAAAAGAGAGTAGAGAGTGACAGAGGAGAGAGAGCAGAGAGGGAAGAGAGAAAGTGAAAGAGTGAAATAGCGAGAGGAGAGAGAGAGGAGAGAAAGAGAGAGAGAAAAGATTAGAGAGAGAGCCAGAGGAGAGAGAAGAGACATAGGAGGGAGAAAAAGAGACAGAGAGGAAGAGAAGGGAAAGAGAGAGAGAGAGCGCGAGAGAGAGAGAGAGAGAGAGAGAGAGAGAGAGAGAGTGGAGGGAGGGAGAGAGAAAAGAGAGAGGGGAGAGAGAAAACAGTTGCCTGATGTTTGCCTGTGGATTAGTTTTCCATATTACCAGTGACCCTCTCCATCAGGCGAATCTATTTAGACTTCTGGGGTACTTGTAATTTACGTCCGCAAGTCAAGGTCGAGAAGTCAACATTTTAGTCGAACTGACCGGTATAGGAGTTGAACCCACTACCCCGTCATCAACTCACCGGAAGTTTAAGAGCTAGGGCTCTTATCCATTCAGGCATGCTAACCTCCGAAAAAGATTCATTGTAGAGACTATGCTGTGTCTTGTGACATGCTACCTTTGCCTGGCTGTTCTACATTTAACTTCCTGAAAACATGTTCCATTCGCTGTTATTAGAGTACCCAAAGACATGAATGGACACGGGTGGTTAAAGTATATATACCAATGGCAAACCTCGACAATGATAGAGAAAAGATAAAAGAACAATGTTAACAACAGAAATGAGATTCCTGAGAAGAATGCTCAATTTATCAGGACGCAAGAAAATCCAGATAAAAGTGGAGACTACAGCAGGGCTAGATTTCATTAGAAAACAGCAAGATACATGGTTCGGCCATATAACTAGGTTATGAAAGGATAGTATAACACAACAAGCAATGATGTACTGTCGAAATGGAAACAGCAGAAGAGGCCAACCATGTAAATAGTGGATAGAGGGAATAACAGATTCAATGGGAACCTCGGTACAGGAATCCTATAAACAGTATTCTCCCGTTGTTTATGCTTCACCTCGACATCGCAAGTGTAACGTGTTTAGCCGGAACTAACCGGCGAGGTGATCGCCCTGGGTAGCAATGCTAGAACATAAACAAGTTCACGGGGTTAAAGGGCATTCCGCGGGAAGGACTGCAAAGAAGGGTTAAAAGACATGTGGAAAACATTGACGGGGACAGTTGAGTTTTGAGACCAGACAGTGAAGGTCCGAGGTCTGGGAAGTTGAATGGTAACGGAGTTTGCGAGAGAACCCCACCCTGTGTTTTCGGTGATAGTAATTCTGAGGCTAGGTATTGGAGACTTAGTCCGGTTGCCAGGGGCGATGGTGTTTGGGGCTGTGTGTACGGAATCTGTGCATATGCAATATATCTATATGTAATGATGAACGTTCCTGATGAATAATGTTGTATCCAGTTGTTCAAATTAAAGTATTATGTGTGCTGTCTGGTGTTTTGGTATTGATGCATCGTAGTTGGTCAGTCGTTCAACACAACATCCACACTGACATTCTCTAGACACAACCATAGCCACTCCTCAATGTCAATCATACTTTGTGACAGCAAGGTACAAGAGGAACAAGATGAGATGAGATGAGATGATGAAAGAGTTCGTGCATATTACAGTGCGAATTCTGGACAATTAGTAAATGGGCGAAATAACCCATGGAAGCTTTAAAGATGCGGTTCTGTAGAATAAAGCTAAAAATTCATTGGACAGCCAAAATGAGCAATCTGGACATTTTGAGAGAGACAAAGTCGCAAAGTCAACTTACAACAAGCATATTAAAGAAGCAGTCATAATATTAAGCCACTTATGAAAAGGCAAAAACTGGAACATGTTGTGACAAGAAGTAAGATTTGTGGAAAGAAAGATAGAGGAAGACAGCGTGAGAAACTTCATGACAGTAGTGTGTCATGGCATGGAAGAGAGTTAACACATGCATTGATCCATGTCATCAGATATCGATATTTGTGGAGAGGCATGATCGCCCAAGCCAGCCGGCAAGGCACTGGATGATAATGATGATTATATATATATATATATATATATATATATATATATATATATATATATATATATATATATATATATATATATATATATATATATATATAGCCGGTCTCTCTGGCTGTGGGGTTACAACACTTTCTCTCTGTAATCCCGTTTATCACGCAGAGTCTCGTAGCGGAGCGAGATCTGAGGCGGTTCGACTCCCGCTCGTGACTTGCGGGATACTGAGCCGGCCGCTCAGAAAGCAATGGCAAACTACTGAGCGTAATCTTGCCAAGAGATCAACATACAGCTGAAAGATGCTGGTGTTGACAGCTAAGTCCTGTAAAAAGGATATGCTAAAAAAAAAAAAAAATATGTATATATATATATATATATATATATATATATATATATATATATATATATATATATATATATATATATATATATATATATATATATATATATATATATATATATATATCTTCTTCTTCAGCTTTCCGAGCCATTGAGATCTTTGCTGCAAATACAATCCGTCTCCATTCGTCTCTCTGGTGGACCTTCTCTTGCCAGTCGTTGATTCCAAGTGCTTGTAGGTCTGTACATGTATTATCTCTCCACCGCCTTCTTGGTCTACCTCGGGGTCTACGGTCATTTATTTCCTGAGTATAAGCGAGTTTTGTTTCTATATATATATATGTGTGTGTGAGATAGCAATATTCTAGGAACAGCTTTAGACACGTGCATTCTGTGTACCGCAGCCAGTGCTGCGAAACCAGCGTCATGTAACGTCTTGTTTACTTTGTTCCCCCATAAGGACCGCCCAAAAATTAGCATAGGATCAGCCATACTTAAACTACAGGCTAGTCCGATCGCCTCACTTGTAGTCTGGGGAAACGAACCATTCAATAATGTAAGGAAAGTGTAACTGTGTATTCTCCGTGCGAGAGGTAAGAACATAAGTTCTTAAAACTTAACTACTTATATCTTATAATAAATGAGAATATAGGTAGGGGATGTAAATGTTGATGAAGTAATAACTACATAATTGCTTCTGACAACGAGAGTCTGCCTCACAGTTCCTGCAGCCAGTAAGGTGTCTGTCACCACTGCCTAGTCTATGTTTACACTGTTATCGTGATCTTATGTTAATCTAGATAGGGAACATCTATTTCCACTATCATCTCCCTTCAGCAGGTATCCAGAACTTTCATTCACTCGGATTCTATGTCTGAACCAGGTTCTCTAGAATTGGGAAGTCTTTTGCTCGGACTTTTAAGTGAATACGTGTATATCTTTACTATATGGAGATATATATTGTGTGAGTCATGTGTCCTCTGGTTATAGACAGGGGGAAACTGTGTGATGTTATTTTTCCATGAGAAAATGTGTCTACAGGATTTGTAGAGTGTATGCAAAAGCAGCATCAGCCTGAGTAAGTCGGGTGACTGCCAGAGTGACCCGAGATTACGTTCACGAAAGGCCGTGCTGTGGTTTGATGAGAAGAAGAAGAAGAAGAAGAAGAAGAAGAAGAAGAAGAAGAAGAAGAAGAAGAAGAAGAAGAAGAAGAAGAAGAAGAAGAAGAAGAAGAAGAAGAAGAAGAAGAAGAAGAAGAAGAAGAAGAAGAAGAAGAAGAAGAAGAAGAAGAAGAAGAAGAAGAAGAAGAAGAATAAGAAGTAGAAGAAGAAGAAGAAGAAGAAGAAGAAGAAGAAGAAGAAGAAGAAGAAGAAGAAGAAGAAGAAGAAGAAGAAGAAGAAGAAGAAGAAGAAGAAGAAGAAGAAGAAGAAGAAGAAGAAGAAGAAGAAGAAGAAAGAAAGAAAGAAAGAAAGAAAGAAAGAAAGAAATATGTGACTCTGCGTAGAAGGAGATCCATATTCAGTCACATGATTCGAGACGAGACGTAGGGTATATATGTGTTATTAACTCATAAATACGTGGTTTTATGTGTTGTGGGAAATGTCCTGTAAACAATCATGGGATTGATCGTGTTGTAGAGTCAATGGATTTTATAGTCGCGAGACTTCAGACTAACATACAGCTAGGCTACACCAGTCAAAACACCACCACACCACCACAAAACCCAAACTCACACATCAGGGAGGAAAGTTATACTCACAGAGGTAACCGTGGTGGGGAAATCCTCTCCCCCTTTCCTTACTTGAGTATGTGTAACGTTCTCCATGTGTGCGTATGCGTGTTTCACTGAACATTTATATAATGACATATAAGTATATTGTTTGTTCATTTTCTGTCTATAAAAGGGCACCGGAGGAATGCGCAGAAGCGAGAATAACGTTGGCCTTTAGAGAGAATAACAAAAAGAGTTTTGTAGAGAGCATGGAACCGAAAGGAATCAAACTCATGCTATAATGGAGAAGAGAACCTAGAGAGGGAAAAAACCTACATAATGGGAGGTCTAGATAGCAAGTAGACCCAAAAATTATGGAAAACAATAGGATACAGAGTCCTCAATATAGTCCTCGAGAAAGGAGACAACTTTTCTCATAAGTGCCAGCTACGACGTTAAGTCGAAACTCATTTATTCCCCTGGAACTTTCCAATCTCCAATGATGACAAAATGGGAAGACAACGGCAGCAGTGGTGATACATTCCACAACTAAAGAGATTCCGTGTGCTGAATCGCTATAACAAAATAGCGGGATTCAGAAAAGTAGGCATCATTTACCTACTCCTCAGTCTGCAAACTCAAGAGAAGCAAATACGAAGGTTACTGTAAGCGGTCGCCAGACTCAGATTCGTTCTGCAAAACGTGACGGCAATCGACAAGTGTGCAAGACATACTGACACTGTTTGGAGCCCGCCTTTGACGAAACCGAAGAGCGAAGCCTTTACAAGTGATTTAATGTGCCGCTCGACTTACTGACCATCCGACTTTACAGAATGCCTTTTTGACTTATCTTGACTCCATGATTAATAATTACTTCATGAGAGGGAACCAGCAATTGAGAAAATCGCCAGTTCAGGAGGCAGATACACGTTACTCTGACAACCTCTACCAGAGAAGAGCCCCCCAACGGGAAATGCCGACATCTAATTGTTATCATTGTGTATCATCGTTATCACAGAACAGCAAATAATAGTAGACATTCCGTACATCTGACTGCTATAATTCACACGCAATATTACAGCATCTACATTTTACCCAGAAGATTCAGTCAGAAAACTTACTTCTCACACAGTGACCGTTTTAATGGTACGATCCTCCAAGGAGGAGATCGAACTGTCCCGTCTTCATGGATGGACAGAGGATGTCATAGACTGTGTAGAACTAATAGATTGTGTAGGTGTGTCAATGTGCATAGGTACAGCAGTTTCTCAAAATTAGATGGGTGACCGTACTTCATGGTTACGTCACCGAATGTTGTTCAAGCAACAGATGATTAGTTAAGAACCAGATCAAATCAACAACCTGTGAAATAAACAGTGACTACTCAGGTAGTTAAAGGAGTCATGTCAACAACTCATGTGTGAGGCATAATCAGATTACTTCTCCCACACCACA
The DNA here is from genome assembly GCA_963921405.1 of Cepaea hortensis. Lineage (NCBI taxonomy): Eukaryota > Metazoa > Mollusca > Gastropoda > Stylommatophora > Helicidae > Cepaea > Cepaea hortensis. The sequence continues at coordinate 87,450,478 of OY992895.1, read as the reverse complement.
CAAAAACTTGCAAGTCGTGTGAGAGGAAATAAATGATACATTTTATTGCCGTTGGCTCTTTACAAGTACATAACAGTCGCTATCAAACCACACACAAAGCCACAGAATTGCCTATCACTAGTTTCCTAAACTCTAATGCTAACTCTATCTATTTGGTTACACAAAACTCCTATCAACACTAAACGATCTGCTCGCTACAACGTCAGTCCCCAGTCTGACTAGCTTGCTCGCGTGGCTACACACCACGCGGAAGGACCTTGGTGTGTCCTTCGGCTTTCTGCGTGCCGTTACAACTGCGACGCTTACATTAGTTGTCTTCTGTTGAGTGGCACTCGTGGCTATCATGTAGGCGCCGTGATTCTGTCGTGACCAGAATACTAACTATCTGGTCAACGTCTCCGTGTCTCATGAGAGAACTAGTTAATAGTCCCCCATTCTATGACCTACCCTGCCCTCATATCGGGGTACTGTATACCCTCTACTATACTTGAAGTTGACCACTCTTCCCGTTGGTATTCTATCTTGAGGCAGACCTTCGGCCTTTATATTCCGGTCTTTGACACACACCCTCCCCTCCTTTGTTGCATCATCAACTTTGACTCGTTGGTTGTGACGCAAGGGGTTTCTAAAAAAATAGTGTATCTAATTTTTGTCAAAGACTGTAGATAACCTGGCTTTGGGTAACTCCATAGACTTCTACTGACTATTGTCACAGTGTAGTATCACTTTACTTGGCTACTGGCAATCGCCACAAACTTGTCTGGTTGGCGTGAGCCCTATTCTCAATCGCAATATTATATTAATTAGAGGTATGTCTGAACCGGACCGTTGTCTTATAAGACCTGCCCTCAAATAGTAAATTAACTCACTACCCATACAAAGTTGACTTTCTTAGGGTCAACACATGAATTGCTTCATGTCCCCCATATAATATTAAACAACCATTACCCAAGCTGTGTGCGACAGGCTTTACCTATCTCGCTTCCGCGTGTAAAGTTATCTTTCACTGTTAAGTTAGTGTTTCGTTGTCTATTATGTCCCCTGATCCGGAGTTATCTCCCTTTGATCTATAAAATATGTATGCAATTTATATGTTTGTTTTTCTGGTTGTTTGCGTGTTTGGATGTGATTAATACTATAATCTAACTTCTAACATGTGTATCTAATTATCATGTGTATGCAAGTTAGTTTTCAAGTGCCATAATTCGGTTAAATGCGGTCACAAACAAGTGTATAACACTAATTTGTGACTACGTTTCCGTCTTATGAGACTTAAAATACTTTCTCTAAGATCTAAACTAAACTACACACAACACATTCATCACAGCACCTTTTCAACATTGAAAGCAAACATTTGACGCAGACAAAAAATAAAAAGTCGCGTTAAGCGGCAGAAACATCCGCTGACCGATCTCACTCTCTCTTGTATAATTTACATTTGCTCTCACTTTCACACTTCTGTCACACATCTTTTACTCTCACTTCTGTCACACATCTTTCACCCTCCCAATTATTTAAAAACCTCGGAGTGACACTGTACCAGTTTGGCTCAGTTTGAGAAAGTTGAGCTCAATGACTGTGCGTAAATCGCTGCACGAGTCATGTATATACAATATATTTACATGTAAGAGCAAGGGTTGATGGTTTGTACCCTGGTATTATGACCAACTATATTTTACTGTAATAATACTCTAAAATATAATACTCTAAATACTAACGTACTAATACTACTTCTATAAATGTGTATTTAATGTGTTAACTATTTTAATTTATTTTGCCACATTAATCCTAAGATATGCTTACATTAATCCTAATATTATCTAATTTAAGGGATGTAATCTAATTATTTAAAATGGCATTGATGTGAGATGAGTTATGTACCTTTCTGAAATGCGTAATCTGAAATGTAATAAAATTGTAACTAATGTTTTTAAATGCAACAAAAAATATATGACTGATATTCTTATCTAAATGGTGTAAATGATGTATGTTTAATTGTCTAATATTTTTATCCTATTATGGTGTAAACTAATCATAATACTACCTGATAATGTTGGTTAAATGGGATGGTTCATTAAGATGGAATGAAATCAACTGAAATGAAACAAAGTGGAATGTAATAAACTAAATAGTACTATTCCTATCTAAACTACTATCTATTCTACTTTAAAGGTAAGTAAGTGGATAAAATAATGATTTATGTAAACTACTAAAAAAAAAATGAAAACTATTGTATTTCCTAACTCTAAATGTAAATTAAAGTTACCTAATCTACCTATAATTTATCACTATATTAAAACGTTATAATACATATCACAATAGGCATATATATACATGGTATTTAAATACCCCAGGTTAGTTGTTGTCCCAATGTTCAGAAATTGCTTTCATTGGCATTTCATATAATTACACTTGTCCTGGGTATATTAAATACATTACACAGTCATACTTGTGTTCTATGGGTATTGCACCTGTAGAGTTCGCTTGTGTCGTAGACCGTTATTTTCGTGTCTGCATTTATGGACTGTTCTGACACTGTTTTTCTCTGCTTAACACAAATGATTCACCGGAAACACACATGGAGCTTAGTAAATAACGAGCTGTTCCAGTTCACACTGTGATATATTTGTTATTCGGAGCACAGTTCTTCTTTTGATGTCTACGGACACATGGTAGATTACTGTTCTTAGTACCTAGTTTAGCTCATAATGTCTATGTATTCATACAATATTTTACATAGAATATTATACTGTACTACCTTAATAATTATTGCTCTACAATCTTATGTGGAATCTCTGGTATTTCTACCTCAGATGGTCGACTAAGGGTATCAGCCAGAATGTTGTCCTTACCCTTAATATGTTCTATACTAAAAGTATAGTTTTGAAGTATAAGCGACCACCTGTATATACGGTCATTCCGATGCACACCACTTTGTATGACCGTGATTGGGGAGTTGTCAGTCTGGACAATGAAGTGAACACCCGCTAGAAATCGATGGAGCTTCCTCACCGCATAGATGACGCTTAGGGCTTCCAACTCTGATATGGAATATCTGGACTCAGCAGGTGTGATCTTACGGCTCACGTAGCAAATCGGGTGGAAGATGCCATCATAAAATTGGCCTAGTACTGCAGCGATGGAGAATCTGCTGGCATCTGTCCTAAGATAATAAACGAGCCTAGGATTAGGCACGCGGAGGATTGGTACATTACTAAACAAGATTTTCAATTTTGACAATGCAGAAATTAATAATGCATCTTTGACATCTAATTTTACAGATGCTTTTAAAACATTGGAAAATACACTTGTAATTTCCGCTAAATTTGGTATGAATTTACTATAGTAATTTACTAACCCCAAAAGGCTTCTGACCTGCTTCTTTGTGGTAGGCATGGTCAGGTTCATAATTTTTGTAATAATTCTATTGTCAGTCTTAAGTTGACCTTGTGAAATGACATGACCCCAAAAGTCAATTTCTTTTAGGCCCAATTCAACTTTGCTCGGTTTGACAGTGAGACCGAAGAGTCGCAACCTATCAAAGACATGTCTTAGTTTCAGTAAGAGTGTTATCCAGTCATCAGTATGGACACATATATCATCTATATAAGTCACTGTATTCGTCACTCCATGCAGTAGATCTCTAGTTAAGCGTACAAAAGTGGCAGGAGCATTTCGAAGTCCGAAGGGAAGAAAACGCCACTCGTAAAGTCCTAAAGGAGTTGAAAAAGCAGTGAGATGAATGGATTGAGTCTGCATAGGGACCTGCCAATATCCCTTAGTAAGATCTAATTTAGAAAAGATTTTGGAGGTGGACATGTCAAGGATAAGATCTTCGCAGGAAGGAATTGGTTCTGCGTCGATCTTAGTGACGTTGTTGAGCTTTCGATAGTCCACACACAAACGAATTGTGGAGTCTTTTTTCTTAACTAGGACGATTGGAAAAGAGTACTCAGATGTAGATTTCTGGATGATCCCACTAGCTTCTAAATTAAGAATTTCCTTATTTAGACTTTCTCTATAGCTGAGTGGGATAGAGTACGGCCTGCATTTGATAGGCTTAGAGTCCGAAAGAAGAATGGAGTGCTCGATTCTGTCCGTCCTACCTGGAATGTCAGAAATTATGTCTTTGTACTCTGTCACTAATTGTACTAATTGTCGTCGTTGACTGTCTGTTAGTCCCTGTTCTATCTGTATGCTATCCATTGTCGCAGTCTTGTCTACAATGGGAACAGGTAGTTCCATTCCGTCGTCGTCTACCTGATTCAGTACGGTGGTGGTGCTAAGTGCGTATTCTGTAAGCTCACTAGGTGTATGGATCTCGTCGGATTTGTCAGTCTCGCTAACTAGTGTAGTTGCGTTGTGTACGTCTGTCGTCTGATCACTAGATGTGGGTGCACTGTGTTCGTCTGTCTCTACTTCTGTCTCTTGTCGTGAAAAGTAAGGTTTCAGCATGTTGACATGGAATATCTTTAAGTGTCCGTTTATTGATATTTCATAGTCAACATCTGAAATTTTACGTACCACCTTGAATGGCCCTTGCCATGAGGTCAATAATAAATTTCGTTTGTCTGGAAGTAACAAAAGTATGTCTTGATATGGTTCAAGATCAATTGTTCTTGCACCTTTGTTTGCATATTGGCGGTAGATTTGACCCTTCCTCTCCAAAGCTGCCTTAGCTATAATACACGATTTCATGATTTTGTCTCGTGTTTCTGTCACCATTTCATAAGGTGTTTTGGGGGTGGGGATTTCAATGGAATTAGTTATTACCTGATGATAAATGGTTAGGGGTCCGCGTGGGTTAGCCCCGTACACTAATTCAAACGGTGAGAAACCCGTGCTTGAATGGGGAATCTCCCGATAGGCGAACAGCACTGTTGGTAACAGTGTATCCCAATCAGCTGGGTTTTCTGCTGTCACCTTAGCCAGCATATGCTTAAGATCTCCGTTAATTTTTTCTACTATTCCATTGCTGGCTGGATGGTATACTGTTGTAAAATGTTGTTTAATACCTAACATTTTTGTAAGGGCTTACGTTGCAGCCGAAATGAATTGAGTTTCACGATCGGATAATATGGTCCGTGGAAATCCGAAACGTGAGAACAGGTGTAGAAATACATTGGCAACGTCTTTGGAGGTGATGTATTTCAAAGCTACTGCCTCGACCCACCTTGAACAAAGGTCGACCATCGTTAATATGAAGCGATTTCCTTTGCTGGACACCTGATTCAGGGGTCCAACAATATCTACCGCCACACTCTCGAATGGCCTAGAAGCCAGTGTAGAAGGTTGTACTTCAGCTGTAGGATGTTTACCCTTACGTACTAATTGTTGACAGACATTACAAGAACGACAAAATAATTTTATATCATTGCACAAACCTGGCCAAATAAAAGTGAGCCTGAATTCTGGCCCTGGTTTTGTCGTATGCAAGGTGACCAGCAAACGGTGACTCATGTGCAATCTTTAGCACAGTAAGGCGGTGTTGTACAGGTAACACCGTTTGCTGAATCTCATGGTTACCAGTTGTATAATATCTAGTAAGAATGCCATTGTTAAGTCTAAAGAACCATGATGCGTTTTTGGTCACTTTGGCTCTTTCTTTCAATAATTTTAAATATGGAGACACACTAGGATCAGCTTTCTGCTGTTCTATGAATTTCTGTCTGTTGGTATCATCTGTGCCAGTTGGGGAAAGCAACAGTAGTCTCTCATCTTGTAGTGTGTCTTGATGTTTTACAGTGTCTGCTCTGGTTGTTGCATTAGCTGCATTTAATTTTTCCCATGCAGCTATTTCCTCGCTAGTACATTGTTTCAGTTGGGGTAAGCAACCCAAAATTAAATCAGTACAAGGGTTGTCAAGTATTGCACAAGTAAAGATACCCGAAAGGAAAGGAGTGTTAATACGGGCTTTGGCCAAAGGGTAAATTTCAATGTTACCCGAAAAGGTTCGGCATTTGACAGAGTCACCTGTATAGTCATCTGGACTCACCAGTTCCTTTCTAAGACCAATAAGGGTGCTGCCGCTGTCCAGCAAACATTGGCATGGTCTATCGTTGACCATTGCATTGTGGAACACCAAATTGCCTCTGGAGGCTAATGCTGCATTCACATTCTCAGTTGAGAACGGTACTGTATGACCACATTCTAATTTTCCGTCTGCATGAAATTGGTGACATCGTTCACAACTGTCAAAACTTAATATATCGTTTACACAACACACATCTTCAGATTGGTTAACAGGTAAATCATTTTCAACCTCACACTCAGTCTCACTACCACTATCAGAAGATGTATCAATCAAAATAGCATTGTTGGCTTTCATACGTTGGCGGCCCAGGCACTTATTTGAATAATGGCCGTAGCTGGAACAAAAGAAGCATTTGATTACACGCCTGTATGCAGATCTTTTGTTTTGTTGCTTCTTAATAACATTTTCAAGATGCGCCGGATAGTTTGGCGATTTGTCACACATAGAATAAGTGTCATGCAAAAGTTGACAGTAAATACATTTTGACACTTTCCTATCTTTCATGTCAGTTTTCTTAAAGCGTTTTCTGTTACTCTGATAGTTTTTAGATTGGTCTTTCACAAAAGAAACTACTTCATAGTCATTTGAGGTCTTAAAAATATCTCTGTTAGAAGAAAAATATGCAGACCCTTTCTTTTCGAACTGCTCTATGTTCTCAATGTTTGACTGCTGCAGAAATTTAGCAAAAGGAGATGGTATAGTGGATATGACTTTATCCATGGCTATTAAATTTTTTAGTCTGTCAAAGTCTTTTCCTATGTTAGCTGCTTTCAGCCATCTATTTAGTACACTCTGAACATTTGAGACGTAATCAATGAAAGTCTCGCTAGGTTTAGGTTTTAAATTTGAGAACTGAACCTGATACCCAGGGGCATCAAGTAAAAAATGTTGCATTATCCTATCATGGATGTACTGATAGTTAGATCTAAGATCCGTTGGTATTGATTCTATCACTTTAAGGGGCTCACCACTCAGGTTCTTCATATATATCATAACCCACATGTCTATTGGAACTTGGTGATATTTCAACTGATACTCGACATTTTCAGTCCAGGCTGATATGGAATCTTCTTTACAATATGGTTTGATAATATTTGTGTATTTGTTGAACTTATTTTCCTCTTGTTGACTTTTTAGTTTAGTGGCAGAGATTTCTGCGTGTGAGTCTACATCCATACCTTTCATCTTTAACTGTGTCTCTGATTCTACTTGTATTTGTTTTTCCTTAACTTTTGCCATTTCATCTATCTCTTTTTGCTTTAGATCTAATTCTTTTTGTTTTAATTCTTTCTCCTGATCTAAATGCTTCTGTTTTAATTCTAATTCCCTCTGTTTAATTTCCTTATCTTGTTCTAACTGTTGTTGTTTAATTTCCTTATCATGTTCTAACTGTTGTTGCTTTAATTCTAATTCTCTTTGCTTAACCTGTTTGTCATCTTCTAGCTGTTTTTGTTTTGTTATCTCAGCTAGTTCTGCAATCTCCTTTTGATGTTGTCTTTCTCGTTCTCTTTCTTGTGCGCGTTCGTCTCTTTCTGCATCCTTTGCTTCTTTAAGTTTTTTATCAGCATATTCTTCTAGCTCTTTACCTGTGTATTGCATTTCTTTGCCTGCTTTTACGAAATCAGCTAGAGTAGCCATGATGTTAGGTAATTAGCTAGCGTTGATCTACCCTGGACTCTTTAATCACGTATTTTTCTTTGATATGTTATGGTTATTAATATCTGAGCACTGCAAATTGTACTCTTTGTATATAACCTGAAAAATTTAATCCTGAAAAAAAAAAAACAGAGCACAAAAGTATGCTACTGCATCACAAGCTGAAAAAGAGATGCACTATTAATCGCATTGCATGCCAAAAACTATTGAATATACTCAACTTAATGTTCCCGAGAATGAGGAACACACTCCGGTAACACGGGTCACCTTGTTTGCCACTTCGGCACAGACACGAGTTTTCTAATGAGGTCACCTGTTTGGCACTTCGGCACACACACGAATTTTCTATTCAGCTGTTGTTCACCCTGGTTTACAGAGCAGCAACAATTAACAACTAGCAAACGACAGATTATTCGACAATTTGGTACAATCACAATGACATGCCCACGAAAAAAAAGAATATAGTTTACTTAATATTAAATTGTCAATGTCCTGTCTTCGTTCTAACGTATTATGCCTTTCGTCCCTAACCTAGTTTAATCTATGTAAGTGTTGTGCAGACCAAGTCTAATTTGCATGACAAAAAGTAGTGCCATCGTGACGGTAAACACAAGAAAAAGTACGAAAAACAAATTCAATAATTGCTTTGAAATAAATAAAATAAATTAATATTGTTTAAATAAACACATATATTCAATTAGTAACTCAAATAAACAAATAATAGGTAATATAAAGCACTGATTCAGGCGGGCAGTAGCTTGCCGATTTGTAAACACTCAGATGCTGAATGCCAATGGCGTGGCACAACTGTTTGTCAATCGTAACACGTCAGAGGCGGAGCGCTATTTTTAGCTTGTAAAAATCGATAATGTTGCTGGCTGTGTATCGCTCCGCCAAGAATCATTTTTGATAGTTATTCGTAAACAAATCAATAATTACATGAATACATAAAAGAAAATAATAATATCAATACTTACAACTTTGAAGAACACATGATTTAAGTATATAATATTTTACTAAACACAAATAAGCATTATTTCGTCACGATAGGCACAGTTTCGTTAGCAACTTTGTCCTAGTCTGCACACGTCATCGTCACTGACACAAATTAAATTCACTACTTCACTATTTGTAAACTTAGTCTAGATCCGTGGATGAGTGTATTAGCTTGGCTCTTTCGTCCAAGCCACACTTCTAACACCACATTAATCTTTAGCCGTGGGTGAGTGTATTAGCTTGGCTCTTTCGTCCAAGCACCACTTCTGACACCACATTAATCTTTGCCTGTCAACAACTCATGTGTGAGGCATAATCAGATTACTTCTCCCACACCACACAAAAACTTGCAAGTCGTGTGAGAGGAAATAAATGATACATTTTATTGCCGTTGGCTCTTTACAAGTACATAACAGTCGCTATCAAACCACACACAAAGCCACAGAATTGCCTATCACTAGTTTCCTAAACTCTAATGCTATCTCTATCTATTTGGTTACACAAAACTCCTATCAACACTAAACGATCTGCTCGCTACAACGTCAGTCCCCAGTCTGACTAGCTTACTCGCGTGGCTACACACCACGCGGAAGGACCTTGGTGTGTCCTTCGGCTTTCTGCGTGCCGTTACAACTGCCACGCTTACATTAGTTGTCTTCTGTTGAGTGGCACTCGTGACTATCATGTAGGCGCCGTGATTCTGTCGTGACCAGAGTGCTAACTATCTGGTCAACGTCTCCGTGTCTCATGAGAGAACTAGTTAATAGTCCCCCATTCTATGACCTACCCTGCCCTCATATCGGGGTACTGCATACCCTCTACTATACTTGAAGTTGACCACTCTTCCCGTTGGTATTCTATCTTGAGGCAGACCTTCGGCCTTTATATTCCGGTCTTTGACAAGTCACATGTCTCATGTGAGGAAATGATGTCAACCTCAGCCATATATATTGATAATGATTTGTGTGGTGGGAAGTGGGTTGCGAAAAAGGCGTACACAGTGTAAAGTTGATGATTGATCATTATGTTATTATGTTGTTATTATGTTTTGTTGATTAGGTTACAGAGATAATAAAAGCGATAGTTAGAACTCTGAGTGTATTCTGCTAGCTTGTGAAGGTGTTTCGCAGTAATGTGATTGTGAGAAAGTAAGTCACTGGTTTAGTACACTGAGAGTTAATGTGGGGAGGTCGAATGCACATTCGCCTAGACCCATGAGAGAGAGAGAGAGAGAGAGAGAGAGAGAGAGAGAGAGAGAGAGAGAGAGAGAGAGAGAGAGAGAGAGAGAGAGAGAGGAAATTATTCCCTTGTAGGCGAATGGCAACAGACCTGGCTTTCAGAGCAGGAAGGAATACCATAAATCATACATCATTGATTAGATCTCGAATCCCAAAAGAGTCAAATACCCATCCCTTACATATCCTTAGACTCCAAAAGAATCCGAGGACCCCTAGACCTGACGTAAGTCATAAAAAAACACCTCACAATATATATATATATATATATATATATATATATATATATGTGTGTGTGTGTGTGTGTGTGTGTGTGCGCGTGTGTGTGTGTGTGCGGGTGTATTTGTGTACAGGCACAGATTATGAACAGCACATCTGGATACGATTCTCAACATACACAAACTCCAAGGCTTACCGTACTGGCAGGCAGGGCCGAACCAGCCTTGTAGACATCTCGTGCAAGAACCATCACTGCCGCAGCTTGTAGTTGCACAATGACACTTGTACCGACAATCTTTGCCAAACCAGCCGACATCACATCCTGCAACATGATGATCCCTGTAGCCAACAGTAACACTACACCTGTCGCAGTATAACCATCATCGTTCCTGTTATTTCTCTGTGAAATATTGAGTAACAGTGCCGACTGAAATAGATTCTTTACGTTCGGCCTGTTAAGCTGAAACATCTGGCAGTTCCGGAAGCCATGGCGGTGGCTAGACTCAAACACAAGCAGTTTATTATCATTATCTTATGGCATCTCGGAGGTTAGCACGGGCAAATGGATAAGTTCGCTCGTTCTTGAAATTCCGGTGCGCTGAAGACGAGGTTACGGGTTCAACCCCTGCACCGCTCATTTGGAATAAAATGTTTACATCTCCTCCTTGACTTGCGGACGTAAATTACAAGTATCTCTGAAGTCGGAGTGGGTTCGCCTGATGGCGAGGGTCACTGGTAATAGAAAAAGCTAATCCATATGCAAATATCAACTAAGTGCACTAGAAGTAAAAACACGTGTACGAATATGAATATTACAATTATTGCTCGCTGGACTTTAGGCGGCCTGGTGTGCCTTGCCAGCCGAGAAGACCTGATAATTTGGGCCATATCGATTGACGGATGTTAGTCGCTCCGATCGGGCAAACTTTGAGCTTCATCCTACAATGGGTGGTGTGATATGTTAGTGTGATAATTTGGTCGCATCTAGCGTATGCGCGTCGTTTAGTGTTTACACACCCGCTTCACACGCCAGTGATCCCGGGTTTGTTTCCGGTTCCGGTCAAGGATATGCACTACCGACGAGCTCAAACGAGAGCTAAATTCGAGTCTAGTGCTTCCAAATTGACGTGGACACGGCCTTAGGTTCGTACCGGAATATAATCAGAGTTGCCAGTAGTGAGTTGTGCTCAATGTTTAATTCTCAAATCCAAGGGGGAAAAAATACCAATAAAACAACATGGTGTGTCGGGTTTGTTAAGCTGGTAAGCGCCGCCCAACACTCGGCGAAAACAGAAAGCTGGTAGTACCGTCTACTGTCATTACAGTAGCTCAGTCATATCTGACTAAGACCTCACTCAATATCACATCTTCTAGAATCTCATATTGCTTTCTCTTGGAGAACATTCATTGGCAAATGTGTCTAGATACACAATGTAGACCAACATACCATTATTGACATATGTGTCTAGATACCACCATGTGTACACACACACACACACACACACACACACACACACCCACCCACACACACACACACCATTATTGATAAATGTGTCTAGATACCACCATGTAGACAAACATGCAATTATTGACAAGTATGTCTAGATACACTACGTACGTACACTTACCTCTATTGACACACTTGTTTAGATATACTATGTACCTACACTTACATCAATTAACAACGTGTCTAGATACGCTATGTACGTACACATACCTCTGTTGACAAATTGTCTATATACGTTATCTACTTACACGTTCCTATATTGGGGGCCTGAGTGGTCTCGAGGTATGGTGTCCGCCTCGAGTGCTGGAGGTCCCGGGTTCAGGCCCCGGTGAGGACAGGGATTCATTTTAAAAAATCCACCTGGACTTCCAGTAATAAAATTTCTCCTGGTCTCTGGGTAGTGAGATCGGACGCCCGTGTGTATTGTTGCACACGTAAAACATCCCTTGGCAGTTGGAAATCGAAAAAGAGTAGCCTAACGGCGCTGCCCGGGCAAAATTTCGAGTTAAAAATCTATACAAAGTGTTTCAGGATCCTCGCCGATGCAACGGAGTTCGTGCATTGAGCTGAGTTTCTCCAGACTCAGGTTTGAGTTAGGAGGAAAACGGAGCACTTATGGGTTAAACCGTGTGCCGTGATGTTGATCCATCGACTAAAACTAAAACAACCTATATTGACAAATTGTCTAGATACGCTATCTATGTACACTTACCCGCTGCGGTGTCACAGTTAGCTAGCAGGACAGCAGACGCGACAGCTAGCAGTAACATTCTTGGTTTTATGATGAAGTGATAGCTCACCGGAACGCCTGTGGGAGGACAATTGGGAAGTATGGAAGACTAGTTGTGTCAACTCTTAAGAACGCAACATTTGCCGTTTATATGCATTATTCTTTTCTCTTCGAGATCTTATATACAGTCGACGTTTAAAGCTTTGAATATTCGTATTTGTAATCGAAACTGTATTGATGAAACATGTAGTTATAAAGGAAAGTTATTTATTGTGCAACCACTGACATATTAATCTCACTGACCACGATGATCGACCAACTAGTATGTACCCCCAGATACGGCTTTCAGGTTGTAAAGTGTTAATGACTATCTCGCGACATCCTAGAGAACAGAAAACTCTACCATTTCACCCACATCATGTGTTCTTGATTGAAGGATTCAAGGGGCGTGTGACATCAAGGACCACAGACAATTCTTACATTCCGCCCACATCGGACCCTCTTCAGTAACAGAACAACGAACGAACGAACGAATGAAAATCTGTATTTTCAAAGGGTTAAGAATTGGGCACGCAGGCCCATCTGACATTCTGCCAGATATTACAAGGCTAGCATAAAATAGGGAATATACACTAGTAAGCTATTCGTCGCAGTTCTAACATCACGGCAAACGGGTCACCCCAAAATGCGGCGTCCCTTGCCGGCGAATATCACAATAAATTATTCCCACTGCCCAATGTATAAGGTGAAACAGACAGTAGATGCGACAAAACCAACAGCACACACTCGCATACATGCATACGGCCGCTGCCAGAATGCCAACACAACAGTTCGCCACAAGTATATCAATTCATTGTCAATGGAAGCAGCTGTCACACTGCGGACAGATGAAATACATTGCACATGAAATCCACAGCTAAACACTATCTCACCAAGCACTCATTTCAGCAGCGTGACGATGGAACAATGTACCACAAGTCCGACATGAGAAAAATGTGGCAGAAACCGTATCAGAAACAAAAACAGACCCCGTTTTTAACTGATCTCCAGCCTATCTGCCATATTGAACCGGAAGCCCACGTACAAGTTTGTAATATAAAGATTTCTTGTTCATGCCTCGACGCGCATTGGGTATATTGTGATATGAGCATATTTATGTAGGTCCATCGGCACTCAATGGTTCGTGTGGCCAGGATCATGCTGGGCAACCTTACTTCCCAGAGAATGTTCGACCACATGCCGACAGGACTGGAAGGTATGCGTGCTGGTCACTGATCTACCGAGACTTCCCTGCATGGAGGTATGTATGCGTGTCCGTTACAGCACGTTGCAGTCAACCCAAGCATGTACTGGCTGTTTGACATTTACTAGGCAATGTTAGTTCAGTAGTTTGCCGTTGCGTTCTGAACGGCCAACGCCTCATAATGTTTAAATCAACACAAAGCAGGCTGCTTCCAAATGGCTCTCGCTTAAAGTCGCTTAAAAGTCGACAGGGTCGACTTCATTGCACCGGGTTTTATCCCATATGGCTCGGTCTCTTTCCGCAGCACGGAAAGCGTCGCACAAAGCACGAACTCCGTAGCTTTTAGCGACGACTCACAGGAGTCTCCGAAACATTTAACTCGTAAACCGAAGGGTGCGGCCCGGAATCGAACCCACAACCTTCGGAGCACGAATCAAACGGCTTGACCACTTCGCCATAGAGACTCCCAAATGGCTCTCGGCTGACGTCGAGTCCCGGACTCTATGTGGTGGGAGATATCTCACGCAGTGTCACCATCCGCCAAGCCACGGGGCACAAATGTATGAAGGACACGGAGATAGAAATATGAAACCTAAAAAATGCTAATCTTGGAAGGCCAATGACCAAATTAGGACAATTTGAACACAGACGTCATAAACAAAATATTGCACGATTTATTGCCTGACATATTTCGTATCTCGTCACGAGCATGCTGCAGAGTTATATATATAATATGAAGTGAAGACATAAAAAACATGTTGGGTGAAATTCTAAGTGCACAGTCATTTATATTGTACACATTTGAGAATCCCTGTGACTGTGCAATTAGAAGGGAATCTATTGTTTTACATTAGAGAAAGCTTCGATGCAGCGGAATTGAGGTTCCTGATACGAATGTTGCGAATACCTTAGACTGCCAGAGTAACTGATAACAATTGCCTAAAAGTGGCTAATGAAACTAGAATATTGTATACTGAAATTTATAACCGTCTCACTGTCTATTTGTGTTCAATGACCCCTAACGGCCTCAATGACAAATACAGATTTATTTAACCCCCCCCCCCCCCCCCCCCGCTCTCCAGCAGTATAGTGCACAACTGTTCACTATTTCACCATACGTTCACCTGGATGCATCTCTTTCCCCTTAGCCCGTGTTCTAGCTTCGGGTGGCTAGACCAGTTCCTGGGCTCCAGACATAATTTACCTTGACCCCACTGACCTCCCTTAACCACACATCCGGTTCATTCACTTTACTGGAACCATACATGCGGATCCAATTAAAGACGTGCCCAGCTTATAACAAGTCTGCACATAAGTAACGTTTATAATTATATTGTCAGTTAGTTAGTTAGTTAGTTAGTTAGTTAGTTAGTTAGTCGCGGTTCCAACTTCACGGCAACGGGTTGTCCCCATATTGCTCAGTTCCTGTGCCAGTGAATATCACACAAAATGCTCCTCACTGCCCCATGTGATCAATGGAATAGACAGGAGTGTCGGCAAGACAACAGCCCGCACAGGTTCACTGTGCATAATGCCGCTGCCAGAATGCCAACACAAAAGTCCTCCATAAAAAATACAGTACATTGTCGATGGAAACTGCAGTCACCAGAAAGACTTCATTGAACCGGGTTTTATCCCATATAGCTCGGTCTCTTTCCGCAGAGCGACCCACCGAAAGCGCCGCACAAAGCACGAACTCCGTAGCTACAGCGACTACTCCCAGGAGTCTCCTGAAAAATGCACTCGTGAACCGAAAATGCAAACCAGTGAATCCAGCAACAGCCGGCCGTCGTTCCGAACATGCAGTTCACACTAAAAACAACCGCGGACAGATGCAAAAGCATTCCACTCGAAATTCACAGCTCACAGTGTCACGCCATGCACTCACTCAGTAGCAGGGCGACGGAACCATAGCCTCCTTAGTCGCCTCTTACGACGTGCATGGTAGGCAACAGTGTTACTATTCTTTGCTCCCCCGCATGGGCCCGGCAACACACGGGCGAATGATATTGTCATGAAGTGATTTTCATGAAGTTGTATCGGCTTGTGTGTCTTTTGTTACTTGTGATCATCGTCTAGTAAAGTTTGCGGCCTACTTCCCCTGTTTTGGTGATTCATTTATAACAGTATATACAACTTTAAGAAAGCAACAATCAGCTTTCTTCGGTCATGTGATGAGAATAAACGCATTGGAGAACATCCTGACGACAGGAAAGATTAATTGGACAAGAGGCAGAGGCGGACCAAGGCAAACTATGCAGGATGCACAGAGGGTATAGCAAAGTCAATGAGAATATCGATACATGAAGCCTATAAAAGGGCCCTCTCCCGCTGTTTATAATTCACCTCGACACCGCAAGGTACAAAAGCAACCACAAGAGATGAGACGAGACTATGTTTACAACTGAAACGAAGAGTACGGTCTCGTCCTGTTAATCATTATGTTTTTATCTGTATATTAAGCCTTCTTCTCCGCGATTATATGTTATGATTTGTGTATGTATTTGTTTGCTAACGCAGTCTAGTCGCCGCTATGTTATGTGTTTTCCGTAATTGAGTTCTGGAAAGCTGCATTACTTTGTGTTATATAATATTGTTTACACTGCCATCCAGTGCCGTTTGGTCAGTTGGTTACTGAGATATGGATTTTTATATGGAGGCGAGCAAATGTGAACGCACTATAGACCAGCATTCGCTGATGAATGTCTATATGTCTCACCCCTTCACTGATTACAAAACGGATAACACAACGCTGCCCCTCTATCTTGCAAGTCAAAAGTGGTGCGACAATGTTTAAACTGCTCTTGTGACGTGGTTACAAGACAATGGCATGGTTTTTGCAATGTACATCACTCTTAATTAAGGTTTTCATATGCAGCCCCCTCATGTGTGTCTGCGTGTGTGATTGTGTGTGTGTGTGTGTGTGAATATATATATATATATATATATATATATATATATATATATATATATATATATATATATATATATATATATATGAATGGCTTGGTCATATGACATATCGGAAGCAGAACACAGACCTAATCATCTCTGATGATCGTGTGAGATAACGAACCGTCACTATCCACGCCTATCGGTATGACACATGATAATGAGCTAGGCAACAATGAGGAGGAAGTAAAAAGCCAAAGCATAGTATTTGAGTAGAACATTGCCACTTGGTATATCGTGGTTGCCACTTGAAATTATTCAACACTGGACCAGTATCTACCAGTCTCCATTTAGAGTGGTAAACTAAGCAGTTGATGGGAGGTCACGACAATTAAGTCTGAACGTGTAGAGGAAATACAAAGATAACCAGAATAGATCAATGAATTACTCTTCAAATTTGTCTTGATAAATCCGCATGTCAAGCTGTGGAATCATACCTCTGTAAATCGTGGTCACAGAATAGCGAGGCCAGGCAGAATCTGGAGCTCACGGAGGTGTGGTGACTGCCTGGAATTCATGATACACTTCCTGGGCACTAGATGACCAGCAACCAAGTAATGTAAGAGGCCGGTTAGCACAGAATGTAGGTGACCTACATAGGGACACGACAATGGTCATTCTTTAGTTTCATTATGAGACAAGCTACATTATGATCTTGGAACGACTCTTCGAACGCAAATAAACACATTAGGAAGAACCTAGAATCAACAGAGATGTGGTTCCTGAGACTAATGTTACGAAATCATTCGACTGCCAAAGTAACTAACAACGATTGTCTGGAAGAGACTGATACAATTAGAACATTATATACAATTATACGAAAGATAGTTGTTATGGTTTCTTGGAAAGTTTTGCAGAAGGTAGATTGCCATTGCTTTCCTTCTGGGCAGTGACTGTACTAGTCGGTGGTCATAGCCATTGTCTCTACTGATGAGATCATCTGCCTATCGCCGCAGAGTGCAAGACCATAACCAACAACAATCTGTCGGCTGCTCTCACACTCCATCCACCACCTGCTTCCATGGCTTCACGTAATCCTGATCGGGGGGCTAAACGGGTACTCACCTTGCTCAACGGTGTCCCGTAGACTAACGAAGGAAAGGAGGCGACTTACATCTCCTTTGGTAGGGGATACTCCTACCCCGCTAAACAAACTGAACAGCGCATAAATGCCTTTGAATATAAATGTTATAGACGAGTTCTAAGAATATCTTATGTAAACAAAAGAACAAATGCATCAATACTTCAAGAGCTGAATATTGAAGAAGGTTGGCTATTAAAGACGATAAAACAAAGAAAATTGAAATATTTTGGTCACTTGAAACGTCACGAAAGTTTGGAGAGAACAATAATGGAGAAGTATATGCCTGGGAAGAGAGGAAGAGGAAGGCCAAAGAGAAGATGGGTGCAAGATGTGGCGGATGATCTCCAGATGGGTATATCAGACGCGGGACATTTTGCTTATTATCGAGAGGTTTTCCGGAAGGTTGTTATGGGAGCGAGGTTCTGCAAAAGACATGCTACTGAATGAATGAATGAATGAATGAATGAATGAATGAATGCGAAAGATAACAGAGGCATTATGTACAGCTATAACAAAGAGGCAATTAGTTTTCTTTGGTCATGCGACGAGAAAGGAGGCATTGGAGAACATCGTGACAACTGGAAAGATCTGTGGGAAAATAGGCAGTGGCAGACCAAGAGCAATTATACTGCATGGCCATGATAACAACAGCAGAGTTGATCCAGAATAAAAAGGACCGAAATCTGTGGAGATACAAGAACGCCTACGCCAGTTGGCAGGGCACATGATGATGATGAGACAAGAGGATCTGGACAAGAGAGCAACAACCGGGGAGACTGAGGGTGGTAGGAAATGATGCAGGGTAGTTTCATATATTGTTATGTTGAGTCAAGAACGCAGGGTGGTAGGAAATGGTGCAGGGTAGTTTCATATATTGTTATGTTGAGGTGAGTTGAGTAAAGAACTGAGGGTGGTAGAAAATGATGCAGGGTAGTTTCAGGGAGCGGCGTGAAAGGCAACCAGCCGTCGGGATGATCTAAAACACACTGCGCAAGTTTGTGAAGACACATGATCACCCAAGACCCTGGGCGTGGCACGTAATGATGATTATTTCGTTATTTCTAACTGCTGATGTTTGTGATTCCTTCAGAAGACTGGGCTTTAACTCGTACGCATCGTGCTCCATGTCGTCTGACCCTGAAAAGTATTGAGTCTCTAGGAGTGATGTTGATGTCTCCAGTGTTACACTGCGACCTGCCACGTATGTCGTGAGAGGCGACCAAGTTGGCTTGACCTGGTGTTACCGAGATCCTAAAGGGAAGCAAAGACTGCAACGTGGCAAGCATGCCGTAAGAGCCGTCCAAGAAGGATACCGCCCGTGTCTTATCGGGACCTGCAGGGGAAACCAAGTATAGAACCACACTGAAGTCATCCATGCAGTTCGTATGAGGCCACGACAGTGGTATGGGCTTGGGGCTGGCTGCCTCATCCTGTAAACAAACTGTAAGCACAAAATCCAAGCAATCGTAAACTAATCCAGAGATACCGGGGAACAACAATAACCGAGAATATTATACCTAGAAATGGGTTAAGCTGGAACCTATGGGGCAGGAGAAATAGAGGAAGCCCTAAAGCTCGTGGAGAAGATTGAGTATGGTTTGGGACTGCTGACAGTATCAAAGAGCCAGCTTGAAAGTTGGAGCGCATACGTAATGCTGCCATGCGGTTAATCCTGGGGTGCACACCAATTATCTGCATGATGCATATCCTGGCGCTACCAACAATGACGGATAGGCATAGGGTGCTTCAGGCCAAATGGTACCTGAGAGTTGCTGCAGATAGGGATCACCCGCTGCATGCAGCAATGGATATGATCAAGGGTCATAGACTAAGACGAGGCAGGTCCTGGATGGCACAGGCAGAACTTTCTATAAGTCAGGTGTGTGATCTAGAGACCATCAATCGTGAAAGAGATGGGGTTGAAGTTCCGGAAGACATGACGGACTGGCACAATGTAATAATAACACCGAGTCGTGAGTGCAGAGAATGGGCAACGGGCCGCACTGAGTTTGAAGTGCAACAGCTGATCCAGAGCAACACACATCAAGGTGACATAGTCATCTACACCGATGGGTCAGTGGTGAGAAACAGACGTAGTGGCTGAGGCTTTATTGTAAAGGCTAATGGGCAAGTCTTGAAAAAGGAGAGTCTGGCATATGAGACTACGACCTCCAGCATGAGAATGGAGGTGGAGGCAGTAACAGCGGCATTCCGTTGGCTAGAGGAGACTACTGCAACACACGCTGTATTCATTACGGATTCAAAGAGTATGCTCAGTAGTGTGAAGAAAGGAATGTTTCGTGTGGAATGTCTATCGTCGTTTCAGAGGTCATAGATTATGAGAAATGTATGGATATTTTGCCCTGGCCATGCGGAGGTACGGGGGAATGAACAGACTGATAGGCTAGCAGGGAATGCACCTCTTGGTGGTAATTTGCCTATTGACAAGGGGGAGGTGGTCGTGCGCTTGTGGGACCAGGTGGAGAAAGCGGAGGAACAGATTGAGAACCCGTATGTGGAAAGAATGAGATTGCGGGAGATCAGCAGGGGTTCTGGAAGAATCTCAAAACTGAGAGGGAAGACCAGGAGAACGTTTAATCAGATATCGATGGGAACGATTAGTAGTATGACTCTTCGCTGGCTGTTGAACGAGGGGAAGGAGCACGTATGGGAATGTCCTGAGTGCAGTGATGTCAGTTCTTAACTCAACTCAACAACTCAACTCGTGGATAAGAAAAGCAGAAACAGAAAAGAACAACATGGGGGACAGATAGGCAGAGCTGCATGGGATAACTAGATAGGAGGGCTGGGAGTGAGTGGGTGGAGGACATATGTCCCACTGAGGGGGGGGGGGGGGGGACAGATAGGCAGAGTTGCATGGGATAACTAGATAGGAGGGCTGGGAGTAAGTGGGTGGAGGACCATATGTCCCACTGAGGGGGGGGGGGGGGGCAGATAGGCAGAGCTGCATGGGATAGCTAGATAGGAGGGCTGGAAGTGAGTTGGTGGAGGACATATGTCCCACTGAGGTGGGCCAGATAGGCAGAGCTGCAAGGGATAGCTAGATAGGAGGGCTGGAAGTGAGTGGGTGGAGGACATATGTCCCACTGATGGGGGCTAGATAGGCAGAGCTGCAAGGGATAGCTAGATAGGAGGGCTGGAAGTGAGTGGGTGGAGGACATATGTCCCACTGATGGGGGCTAGATAGGCAGAGCTGCATGGGATAGCTAGATAGGAGGGCTGGAAGTGAGTGGGTGGAGGACATATGTCCCACTGAGGGACAGAGTGCAACAAAGATGATGGTGGTGTAGAGCCTTGTCTCTCAACCCTATACTATCTCCACGGCAATTGTATTGCGTATTCTTACACTCTGCATATTCGGAAACCAGCGGGATGTACAAGACCAGTAATTGAACTTCACGTCTGCAGTAGATTATATTATATTAGTGTAACTATCCAGTAATTACTATGTGTATCATTGTAACTATCCAGTATTTACTGTTTGTATCACTGTAACTATTGTATTTACTATGTGTATCAGTGTAACTATTTAGTATTTACTATGTGTATCAGTGTAGTTATCCAGTATTTACTATGAGTATCAGTTTAACTATCCAGTATTTACTATATGTATCAGTGTAACTATCAGTATTTACTACATGTATCAGTGTAACTATCAGTATTTACTATATGTATCAGTGTAACTATCCAGTATTTACTATACGTATCAGTGTAACTATCATTATTTACTATATGTATCAGTGTAACTATCCAGTATTTACTATATGTATCAGTGTAACTATCCAGTATTTACTATACGTATCAGTGTAACTATCTGTATTTACTATACGTATCAGTGTAACTATCAGTATTTACTATATTTATCAGTGTAACTATCAGTATTTACTATATGTATCAGTGTAACTATCCAGTATTTACTATACGTATCAGTGTAACTATCCAGTATTTACTATACGTATCAGTGTAACTATCAGTATTTACTATATGTATCAGTGTAACTATCCAGTATTTACTATATGTATCAGTGTAACTATCCAGTATTTACTATATGTATCAGTGTAACTATCCAGTATTTACTATGTCTATCAGTGTAACTATCCAGTATTTAGTATGTGTATCAGTGTAACTATCCAGTATTTACTATGTGTGAGCGTGAGATTGAGCGTGAGAGTGAATGAGTGAGCGGGAGAGTGAATGAGTGAGAGTGAATGAGTGAGCGGGAGAGTGAATGAGTGAGCGTGAGAGTGAATGAGTGAGCGTGAGGGTGAATGAGTGAGCGGGAGAGTGAATGAGTGAGCGTGAGAGCGAATGAGTGATCTGAAGGGTGAATGAGTGAGAGTGTCTGAGTGTGGGAGTGAATGAGTGTGAGTGAATGAGTGAGAGTGAATGAGTGAGAGTGAATGAGTGAGCGTGAGAGTGAATGAGTGAGCGGGAGAGTGAATGAGTGAGTGGGAGAGTGAATGAGTGAGCGGAAGAGTGAATGAGTGAGCGGGAGAGTGAATTAGTGAGAGTGAATGAGTGAGCGGGAGAGTGAATGAGTGAGCGGAAGAGTGAATGAGTGAGCGGGAGAGTGAATTAGTGAGAGTGAATGAGTGAGCGGGAGAGTGATTGAGTGAGCGTGAGAGTGAATGAGTGAGCGTGAGAAGGAATGAGTGAGCGTGAGAGTGAATGAGTGAGCGTGAGAGTGATTCAATGAGCGGGAGAGTGAATGATTGAGCGTGAGAGTGAATGAGTGGGCGTGTGAGTAAATGAGTGAGCGTGAGAGTGAATGAGTGAGCGGCAGAGTGAATGAGTGAGCGGGACAGTAAATGAGTGAGCGGGACAGTGAATGAGTGAGCGTGAGAGTGAATGAGTGAGAGTGAATGAGTGAGCGGGAGAGTGAATGATTGAACGGGAGAGTGAATGAGTGAGCGGGAGAGTGAATGAGTGAGCGGGAGAGTGAATGAGTGAGCGGGAGAGACAGAATGAGTGAGCGGGAGAGACAGAATGAGTGAGCGTGAGAGTGAATGAGTGAGCGGGAGAGTGAATGAGTGAGCGGGAGAGTGAATGAGTGAGCGGGAGAGTGAATGAGTGAGCGGGAGAGTGAATGAGTGAACGGGAGAGTGAATGAGTGAGCGGGAGAGTGAATGAGTGAGAGTGTGTGTGTGTGAGTGAATGAGTGAGAGTGAGAGTGAATGAGAGAGAGAGTGTGTGTGTGGTGTGTGTGTGTGTGTGTGTGTGTGTGTGTGTGTGTGTGTGTGTGTGTGTGGGACGCGCTGGCATCACTACTTTTACGTCACATACTTTTTATGTACACATTTTTCTCCATGTTTAGCCTTGTTTATGTTTACAACATTCATTTCACAATGTTTATTTTTCTTCCTATGTAAATGTATAATTGCTCTTGATGAACGAAAGACGAGTGATTGGAAGGGCCGAATGTAAGACGGGCCTGCGCGCCCAATTTGTGACCCTAATAAAGTTGATTTGATTTGATTTGATTTTGATTTATGTGTATCAGTGTAACTATCCAGTATTTACTATGTGTATCAGTGTAACTATCCAGTATTTACTATATGTATCAGTGTAACTATCCAGTATTTACTATGTGTATCAGTGTAACTATCCAGTATTTACTATGTGTATCAGTGTAACTATCCAGTATTTACTATGTGTATCAGTGTAACTATCCAGTATTTACTATATGTATCAGTGTAACTATCCAGTATTTACTATGTGTATCAGTGTAACTATCCAGTATTTACTATGTGTAACAGTGTAACTATCCAGTATTTACTACATGTATCAGTGTAACTATCCAGTATTTACTATGTGTATCATTGTAACTATCCAGTATTTACTATGTGTATCATTGTAACTATCCAGTATTTACTATGTGTATCAGTTTAACTATCCAGTATTTACTATGTGTATCAGTGTAACTATCAGTATTTACTATGTGTATCATTGTAACTATCCAGTATTTACTATGTGTATCATTGTAACTATCCAGTATTTACTATGTGTATCAGTGTAACTATCCAGCATCTACTATGTTTATCACAATCCAGTGCTAGTCAGACGACCGTTATGTCGCGCCGGGATGCTTTCTGTCATAGATCAGCTACAGAAGATGTGTCTCAGATGTGGAAAACACACACAACTCACCTGCACTAATCACACGCATTCAGTAATCCGGCTATGCATGACGAGCTCATGTATCAGTCTGCAGAGCTGGGCCGACACATAAACTCCACAAACAAGGAAGTTATATACATGGCTGTAGACAACCACAGTCCTCAAATGAGATATTATCTTGCTGTATAATTGTCAAGTGCCTCACATCCTTGAGTCGCCATAGCAAAGTTACATATAGTCAAAGTAATTACTGTAGTGTTTTTCCACCCCGTGTTGTGCAATATTCCAAAATTAAAGAAAGTGGGTCGTAAGAAATGGATGACTGAAGAATGTTTACAACTAATGGAAACAAGAAGACAAATAAAATAGTCCTGACAAATGTGAAGAGAATCACAGAAAGCTGAGATCATTATGTAATAAGGTAAAAGAATCATGGCTGGAGAAATATTCCATATACATCGAAAAACATCACAACAGTAACAATACCAAATTAATGCACCATAGAATGCAGGATGTTACTAATAAAAGAACACATACTTCAACTGACAGCCTAAAAACAAAAGATGAAAAAATATACTAGAAAAAGATAAGATATTACATGCATGGTCAGATAGTGTGAAAATACGTTATGATGATACCAGAGAACAGTATGATACACGGAATAATAATAAGGACCATTAATTTTTAATATGGAGGTACATAATGCTCTTAACCAAATGTTGGGGTGGATGGAGTGAAGCAAGGCTGTGTCGTGGCACCAACATTGTTCAGCCTCATGTTTTCAGCTATGCTGATGAATGCCTTCAAGAACAATGACATTGGAATAGACATCAACAACCGCATGGATGGAAAGTTGTTCAATCTCAGAAGGCTGAAAGCCAAAACCAAAACTAACAGCGACACCGTCAGAGAGCTCCTGTTTGCTGATGATTGCGCTCTATATGCCAACTCAGAGGCCGACATGCAACATAATGTTTCAGCTTTCTCACATGCCTGTATCAACTTTGGGCTCAATATCAACTTGGAGAAGACTGTAGTCATGTACCAGCCAGCTCCAGAGATTAATCACACTGTGCCGAATATCAAAGTGAATGGTCATAGAGTAAGTGTTATGGAAAAATTTACCTATTAAGGCAGCACTATGTGACAAGCTGCAAGAATTGATGACGAAGTGAATGCAACAATCTCCAAGGCCAGCACGGCCTTTGGCAGACTGTACAAGAATGTGTGGTACAGAAATGGAATAAGCCTGCAAACAAAGCTAAAGTCTATAAAACAGTTGTATTATCCACAATGCTATATGCTTGTGAAACCTGGAATGTCTATCAGTGACACGCTAGGAAATTAAACCACTTCCACGCAGTCTGCTTTATGTAGCTATTGAAGATTAAATGGCAAGACAAGATCCAATGCACTGAAGTCCTAGAAAGAGCGTTCATGCCCAGTATCCACACTCTACTAATGAAGAATCAGATTCACTGGGATTGTCAATTGACTCGCATGCCAGATCATAGACTCCCTAAAAGAATTATTTTTTTTTACGGTGAGCTGCATTATAGTAAACGCACCCTTGGCGGGCAGAGGAAACGCTTTAAAGACACTGAAGATCTCACTAAAAGCTTTCGGAATTCATCATGACACTTGTGAGTCTGCTGCCAAAGACCAAAATTCGTTTCGCACATCATTACGCAAGGTTGCAGTCACTTCTGAAGCAACCAGGACTGCAAGAGCTGTGAAAAAAAGGCTGAACAAAAAACCACTGTAGAAGATCCTCCTCCTGGAACGTCAAGCATTCTTTGCACACATTGTCAAAGAACATTTCGAGCCAAAATAGGCTTTGTCTTAGAACTCATAGCTCCATACTCTCAACAGTACTGGATTAAATGAATGGTCATCATCAGTATCAGGTATGGAACGGGGGGGGGGGGGGGGGGGGAGAGATAGAATGTTGCATATCCTTTGAAGTACGCCGCAGTCAAGCCAGCATTTATTGGTTCAGTAGTTTCAGGTTGCCCTTTTTAGTTATTGGAATGAAGATAATTCTTTTCCAATGTTTTGGCCATATACCATATTTCCATATCTTTTACTATTATATATATATATATATATATATATATATATATATATATATATATATATATATATATATATATATATATATATATCGGAAGGAGGAGGGAGGAGGAGGAGAAGGTGAGGAGGAGGAGGTGAGGAGGAGGAGGTGAGGAGGAGGAGGAGGAGGAGGGGAGGGTAGGAGAAGGGGAGGATTAGGAGGAGGGGAGATATATATATATATAAGACAATGTCTGTATGTATGTCCTTTATGACATTTTCTACACGTCTTCTTCTCATTCCGGTGCTGACAACTGTCATAGTTTGTTAGTGTACAAACAGTTATTTACTTAATATTATTTAATATTTTAATTTACATTATAATTTATACATAGCGAGGGGACATAACTTTTAATAGCATTGCTATATATGTAAAAGTGCTGCATATTTCTCAAATAGGTGGACCTTTTCGCTACAGTTATCTACAGGCATATTCGTTATAATCCTCCTCCTCCTCCTCTTCCTCTTCCTCCTCCCCTCCCCCTATTCCCCTACTCTTTCTCCTCTTCCTCACCATCCTCCTCCCCCTGCTCCCCCTCCTCCTCCTATTCCTCCTTCCCCTCCTCCTCCCCTTACTCTTCTTCCCTCCTCCCCCTCCTCCTCCCATCCTCTTCCTCCTCCCTCCTCCCCTACTCCCGCTCCTCCTTCTTCCCCTCCTCCTCGCCCTCCTCCTCTTCCCTCCTCCCGCTTCCTCCACTTCTCTTCCACCTCCCCTACACCTCCACCTCCGCATCCCCCTACTCCCCCTCCTCTTCCCGTCCCTCCTCCTCCTCCCCCTCCTCATCCCCTCCTCCCCTCCTCCTAATCCTCCCCTTCTCCTCCTCCTCCTCACCTCCTCCCTCCTCCTTCCGACTCCTCCCCTCCTATTCCCTCCTCCCCGTCCTCCACCTCCTCTTCTTCCTCAACTCCTCTTCCTTCCCTCCTCCTCCTCGCCCTTCTCCTCTCCCTCCTCCTTCTCCCCTCCCCTCCTCCTCCTTTTTCCTTTTCGCTACAGTTATCTTCCTCCTCCTCTTCCTCCCCCCTCCCCCTCCCCCTACTCCCCCTCCTCCTCCTCTCCCTCCTCCTCCCCCTCCACCTCCTACTCCTCCTTCCCATCCTCCTCCTCTTCCTTCTACTCCCTCCTCCTCCCTCCGCCTCCCTCTTCCTCCTTCTCCTCCCTTCCTCCCCCTCCTCCCCTCCTCCTCCCCCTCCTCCCCCTCCCCTCCACCTCCCCTCCACCTCCACCTCTTCATCCCTCTCCTCTTCCTCCCCCTCCTCCCCTCCTCCTCCCCTCCCCTCCTCCTCACCTTCTCCTCCCCTCCCCTCCTCCTCCTCCCCTCCTCCTTCCCCTCCTCCTCCCCTCCTCCACCTCCCCTCCACCTCCGCATCCCCCTCCTCCCCTCCTCCTCCTCCCTCTTCCTCCTCCTTCCGCCTCCCTCCTCCTTCCGACTCCTCCCCCTACTACTCCCTCCTCCCCCTCCTCTGCTTCCTCAACTCCTCCTCCTTCCCTCCCCCTCCTCCTCTCCCTTCTCCTCCTCCCCTCCCCTTCTCCACCTCCCCTCCTCATCCTCCTTTTTTCTTTTCGCTACAGTTATCTTCCTCGTCCTCTTTCTCCTCCCCCTCCCTCTACTCCCCTCCTCCTCCTCCCCCTCCTCCTCCCCCTCCTCCTCCTACTCCTCCTTCCCATCCTCCTCCCCCTCCTCCTCCCTCCTCCTTCTCCTCCCTTCCTCCCCTCCTCCCATCCTCCTCCCCCATCTCCTCCCCCTCCTCCTCCCCCTCCTCCCCCACTCCTCCTCCCCCTCGTCCTCCTCCTCCCCCTCCTCCTCCCACTCCTCCTCCTCCTCCCTTTTCCTCCCCCTCCTTTTCCCTCCTCCCCTTCTCCTCCTACCCTCCTCCTCCCCTCCCCTCATCCTCCCACTCCTCCTCCTCCTCCTCATCCCCCTTCTCCTCCTCCCCTCTTACCTCTCCCCTCCCTCCCTCCTCCTTCTCCTCCCTTCTCCTCCCTCCTCCTCCTCCTCCCCCTCCCCTCCCCCTCCTCTTCCCACTCCTCCTCCCTTCTCCTCTACCTCCCTCCTCCTCTCCACAGAAAAACACTTGAGAACACACACTCTACACCAACAGTAAGCGGCATAACATAATATGTTAGCCATGCTGCAAAGACATGCCGCGTCCAAGCTGGACGGCAGCCCAAGTCTAACTCCTCTCTCAGTGACGTTTTTGTTACGCCTTCGCGCTTGCACCAACACGTCTTGCTTGCCAAGGAGCTAAGTCGATGCTACGTCTAAGGGGTATCAGGAATAACACATTTTTATCTATACATACCTTCCAAAGCTCCTTGTTCTTTAAATGAAAAGCGACAACCAAAATAACGGTCACTAACAAACCTTCACCAAAACGATGTGGGTTTTCATACTCCACTTTAATCTGACGACTCCTGTCACATGTCGACCAAACTCAATCTCTCCACAGAAAAACAATTAAGAACACACACTCTACACTAACAGTAAGCGGCATAACATAATATGTTAGCCATGCTGCAAAGACATGCCGCGTCCGAGCTGGACGGCAGCCCAAGTCTAACTCCTCTCTCCTTGACGTTATTGTGACGCCTTCGCGCTTGCACCAAAACGTCTTGCACATTTTCCCAATCTTCTTTAACTCATGTTGTGCAAATTGTGTCTCTCAATTCATAGCCTGATCTAGGTCTATGGCATTCACCCCCTCCAATTTTCAAAATGTTGAAAACATTGTGTTACTTTGTTCTGTTTCTTACATCTTGACAAAGGATGAAGAGTGGTGTCGTCTGTCTTACTAAGATTCATTATTTATCTAATAATTATTTAATATAATAATATAACTAATCAGTACCCAACTAACCAATAATACAACCATATAATTCATTAAACCAGCAATGTTACAATATCACCAGCTCTCTTTGTGTACATAATGATCAATTAACCAAACGTGTTTCCGTAATTATTCTTTTCTTCTCCTTCAAGGATAAATCTAATCCTCTTTATTTCTTCATGAACATTACTCCGGCAGGATAAATCTTTTTCTTCAATCAACTGTTGTAATGTGGTATCATTGCCCCAATGCTCACATCTGTATGCAGAGACGCTAACTCATAATGCTTTCATCTGCCCATCGGTGCTAGTAAAATGCTGATCTAACCATATAAGTTAGTATCCATCAATCATCTTTAACTCTCTGACGGTCATATCTCGGTATGATATAGACTGCCTTAGCGCATCAGTTCAAAGAGAGTTTCCCCAAACCTCTTAGTCTAATGACGTTGGTTAGTCCATAGTACACCTCCATATTCGTCTAGAGATGTAACGCATCTCTTGGTACAATTCTAGTGTACTGTTATATCTGCGTAGGGGAGTTGCTTCTATCCCAGCACACCGCACTGCACCCTCACATTATGTGTGGTTCTCTCTGTACCCTCACTACCTATTGCTGCGATTACCCTTGATAAAACAAATGGCAAACATTTGCGGATGATTAAGCAGTAACAGCAAAATCAAAACTAAATTACAAGACCACATGGATATTCTACAAGAAATATGTAGGATCTGTATACTAAAATTTAGCATAATTAAAACAGGTTAAATGACCATAGCCAACGAAGAAAACAAATTAACACCATTCACCTAATTTACTATTCTTAACCTAAGGAACACTCTTAATCACGTGCTGGATTCACGTGAGAACAACATGAAATTCTTTTATTTATGACAATGAATGATGTAAATTAAATTATTATTCAGCCTTCCTCGTGTGTATTCGACGACTGGTACGTCTTTAAATGTCATTAATATTTTTAGTATCTAGATTTCCTTCTTATAACATATATCCGTATATGTTTACGCTCAATTTAATAATGTCGTGTGTTTATTATCTATAACTGATAAATTCATTGTTATCCATGGTTGA
This sequence comes from Cepaea hortensis, assembly GCA_963921405.1. NCBI lineage: Eukaryota > Metazoa > Mollusca > Gastropoda > Stylommatophora > Helicidae > Cepaea > Cepaea hortensis. The sequence goes on along the minus strand of OY992895.1, from coordinate 87,420,654 downwards.
TTGTCCTCTGAAACGAATATTCCACTGTATAGAACGATTGAAGTAGCTTTAATGATTGAATAATCGGACATTCATATAACGAAGTCTCGAAATGATGTATCCAATGCGATCGATTATAGTCTATGTTGAATACGTTGATAAGAATTTCTTCTGGTATCGATATAATAGACGTAAATGATTAGCCATTTGCGGGTTTGATGATTCAATGTGTTTGAGTAATTCTTCAAAACCATCAAAATATGAGAAAATATCCATAAGGTTGAAATATGCATTGATATCCCTCAGATTTGCACCCAAAGAAGTTCGTCTTTTGATAATGTATGACTGAGTATCTTGGTTTTGACTAACCAGTAACATCTGGTCATGATTTAAGCTTCATAATTGAATGTAGACTGTTTCGTGTATGTAGTTCATATTGTCTTAATTGAAATACGTATTTTAAGATGTAATTATCATTTGGTTTCTTGACGATCTGTGTAACACTGTACGTTTCGATAAATTCTTTTTCTCAAAATTGACCTTTACTGTACTCAAGAATTGTTTATGCATGTTCTGCATATTCGAATTTCGTTACATTCGCATTGTTTCACGAGATTTCTCAAATTCAAAACAAGAATAATATTTGCATGTTCTGAAAATATTGGTTCATGATTTCAAAATAAGATTCAATTGATTTCATCCAATTGTTCGATTATCAATGTTAACGTGTATCAGTTTGTCTTCATCCAAAACCCAACGCTTCAGGGGTTCAACGTTGATTAATGAAACCTTCAAAGTTCAATGTACTACGACTGTTTGAAATTGATGTAAATTTATAGTCTTGTGTTGTCATCCTTCAAGAAATTTCTTTCGAATGTTCTTGGAGAACCGCGTATAAATACAATTCCCCTGATAACTGTTTGTCTTCTTTCTTGACGTATTCTTGTGCGTAACAACAATTATGTTGGCACATAGGATCAAGCATTTCAATAACAATATCAAGGATCAAGTATCTGAGACAAAAAATGTGAACTGGAGTACACGGAATCTGACGTGTGTATCATACAGTTCAATGCCGTTTTATTAGCATCTTTTTACGAGTTACTATCAGATAATCGGTAGTTGTCTCTTTCGGAGTGCCTGTTATACCAGGTCAGCATCCGAAGTAGATGAGAACAAACGATACGGATTCAAATGATGAACCAGTAATACTGTTGATCACAGTCGAGACTTTCGAATACCGTCGAACAACATCTTGACTCAACTTGTCTGAATGTAATTTTCATGCTCTTCTTTTTCCATCAAGCCTATAACACATGCGTCTAATTGAAGTGAGTAACAGCTTAATGTCCATGTACGCTTTCATTCACTTTAACACAAATATGACTACACCAGTTTATATGTCGATTCATTTCACGTTGACCATATTTCCCTGTATCTATGCAAACGAATGGTAATTGAATACGATCAAATGACAAATGGTATCGTGATCTGAGTCCAAATTTCAAATCTACGTTAACTGCAATAAAGATATTAAATCTTCAGAACCATCAGTAACTGAGTAACTCTTGACGACATGTTATATAATGTTATGATGTTCGTGTCGCCGGAATATGAAATGTTTATGTAGATCAATATAATCATTTGCGTAAATTCTGGTAGTACTGTCAATTTGTTGTTTGTTCAACCAAATGTTCGTAATAATTAATGGTGGCTAAATGAATCTTTAATGCCGTATGAACGTTTTTTTTAAAAGTTATTTCATCTGTTAACTGACTTTGCCAGCCGTTGAATTTCATTATGTGATACATCAGACACAATGAACCATGCTTTGAACCTTGGATTACAACCATAAAACAGTTCCATGTCTTTGAATTTACCTTCTTCATTCCAAAGTTTCATCTGTTGCCGTTCTGACTTCTCAATAAATTTCTTCGGCCAACAATTGATTTATTTTCAGTATACTTTATGCGTAACTATGATTGAAATTTTCATAGTACTTCGTTATTCATATAATTCTTCAGATTATAAACTGTTAGATGACTGACTGTCTTTTCCGGATATTTTGTAAACGACCAAAATAATGCTGTCATCACCGCTGCTCAAAATTGGCTATTTGGTTTGAGATTACTTCACAACATTAAATTATCCATAATGACGTCGTGATAAAATCTGCATATAACCTTGACCTTCCTATGTATTCATCACGCTGTATTGAATGATGAATCATTTATAAATCCAATATATAATATAATAACGAGTTCATAATTTCCACTTCGAGTCCCCATTGCCAAGGAGCTAAGTCGATGCTACGTCTAAGGGGTATCAGGAATAACACATTTTTATCTATCCATACCTTCTAAAAGCTCCTTGTTCTTTAAATGAAAAGCGACAACCAAAATAACGGTCAATAACAAACCTTCACCAAAACGATGTGGGTTTTCATACTCCACTTTAATCTGACCAAACTCAATCTCTCCACAGAAAAACAATTAAGAACACACACTCTACACTAACAGTAAGCGGCATAACATAATATGTTAGCCATGCTGCAAAGACATGCCTCGTCCGAGCTGGACGGCAGCCCAAGTCTAACTCCTCTCTCAGTGACGTTTTTGTGACGCCTTCGCGCTTGTACCAAAACGTCTTGCACATTTTCCCAATCTTCTTTAACTCATGTTGTGCAAATTGTGTCTCTCAATTCATAGCCTGATCTAGGTCTATGGCACTCCCCCTCCTCCTCCCCCTCCTCCCCCCTCCTCCTCCCCCTCCTCCTCCCTTTTCCTCCTCCTCTCCCTCCTCTTCCCTCCCCCTCTCCCTCCCCTCCTCCTCCCCTCCTCCTCCCCTCCCCTCCCCTCCCCCTTCTTTCCTCCCCTCCTCCTCCCCCTCCCCCTCCTCCTCCTCATCCCCCTCCTCCTCCCCTCTTACCTCTCCCCTCCCTCCCTCCTCCTTCTCCTCCTCCCTCCTCCTCCCCCTCCCCTCCCTCCCCTCCTCTTCCCACTCTTCCTCCCTTCTCCTCCACCTCCCTCCTCTTCCACCTCCCTCCTCCTCCCCTCCCCCTCTTCCTTGACCTCCTCCTTCTCCTCCTCCCCCACCTCCTCCTCCTACTCCCCTACCCCTCCTCTTCATCCTCCTCCTCATCCTCCCCCTCTTCTCCCTCCTCCTCCCCCTCCTCCTCCCTCCTCCTCCCCTCCTCCTCCCTCCTCCTCCCAATCTTCCTCCTCCCCCCTGCTTCTTTTTCTTCTGCTGCCGCTCCATTTACCCAAGTTAATTGTTGGCTGAAGATGTAAAGATCTTTCAAGTGCTCTTTCTAATGCTTTTTGTAAGTTGGTCTTCGTTTATCAAAGGTTGTTCTCGATAACACCGCATCATTTTTTACATAAAAATTATACGACAACATAAAAAAAAAAAATAATCATAGCATTAAGCGAAATGTTCTAACTGCAACCAATTCATTATTAGACAGACAGACAGACAGACAGACAGGCAGGCAGGCAGGCAGGCAGGCAGGCAGGCAGACAGGCAGACAGACAGACAGACAGACAAGCAGACAGACAGACAGACAGGCAGGCAGACAGACAGACAGATAGATAGATAGATAGATAGATAGATAGATAGATAGATAGATAGATAGATAGATAGATAGATAGATAGATAGATAGATAGATAGATGGATGGATGGATGGATGGATGGATGGATGGATGGATGGATGGATGGATGGATGGAACGAACGAACGAACGAACGAACAGACTTTATTTTCAAAGGGTAACAAATTGGGCACGCAGGCCCGTCTTACATTCGGCCCTTCCAATCACTCATCTTTCTTTCATCAACAGTGCATAGGAAAAAAACATTGTCACATGAATTTTGTAAACATAAACAATGCATATTACTATGTTATGAGACACATCCACCACCCACCCACACATCCCCCATTCACTCCAACTCCCCCACCCAACCACACACACATACAATACATTCCCCCACCCATCCACCACATCCCTACACCTACACATCTCCCCACCCACACACACCTCTCACCCACCACACATCCCATCCACCCACACCCCAAGCACACATACATTCAATAACCCAAACATCCCCCACCTACACACATCTCCCCACCCACTCACATATCCTCTACCCGTCCCATTTCCCACCAACAATCACTCACCCAATATCCTCCTCCACCCACACACCTCCAACCACCCAGCCAAACACACATTCCTCAGCCACACACACATCTCCCCATCAACTCACATATTCCGCACCTACCCACACACAAATTCCGCACTCACCCACATAATCTCCCATCTCCCCCAGCCCACTCACAGATCCCGAGCCCACACCTACAAACAAATCCCACCATCTCCTAACCTGCACACACTCACCCACCCACATATCCTCTACCCACCCACACATCCTCTATCCACCCATCCCCCAACCAAACATCCCTTAACCACACACCCTTACTCATATACAATCACCCACCCACACATCCTCTACCCAACCACACATCCTCCATCCACCCATTCCCCCAGCCACACATCCCTTAACCACACACCCCTAGCCATATACACACACATCCCCACCCACGCACAATCTCCCCACCCATACAAACATCCCTCACACACATCCCCACCCACCAACACATTCCCCATTCACAAACACACACCTCCCATCCACGCACACACAACCCACACACACATCCCCAACCCATACATTCATCCCCTCACACATCCCTAGACACACGTACTTATCCCTCAACCACTAACCCCACACATCCCTTACCCACTCATCAACACATACATCTCCTATCTACCCACCCACACTCACACATCCCAACCACCCATCTAAGCACACATCCCCCACTAGATAGATAGATAGATAGATAGATAGATAGATAGATAGATAGATAGATAGATAGATAGATAGATAGATAGATAGATAGATAGATAGATAGATAGATAGATAGATAGATAGATAGATAGATAGATAGATAGATAGATAGATAGATAGATAGATAGATAGATAGATAGATAGATAGATAGATAGATAGATAGATAGATAGATAGATAGATAGATAGATAGATAGATAGATAGATAGATAGATAGATAGATAGATAGATAGATAGATAGATAGATAGATAGATAGATAGATAGATAGATAGATAGATAGATAGATAGATAGATAGATAGATAGATAGATAGATAGATAGATAGATAGATAGATAGATAGATAGATAGATAGATAGATAGATAGATAGATAGATAGATAGATAGATAGATAGATAGATAGATAGATAGATAGATAGATAGATAGATAGATAGATAGGTAGATAGATAGATAGATCCCCTCCAGGAACTGGGCGAAGCCGGGCCGGGTCAGCTAGTGTATATATAAATATTATGCACAACCCACTACAGGCTACGTTGATCGTATTCTGGTATGAACCTAAGGCCTTTTCACGTCAATGGGGCAAAAGAGCAAAATTTGTACGACCGTTCGACAAAGTCTCGATAAGCGCCCACTCTCTCTCGATGAGTAGTGGGCCTGCAGTCAGTAAGCTGGTATAGCTTTTTTTTTTTCGGTTAGTCCTGCCGGCGTAGCTTGAAAGCTCGTCGGTAGGCGTCCAGTGGTTTTGCATGTATCACCTTGTACCGGGAGGGCGCGCTTTAGCGATGCTACTCTTGGCTTGCGTGTGCATGAACGTCTGTCCGGTCAGTCGCCATGTGCACATTTGCGCTGGAGAGGCTCAACCGTAAATCAGGAGATCTGCTCGCAACTAGACAAGCAGCATCTTGTGTGGGCAGTTTCTCGCCTCATGTTTGTGTGTGGTCTGCTCTGGCGGTCAGTCCGTCTTCGGTGAAGGAAATCGTGTTGATCCTAAAAGTAATCATACGCTCATTGCTTGTCGCTACGCTTGTCTTAAAACTGAAAATTAAAGGAATTGACGGAAGGGCCGATATAAACAGGGATAACTGGCCGTGGCAGCCTAACGTCCACTGCATCTGTGTCCGTCTTCCAGTCGTCTTGCCATGCTCGCCACTGGAGCCAGACGGACACAGACGAGGGAGCGGGGACGAGGGTGTTGCGCGACCACCTCCTCGTTATACAAAACCAAAGCGCAAGTCATTCGTTCCTCATCAAAGCAAAGATGTAGTGCAATGAATGGTCATCGTCAATGAATGGTCAACGTCATTCATGATGGACGAACATCGCATCGGATAGGCCTTAGGTTCATACCAGAAAACGATCAGTGTTGCCAGTAGTGGGTTGTGCTCAATATTTTAATCTCACATTCCGAAACAACCAAATAAATCAATTTATGTATGTGTTTGTGTTGTAAGCTCCTCAGCCATGCTTTGTGCTTCAAATGAAGCTCCTGTCAAAACTATGTTATTGATACCGAGTATAACCACAGTGTCTCTGTGTGTGTGTCCGTTAGGGTGAGTGTGCGTGTGTGTGTGTGTGTGTGTGTGTGTGTGTGTGGGGAGGGGTGCGGATGTTAGTGTGTGTGAGTGTCAATGTGTGTGTCCGTTAATGTGATGATGGGTATTAATGTTTGTGTGAGGGTGTTAATGTGTGTTTGCGTATCTGTATGTGCGTGGGTGTTAATATTTGTGTGTTAATAGTTATCCCTAGGCCCCTCTCCTGCCTTAGTTGTTCACAAACATCTGTTTGCTGCTAGAACACTCCACGAGGGTTGTTTTGGGTGTGGGGCTCAGATTTCATTTCTGTTTAGTTTTCATTTTCTTTTCATTATTCTCAATTTTGTTTTCATCTGTCCGTTCTTTTCATTCGGTTGCTGTGCCTTAGTATAGTCACCGTAGTGTTCCCCCGTATTTTGTCTATTGTTATTTATGTCCCTGTATGGCCATGAAGACTAGTCGCCGAAAAGTTCTATTTTTCGGTAATTGTGTTCTGAAAAGCGTCATTACTTCGTGTTAATTTATATTGTCTATCAGAAACACGGAGAGTGACTAAAGCAATTACCAACAAACAACAAACATGCAATAATGGATGCCGGCACAGAATAGAAGAACTTCAATGGCATGACAAGGTCGCTGGGCGGAGCTTGAGGAGGACACGTGACCGATTGTGCAGATCACAAGGCCAGGAAGAGACCCTGCCTCTGGCGCATCGAATAAACCTGATCATAGAATAATTAGAAAGTTTGGAACATGCAGAGAGAGAGAGAGAGAGAGAGAGAGAGAGAGAGAGAGAGAGAGAGAGAGAAAGAGGTGTAGAGAGATAGAGAGATAGAGAGAGGGGGAGAGAGATAGAGATAGAGAGAGATAGAGAGATAGAGAGATAGAGAGAGATAGAGATAGAGATAGAGTGAGAGATAGAGAGAGAGGGAGAGAGAGGGAGAGAGGGAGAGAGGGATATATATATATATATATATATATATATATATATATATATATATATATATATATATATATATACCCCCGTTTTCTGTGTCTCTAATTCACTTCTCCGTACGTTGTAGGTCTCTCTCTCTCTCTCTCTCTCTCTCTTCCTCCCTCTCTCTCTCTCTCTCTCACTCTCACTCTCTCTCCCTCTCTCTCTTTCACTCTCTCTCTCTCCCTCTCTCTCTCTCCCTCTCTCACTCCCTCTCTCTCTCTCTCTCTCTCTCTCTCTCTATATATATATATATATATATATATATATATATATATATATATATATATATATATATATATATACCCCTCTCTCTCTCTCTCTATATATATATATATATATATATATATATATATATATATATATATATATATATATATATATATATAGAGAGAGAGAGAGAGAGAGAGAGAGAGAGACCTACAACGTACGGAGAAGTGAATTAGAGACACAGAAAACGGGTAGGACATGAAGGAGCTGCAGGAGATTGTCATAGTTGGGACGGATTGGCATTGGTTGTCTGACGATCGATGCACCAATGGAGGATAAGGAACTCCATCTATTGGCTGAAGACTTATAATCCAATATAAGATTAGCGCTTATATCAGATGGACGAAGACATATCCTCCAATTAAAAATAAGGACCTCCATCAGATGGCTGACGTCCTACGCTTCAATGGAAGATAAGGACCTCCATCACACACCGAAGTCCTATGCACCAATGGAAGATAAGGACCTCCATCATATGACCAAAGACCTATGCTCCAATGGATGATAAGGACCTCCATCAGATGTCTGACATCCTATGCTCCAATGGAAGATAAGGACCTCCGTCACATGACCAAAGACCTATACTCCAAAGGAAGATAAAGGCCTCTATCAGATGGCTGAAGACCTATGCTCTTCTTGTAATGACTGCCATCTTTATTTCCTTGTAATGACTGCCATCTTTATTTCCTTGTAATGACTGCCATCTTTATTTTCTTGTAATGACTGCCATCTTTGTTTTCTTGTAATGACTGCCATCTTTGTTTCATTGTAATGACTGCCATCTTTGTTTCCTTGTAATGACTGCCATCTTTGTTTCCTTGTAATGACTGCTATCTTTGTTTTCTTGTAATGACTGCCATCTTTGTGTCCTTGTAATGACTGCCATCTTTGTTCTCACAACAAGGGATGGAAGAGAGATAGATGAAGACAATGAGGACATATTCCTGCCTGACGTTCGATGTTATCAGGACATGAACTGATACATTCCGGTCGAGATAGAGTGATGTGGACAATCATGCTTGTACGCGCCATCTTGATTGACTACAATAACTAATTGTCATTCCCACGTTGGTTGATTGACTACAATAACTAATTGTCATTCCCACGTTGGTTGATTGACTACAATAACTAACTGTCATTCCCACGTTAATTGATTGACTACAATAACTAACTGTCATTCCCACGTTGATCGATTGACTACAATAACTTACTGTCATTCCCACGTTAATTGATTGACTACAATAACTAACTGTCATTCCCACGTTAATTGATTGACTACAATAACTAATTGTTATTCCCACGTTGGTTGATTGACTACAATAACTAATTGTCATTCCCACGTTGATTGACTGACTACAATAACTAACTGTCATTCCCACGTTGATTGATTGACTACAATAACTAACTGTCATTCCCACATTAATTGATTGACTACAATAACTAACTGTCATTCCCACGTTGATTGACTGACTACAATAACTAACCGTCATTCCCACGTTGATTGACTGACTACAATAACTAACTGTAATTCTCATCTTGATTGACGCACAATAACTGACTGTCATTCCCATCTTGACTGACGTACAATAACTAGCTGTCATTCCCATCTTGATTGACGTACTGTAACTAACTGTCATTCCCAAGTAGATTAACGTACAATGGCTAACTGTTATTTCCATGTTAATTGACATATAATGACTAACGAAGACACAAACAATAGATTGCACGATTTATTGCCTGACATATTTCGCTGCATCTCGTCAGGTACATACTGCAGAAATCACACAACTTACGTGAATTAACTAGATAAATCCTTCAAGTTGAAATATACACATATTCGCACAGTAATGTAATTTGTGTATATTTCAACTTGAAGGATTTATCTAGTTAATTTCACGTAAGTTGTGTGATTTCTGCAGTATGTACCTGACGAGATGCAGCGAAATATGCCAGGCAATAAATCGTGCAATCTATTGTTTGTGTCTTCGTTATTCAAATTCACTACGGGAAAACATTGTTTCTAATATAATGACTAATTGTAATTCCCATGTTGATTGATGTACATTGATTTACTGTCATTCCCATGTAAGTTTACGAATATTATCTGTCATTCCAATCGTGATTGGCGTACTGTAACTAACTGTCATTCCCAAGTAGATTAACGTGCAATGGCTAACTGTTATTCCCATGTTAATTGACATATAATGACTAATTGTAATTCCCATGTTGATTGATGTACATTGATTTACTGTCATTCCCATGTTGATTGACGTACAAAGACTAAATGTCATGCCCATATTGATTGACGTACAATGACTAAATGTCATGCTCATGTTGACTGACGTACAGTCACTAGCTGTTATTCTCATGTAGATTGACGTATAGTCACTAGCTGTTATTCACAAGTTGAATACGTACAGTCGACTCACTGAAAGCGGTCTATGGTCCTTCATCACCAGGCATAGTTCCCCTCCTCAGTGCAGACGGGGGAACATTGGTCACCGATAAGAAAGAAATCCTCCAACGCTGGGCAGAGCATTTCAGCAAAATCTTAAATGCAACTTCCTTCTTCGATGACGAAACCATCAACTGCCTTCCTCAAGTTACCACCAATGAGACACTTGATGACCTGCCAACCATAGTGGAAATAAACAAAGCCATCCAGCAACTCTCCAGCGGCAAGGCACCTGGTCCTGACTCCATCCCAACAGAGATATACAAGACAGGTGGGCCGGTCCTAACAGAGCAGCTTCACCAAGTCTTCACAAACATATGGATGAACGAGACCATGCCACAAGATTTTAAGGACGCGTCAATAGTCCACCTTTACAAACGTAAAGGAAACCGCCAATCCTGTGACAACCACCGAGGCATCTCCTTGCTTTCAATTGCAGGGAAGATACTCGCCATAATTCTTCTCAATCGGCTCACAGCCCATCTTGATCAAGGTCTTCTTCCTGAGAGTCAATGTGGCTTCAGAAAAGAACGTGGAACTGTTGACATGATTTTCGCTGCAAGGCAGCTGCAAGAGAAATGTCAGGAACAGAACTGCGAAATGTTCTCCACTTTCATTGACCTTACCAAGGCTTTTGATACAGTCAGCAGAGAAGGACTGTGGAAGATTATGGCAAAATATGGCTGTCCACGAAAGTTTGTCCAAATAGTGCGGCTATTTCATGACGGCATGCAGGCAAGAGTACAGGAAAATGGTGAACTGTCTGAACCCTTTCCTGTCACCAATGGAGTGAAGCAAGGATGTGTCCTGGCACCAACACTGTTCAGCCTCATGTTTTCAGCCATGTTGATGAATGCCTCCGAGAACGACGACATTGGAATAGACATCAACTACCGTATGGATGGAAAGTTATTCAATCTCAAAAGGCTGAAAGCTAAAACCAAAATTAACAGCGGCACCGCCAGAGAGCTCCTGTTTGCTGATGATTGCGCTCTATACGCCAACTCAGAGGCGGACATGCAACATAATGTTTCAGCTTTCTCACATGCCTGTGCCAACTTTGGGCTCAATATCAACTTGGAGAAGACTGTAGTTATGTACCAGCCAGCTCCAGGGAATAATCACACTGTGCCGAATATCAAAGTGAATGATCATAGACTAAGTGTTGTGGACAAATTCACCTATCTTGGCAGCACTGTGTCACAAGCTGCCACAATCGATGACGAAGTGAATGCAAGAATCTCCAAGGCCAGTGCAGCCTTTGGCTGACTGTACAAGAATGTATGGGACAGAATTGGAATAAGCCTGCAAACAAAGCTAAAAGTCTACAAAGCAGTTGTATTATCCACACTGCTATATGCTTGTGAAACCTGGACTGTTTATCAGCGACACGCTAGGAAATTAAACCACTTCCACACAGTCTGCCTAAGGAAGCTCCTGAAGATTAAATGGCAAGACAAGATTCCAGACACTGAAGTCCTAGAAAGAGCATCCATGCCCAGTATCCACACTCTACTGATGAAGAATCAGATTCGCTGGGCTGGTCACTTGACTCGCATGCCAGATCACAGGCTCCCTAAACGAATTTTCTACAGCGAACTGCGTTGTGGTAAACGCTCCCAAGGTGGCCAGAGGAAACGTTTTAAAGACACTCTGCAAATTTCACTGAATGCTTTTGGAATTCATCATGACACCTGGGAGGCTGCAGCCAGAGACCGAAATTCGTGGCGTGCATCATTGCGCAAAGGTGCAGTCATATGTGAGGCAACCAGGACTGCAAGAGCTGTGAAGAAAAGGCAGGACAGAAAAACCACGGCAGGAAATCCTCCTCCAGAGACGTCAAGCATTCTTTGCCCACATTGTCAAAGAACATTTCGAGCCAAAATAGGCCTTATCAGCCATCTTATAACCCACGGCTCCACACCTTCAACCCCACTGGATGAAATGAATGGTCATCATCATTCTTGATGGACAAACAACAACACGTACAGTGCCCAACTGTCATTCCCAAGTTAATTGATTTACAGTGACTAGCTGTCATTCTCAAGTTAATTGACATACAGTGACTAACTGTCATTCTCAAGTTAATTGACGTACAATTACTAATTGTCATTCATATGTTGATTGACGTGCAATGACTAACTGTCATTTCCATGTTGACTGACGTACACTGAGTAACTGTCTTTCTTGTGTTGATTGACATACAATGGCTAACTGTCATTGTCATGTCGATTTGCGTACACTGACTAACTGTCATTTCGATGTTGATTTACATAAAATGACTAACTTTCATGCCCATGTTGATTGACGTACAATGACTAACTGTCATTCTTATGTTGATTGACATGTAGCGGCTACCTTTCATTACCATGCTGTACAATTACTGTCATTCCCATGTAAACTGAAACTAGAATGTCTTTTAGACACATTGTCACAAACTAGATATACTTAAAAAGACCATTTCTATCACGTTGTGACAAAGATATGAAAATATGGATTATAGAAATTATCTTGTTGGATAAAGATATGAGAGAACAATGATTGCGGATACGTTAGGCACTGAGCTTTTGAGTCGTCAGATGGTGCGTGGTGGTGGAAATGACCATGTTTTCAAATGCATTCAGTGTGGACTAACATAGCCATGATGTTTGGTTTTACTATCTTTTATTAAGCACAATGCAACAAATTATGGTCTGTCAAGACTTCAAGGTGTCAGTGCGTTGAATGTACAGTTCTGAAGTTTAGAAAGTGCCATGCTGAATGTATATTTCTGAAGTTTGGAAAGTTCCATGTTGGATATACAATTCTGAAGTTTAGAAAGTGCCATGTTAGATGTGCAACTCTAAATTTATAGAGTGTTATGCCCGATACACAGACTGGAAAGTGTAATTATGGTAGTATCAGTGTAGAAGCAATGATCAGAAGCCACTTGGATTGCAGACAGATCGAGATGGAAGAAGAGGGGGAAAGAGCAAACATATTTGATTCTATAGTATCTGTTTTATGTCATTGTAATATACACTTGCCCGATCCAAGAGTAGTTGATACATACATTTGGTGTTCTCCAAACTTTGTCTTCTTCATCGTTCTTCATTCAATAGAAGTGCGTCACAGTTAGAACCCCACCTCAGAAGTCAGCGTGACTTACTGTGCCTGCATTTGTGTAAAGTTTACTTTCTGCAGAGTGTGTGCACTGAGCTGAAATCCCTCATATGTTTTCGTCGGGAGGAGACTGATCACTGATGGAGATATCCGTGTAAAATGGTAGTGATCAAAATAAACAGCACACCGAAGACTGGTTGACAGATTCAATTCACCCAATCGGCCCATTATGCCGTTGGTTTTCTTGCTGAGTGTTGCCGGAGCAGCTGCCTTACAGCCTACCCGTAACCATTTCCAACTGCAGTGGGGGTATTTTGCCTGCCTAATTTGTGGCCGGAGATTCCTGTTTCTGACCTTTATTCAAGAAAGCTCGGCATCAGATCTCACTAGCCAAAAGATCAAGGGGACACATCAAAACAATAGAAGGTAATGGTTCTTCAGAAGCCTTATTGTTACATCACCCCTCCAGCTGTGCTGTTCATCACCTCATGTTACTGACAGCTCTTTCACCTATGTCGTTATGGCTGACTAGTTACCAGTTTCCTGTTATATGTCATAACAGCCATATTTTATTACCTGACATGACTTGTCACAACTGCCATAATTTACTACTGATCTGCTTCATGTCATAATATCGTATTACCGCCTTGCTTGCATCTGTCCACGAGCATTGGGAGGCATGCAGATATGACATACACAACGATGGGTATGTGAGATACATTGGATAACGGAGAGAAAGTTCCCAGCATTATACACACAAAATAAAACAGCAATCTCTGCAAAGAACATACACCAGACAACATAAAAATCTCCCCAGTGAATTTACGCCAGACAATACAGCAGTATCTATAGTGAACATACACCAGACAACACGGCCATGTCCATAATGAGGATACACCAGACAACACAAAAATCTCCCCAGTGAATATACACCAGACAACACAACAATCTGCACAGTAAAGATGCACAACACAACAAATCAATCTCCCTAGTGAAGATTCACCAGTCAATGCAACAATCTCATAAGTGAAGATACACAAGACAACACAGCAATCACCCTGGTGAAGATACTCCAGACAATACAGCAATCCCCCTGGAGTCTGTAGTAAATAGTCTGACATAAATACGAAATCTATGCATCTGACATGGATACAATATATGTAAATATTACATGGATACAATATCTATACATTTTACATGGATATAAAATATTTACATCTGACATGGATACAGTATATATTCATCTGAAATCTGGCATGGATACACTATCTCTCTCTATCTGTCTGTCTGTCTGTCTGTCTGTCTGTCTGTCTGTCTGTCTGTCTGTCTGTCTCTCTCTCTCTCTCTCTCTCTCTCTCTATATATATATATATATATATATATATATATATATATATATATATATATATATATATATATATATATATATATGATAGGGATACAACATCTATACATCTGACCATCCATCATGTGCCATGCCGATACGCGTGGGCAGTCATGTTTTGCCATCTCACGCGATCAGCAGTGTCGTGGATCAGCTCCGTGTTTCTGTCTCGACCATGCCACGTGGCGAAGCCATCCAGGTATTTACTTCTCGGCCTTCCCCTTGATCTCTTCCCTTCTATCTTGCCAGTTGTCACTAATTTGTCCAAGTCAATTCTTCTCATAAAATGCCCAAAAAATGTTCACTGTCTACGTCTAATATCTCTAATAAGTTTACAATCTTCATCTGTTTCTTGAAGGACTTGTTCATTGGTTTTTCTGTCTGTCCATGGTATTCTTTGCATTTTCCTCAGAAACCACATTTCCACAGCCATCAGATATTTCTCAGTTTGTCTGCTCATTGTCCACGTTTCACATCCATGCAAAAGTACGTTCTATGTAGCACATAAGCACTCTTGTTCTCGTTTCAATTGATATCCTTTTATTGATCAGTATGTTTTTCATGTTGCAAAAGGCTACCTTCGTAATTTCAATTCTTGTTCTAATTTCTTCCAGGCATCTCCCATCAGATGATATGACTGTTCCGTGATAACTGTACCGATTCACTTGTTTAAGAATTGATTGATTGATTGATTGATTGATCTAGGAACCAACATCACAGCATTCGGGACATTCCCATAAGCGCTCCGTCTGCATCCTCAGCAACCAGCGAAGAGTTCCAACACTAATAGTTCCAGTAGCAACTTGTTTAAGAATATGCCCATTTACTTGTATATTACATTGTGGTATTTCCTTCTTCCCAGTGACGACCATAATCTGTGCCTTATTACAATTCAATTCTAACCCTAGTTGTTCACATTTGTGCAACAACCGCATCTACTAAATATTGCAGGTGCTGCTCATTGTCTGCAATCAAGACTATCATCTGCATAACTAATGTTGCTGATGCATCGTCCCCCAATGTTGATTCCTTCCATATCTTGTATATTTCTGAAAATATTTTCACTGTACAGAGAAAACAGATCTGGAGGCATTTCACATCCCTGTCTCACACCTCTTTTAATAGGTTGATATTGACCTACTTCATTATCATTCTTTATGGCAGCTTGTTGTTTCCATTATATGTTTTTATGAGTCTAAGGTCTTTCCCACCAATTTGCAGATCCGATTGATTGATTGAATGATTGATTGATTGATTTACGAACCGACCTCACAGCATTCGGGGCATTCCCATAAGCGCTCCGTCCCCATCCTCAGCAGCCAGGGAAGAGTTCCAACACTAATAGTACCAGTAGCAATCTGATTATATGTCCGTCTCGCCTTTCCTCCGAGCGTCGAGCGTCGACCAGATCCCCTCTTCACCCTTAGCTGTCGCATTCTTGCCAGACCATGGTGATCCATTTGCTCCTCCGAGGTGTACACGTGCTCCCACAAGGCCGCAACCACGTCTGCCTTATCATGCACCAATACTCCACCAAGTTTTGCAGAGCCAGCCAATCTGTCCGCCTGTTCATTCCTCAGCACACCCGCATGCCCTGGAAAAAAGATCCAGACGATGCTTGTCACCCGTGACTTCCGAAGCGAAGCAAGCCACTCTGCACGAAGCTTGCCTGTCTTCACCCTACTCAGCATGCTATCTGAGACAGTCACAATCACGATGTGTGTGTGTGTCGTATTCTCCATCCAGCGGAAAGCTGCACTGACTGCCTCCACCTCCATTCTTAAGCTAGATGTTGTTGTATCATATGCCAAGCTCTCCTGCACCATACGTCGACCATTAGCTTTTGCTAAGAACCCCCAGGCACCGTTCCTCCTTCTCCTGCCTCTCAACACCGAACCATCTGTGTATGTAATCACATCACCCGGGCGAGCATTATCCTGAATTAGTTGCTGGATTTTCACTTATGTGGCCCCTGCTGGCCACTCCCTGCACTCAAGGCTCAATGTGATTATAACTCTGCACAAGTCTGACTGCTCCGCTGGCACTCTGACCCACTCCTCTCCTCGCCTAATGTTCTCCAAGATGCACACCTGTCTGATCGTATCCTTCGCCTGAGCCATCCATGATTTCCCTCTTATCAATCACTGACCCTTAACTGCGTCCAGCGCCTCATGCAACGGGGATCTGTGTCAGCAACTACTCTGAGGTATGCCTTCACCTGCATCACCTTGAGCTTACCAGCAACAGTCGGTAAACTGCAGATTTGCAGATCTGAAAGAATCTCCATCATGTTGACACGTCTTACTTTATCGAAAGCCATTTGTGTAGTTAATAAAGCCAAGGTGTAGATCTTTGTTTACTTCTACAGAACGTTCAATTACTGCTCACAGTATATTCACAGCATTTACTGTACCCTTGCCTTCTACAAACCCATATTGTTTTTCTCATATTTCAGGTTGTATCTTCTTCCTCACTCTTTGCATGATAATTGTTAGCAAAATCATTGTGATGTGACTCATTATACTAACTGTTCGATGTTGATCACATTCCAAGGCTCCTGCTTTCTTTGGGATTGCAATAAATACAGAGTTACATCATTCTTGAGGTATATTTCCAGTATCATATATTGTATTCAGCAGTTTGGTAACTTTATCTAATTCATATTCTTCGAAAGCAATAATCATTTATATTGAGATGCTGTCTGAACCAGGGGTCTTGCCAGATTTCATATGATTAAGAGCATTCTGAACCTCCATCTTCAAAATTGATGGTCCTTCATTATTATTTTGAATATTATACTGTTCCTCTCCGTTGTCATCATAAAGGTCTTTCACATTATCTGACCATACATGTGAGATCTGATCTTTTTCTATTATGATTATTCCATCTTTTGTCATTAGGCAGCCTGCTGATGTATGTGTTCTTTGATTAGTAAGTTCCTAAAGTCTGTTGTGCATTTGTTTGGTATTTTTACTGTTGTGTTGTTTTTCAATTTCTATGTAGTTTTATTCGAGCCATGTTTCTTTTCCCTTCTTACATAATATTCTGACTTGTCTGTGAATTTCTTCATATTTGGCAAAATTATTTTTGTTCTGTCTTCTTGTTTCCATTAGTTGTAAAATTTCTTCAGTCATCCATTTCTTACTGTCCACTTTTTTAAATTTTAGAATAGTTGTTTCTGGAGCTAAACTGATTGAATTCTTCAACATTACCCACTGATTATCCACTTCCTTGAATAGGATCTCTAGATCAGACAATATATCAGATTTGTGTTTTACTTCTATGTTAAAATTATCTTATATTTCTTATACATCTGACATGGATACAACATCTATATATCTGACATGGATACAGTATCTATACATCTGACATGGATACAATATATGTACTCATGATGTGTGACGTGAATTCAATATCCATACATTTGACAATATCTCTACATTTAATACGCATACATTATCTACACATGTGACACACAGACAATATATTTGCATCTTACATGTACACCGTATCCATCAGTCAATCAGTTAAAGAGTATTTATACACTCAGGACAATTATGTCTGGATGTAATGTCCTTGTTACTGTCATCCACAACAGCTTCATATGAACTGGCCAGATCGTCAACAGTTTTCAGATACGTGCGATCCACACTATCATCACAAATTTCCGTATACGTGAGATCGAAACTATCATCACAAATTTCCGTATACGTGTGATCCACACTATCATCACACGACTGCGGTGCACAATCTTCTCCAACTATGTCCTCAGATTCGAAATTTCCCTGCGATCCCATCTGTGCTGCCCTCTGGATCACTGCAGCAGAATCTACAGGAATTATATATCCGTCGACTGTTATGGAATAGAGAAGACAACCGTTGAACATGATTACAGAGATGCTTTAGACGTTAAAGATAACTACGTGCCTTAACTAAGAGTCGGACCAGCGGGTAAATATTTCCACAACCTAGCTACTGTACAAGTTGTTCCAATGTAGCCACACATCCAGTGTACAAACTGCCCCAATGTAGCCATGCATCCATTGTACAAGCTACCCCAATGTAGCCACACATCCAGTGTACAAGCTACCCCAATGTAGCCACACATCCAGTGTACAAGCTGCCCCAATGTAGCCATACATCCAGTGTACAAGCTGCCCCAATGCAACCACACATCCAGTGTACAAGCTACCCCAATGTAGCCATACATCCAGTGTACAAGCTACGCCAATGTACCCACACATCCAGTGTACAAGCTACCCCAATGTAGCCATACATCCAGTGTATAAGCTGCCCCATGTAGCCACACATCCAGTGTACAAACTGTCCCATGTAGCCATACATTAAGTGTACAAACTGTCCCATGTAGCCATACATCCAGTGTACAAGCTGCCCCATGTAGCCATACATCCAGTGTACAAACTGTCCCATGTAGCCATACATCCAGTGTACAAACTGTCCCATGTAGCCACACATCCAGTGTACAAGCTGCCCCAATGTATCCACACATCCAGTGTACAAGCTGTCCCAATGTAGCCACACATCCAGTGTACAGACTGCCCCAATGTAGCCATACATCTAGTGTACAAGCTACCCCAATGTAGCCATACATCCAGTGTACAAGCTACCCCAATGTACCCACACATCCAATGTACACGCTACCCCAATGTAGCCACACATCCAGTGTACAAGCTGCCCCAACGTAGCCATACATCCAGTGTACAAGCTACCCCAATGTACCCACACATCCAGTGTACACGCTACCCCGATGTAGCCACACATCCAGTGTACAAGCTGCCCCAATGTAGCCATACATCCAGTGTATAAGCTGGCCCAATGTAGCCACACATCCAGTGTACAAGCTGCCCCAATGTAGCCACACATCCAGTGTACAAGCTGCCCCAATGTAGCCTTATATCCACTGTATAAGCTGCCCCATGTAGCCATACATCCAGTGTACAAACTGTCCCATGTAGCCATACATCCAGTGTACAAACTGTCCCATGTAGCCATACATCCAGTGTACAAACTGTCCCATGTAGCCATACATCCAGTGTACAAACTGTCCCATGTAGCCATACATCCAGTGTACAAGCTGCCCCAATGTAGCCACACATCCAGTGTACAAGCTAACCCAATGTAGCCATACATCCAGTGTACAAGCTACCCCAATGTACCCACACATCCAGTGTACAAGCTACCCCAATGTAGCCATACATCCAGTGTACAAGCTGCCCCATGTAGCCACACATCCAGTGTACAAACTGTCCCATGTAGCCATACATTAAGTGTACAAACTGTCCCATGTAGCCATACATCCAGTGTACAAGCTGCCCCATGTAGCCATACATCCAGTGTACAAACTGTCCCATGTAGCCATACATCCAGTGTACAAACTGTCCCATGTAGCCACACATCCAGTGTACAAGCTGCCCCAATGTATCCACACATCCAGTGTACAAGCTGTCCCAATGTAGCCACACATCCAGTGTACAGACTGCTCCAATGTAGCCACACATCTAGTGTACAAGCTACCCCAATGTAGCCATACATCCAGTGTACAAGCTACCCCAATGTACCCACACATCCAGTGTACACGCTACCCCAATGTAGCCACACATCCAGTGTACAAGCTGCCCCAATGTAGCCATACATCCAGTGTACAAGCTACCCCAATGTACCCACACATCCAGTGTACACGCTACCCCAATGTAGCCACACATCCAGTGTACAAGCTGCCCCAATGTAGCCATACATCCAGTGTACAAGCTGGCCCAATGTAGCCACACATCCAGTGTACAAGCTGCCCCAATGTAGCCACACATCCAGTGTACAAGCTGCCCCAATGTAGCCTTATATCCACTGTACAAGCTGCCCCATGTAGCCATACATCCAGTGTACAAACTGTCCCATGTAGCCATACATCCAGTGTACAAACTGTCCCATGTAGCCATACATCCAGTGTACAAACTGTCCCATGTAGCCATACATCCAGTGTACAAACTGTCCCATGTAGCCATACATCCAGTGTACAAACTGTCCCATGTAGCCATACATCCAGTGTACAAACTGTCCAATGTAGCCATACACCCAGTGTACAAAATGTCCCATGTAGCCACACATGCAGTGTACAAACTGTCCCATGTAGCCATACATCCAGTGTACAAGCTGTCCCAGTGTAGCCACATATCCAGTGTACAAGCTGCCTCAATGTAGCCACACATCCAGTGTACAAGCTGCCCCAATGTAGCCATACATCTAGTGTACAAGCTGCCCCAATGTAGCCATACATCCAGTGTACAAGCTGTCCCAATGTAGCCACACATTCAGTGTACAAGCTGCCCCAATGTAGCCACACATCCAGTGAACACGCTGCCCCAATGTAGCCACACATCCAGTGTACAAGCTGCCCCAATGTAGCCACACATCCAGTGTACAAGCTACCCAATGTAGCCACACATCCATTGTACAAGCTGTCCCAATGTAGCCACACATCCAGTGTACAAGATGATGTAGTCCCATAGCCGACACAGCTGTTGGGGTGGGACATATGAGGGCTTCATATATACTAGGCCACGAAATATGAGATTGAGTGACTAGTTCCCGTCATCGACACCTTTCCTTAACAAACCATTCCAGAACAAATTGTGGGCATTGTCTGGAACCGATTTCTTGAAAGTGGGACAATGTTCCTTTCTCTGCCGGGGGTTGAACCCACATTTGTCTTCGCAGCAAACGCACTAACTACTCTGCCATATGCGTTCATCATACAGTAAATCCATCATACAGTGGGTCCATCATACAGTGGGTCCATCATTCAGTGGGTCCATCATACAATGGGTCCATCATACAGTGGGTCCATCAGATGTAGGTCCCACAATGTCCTGTCATGTGAATTTAACACATATGTGTACATAAACAAAGAGTGACTAAACAAATGTGTGTATGCAAATACATGAACTTATTGAATTGTTGTACATGAACACTTACACTTATCCAGATTACTGTATACAAGCAAACCAAAGACATAAACATTTCATAAACACAACATACAACAACACAGGGGGTATGTACACACTTGGCAGAGTTCGATGAACCTCATTGAGGTCAATTCGTGAGAGAGAATTGTTGTCATAGGACTCTTCGCCGCGCGTTTCAGACTTGGCTGTCTGGAGTCGCCTGTGAACACACAATCATTTAATCTTAGCGGAGATAAAAACATATCGGATGTTGGTTGTGTTTGTGTTTGCTGCATTCTGTGGATGTGAATAACTATGTTGAATTCACTTCATGTTACTGCTGTGATATCTATAGTTGTATTAGTGAATATTATTTACAATTCTCCGTTAAGAACTCTACTTTAATGCATTAATGCTATAAACACGCTTTATGTACCGCACAAATGTGGACCACAGCAAGAAAGTGCCGTGGACAAATTATTATGTCTGATCATTTTGACAATGATGGTGCAGCAAGGAGTGACCAGAACATCTAACCAACACCCTGTAAATAAACAGTAAAGCACAGCCAGACACATAATAGATTGCAAATGGTACCATTAGTATTGGGAATCTTCGCTAGTTGTTAAAGATAAGGACGGAGCGAATATGGGAATTACCCGATTGCTGTGATGTCACTTGTTGACTCACCTCAACTCAGCTGATGGAGACGTGGGACAGAAACCGCACACACGGGTGGTATACACTAAAATACAGCAGCGACTTTCTTCAGGGATAGCAGCCCTGTCTGGTGCCGTGGATGACTGGGGTTTGGTTCTCTAGTCGTTGTGCTGGCGGTATAACCAACATGTACATTAGGTGTGTCATCAGATGACATCAGAACCAGACACGCCATTGTGGAGGAGTGGACACTAAACTATGGGCTGTCCGTTGTGAAGATCCGCTTCCCTTACACATGAATAACTCCATAGATGATCCAGTCTCGTCCACACATTACACAAGAATAGTATCAGCACAGCGCACCAACTCCGTAGACATAGCAAGAATCCCCTTCTGTGTGTGTTTTTGTGCGTGTGTGTGTCTCTATATGGGTGTGCTTGTATGTGTGTCTTTGTGTGTGTGTTTGTATGTGTGTAATAGAATCACACGTGGTGCATATTGCCAGATAGCAATCACTTACACACAGCAGACAGAGAAAGATTAAAGGGATTTTTCCTAAGTATGCACCGAACTATACAGTGCACAAGAAAACTAAGGAGATGCGATGCATCAGATGACAACAAAAAAAGATACGCTGTGGTGCCTCTTCAAGACTAGACGTGGTTCCTTGTGTGGATCCAAATTCGTGACGCGATTGGATATTTTCATGCAAGTGTATTCGATATTCAGGTGGACGACAGGAGGAGTCAATTGCTGAGATCGAACAACCGTGGACCTAAAAGCGAGATGAATCTACCAGGAATCTAACGACACGGATCGAAAGAGCAATGGAATGGAAACAGGCTAGGCGCTGAGGTGAAGGTTAGAGACATTGACCTTAGCAATTCTAGATGCTCCGAGTAGGTGTTAGTCCTGTGGCAAGGATAGAGACGATGAATTTGTATGAACTCATGTTGATACACCCAATAAAACAGGTGTTGTGTTAACTTGTCACCGGAGCCGCGTCAGTATTTCGTTGCCAGGTTTCTTTTGACATTGAGTGTTCGTATTACTGGGGACGAGCCAAACTTGAATAATACCTCTTGTGGAGTTTAATAGCTTGTATTACGGCATAGCTGAGAGGGATCTACTCCGAGGCACATATATTTGTATGGGCAGATTATCTCATGTTGTACCCGGACGGCGGCCTGCAGGACCTGTCTTTATTGATGTGCAGTTGCCGAAGGTGTTGTAACGTGTGTGTGTGTTTCTTCATAGTTGTTCCACGTGATCCTGGAAGGTTTGCCGTTGTAATGCCTACCCCGGTGGGTGGGCAATATACCACCATGAAGTACGTGTATGCCTTCCACTGATTGATTGGCAGCATATCTCTTTCTGTTAGAGGTGGACATCCTCGCCGAAGCCAGTCCGCCTTTTGCTGAATAATTTACTTCAGTATGTCCCCCCTGTCACGAAATTGATGGCAAATCAGCTGTCCTCGTACGCGGAATCTCCGTTGTACGGGAAGACATCATTCGGGACTTCCCCAGTTATTTTTAACTGGGGAAACGCCAGTTGATTTGCATAACTTAAGATTGTTCGCGTAGTCGAACTTTCTAGACAAAAAGGGCAAAACGCCTACGTAGGTTATTTCGTGAGTAAACTGGACGTGGACACTAGCCAAGAGAAAAACGTGATTCTTACGTTGGGTGAGAAAAACGTGAAACCTGGGTTTTGTCGGGTTGGAGAGTTTACTCCCACAACCGGAACACGGTATTGAGACATCACTTCAGTCACAGATACCACCTGGAGCAGATCTCCAGAATGCGGCACATATTGTCAAGAATTACCCAGAGGCAGGCTTGTTAGCCACTCGACAGTAACTTCAGCTGAGAGGTGGTAGTTCATGCTTTCAGGTAATACCGCTTTACATTATCTCATTGTGTAATTAAGCGAAATATCGCGTTTGAAAGACATCTCATTAGTTATGCGAATACATAATGAGTTGGCTATCGATAATTGACAGCGCGCAGCGGCTACTCGTTCGTGTTTACAATTGTGATTTGCGTTCGCGAAATTGTAACAGATTAGTTTACACAATTGATGACTAGTAAGTCCATTAACATGGCAAAATAGTTTAGCTACAAATATATTACAAGTTGGAGATCTTGTATTTATTAGTGAAGTTACACTTGTGGTAAAGTAGTTTGATTACTTGTGAAACCCAAGCCAGCTCAGTTGAATAGTTCAATATCTATTGTTACTGCGCTTAGTGATTCTGTGGTTAGGCCGTAGGAGGAATTCAGACAGTGCCCTGGCAAGATCAAGTGTGATTCGAGGAACAACACAGAGCATGTAGTTCTAAGTCACTCTCTGATGTGATGAAGCTATTTTGTGATAGATACATAGTGATGATGTCAGTTATAGGAAGTGTTCTCTTACTATAAGGAGTGATCATGTGCTTTGATGATATATATATATATATATATATATATATATATATATATATATATATATATATATATATAATGTACTAGGTGGCATGTATATATTGTTATGCAATGCGTTATGCACCGGAGCGATTCGTCGGCGTTTGAGGCGGTCCAACGCGAGATACCTTTGCGCTATCGTCGCGATTGTGTGACACTGGTCTAATGTCTTCTCTACACTGCCCTACAACTTTTTCTTCATGATCCTAAGTACGTGAGTGCTTGGATTATGGATGGAAGAGAAAGTGTATGGCTGTTGAATGAGACTCGGAGATGTGTGGGATATGGGATGCAAGGCAATTATAATATTATGTAACTGGCACACCAGGCCAGTTGTAATGTTCGGTCACCACCCAAGGCTAATCTGCCTGGGGGACCAG
Organism: Cepaea hortensis; assembly: GCA_963921405.1. Taxonomy (NCBI): domain Eukaryota; kingdom Metazoa; phylum Mollusca; class Gastropoda; order Stylommatophora; family Helicidae; genus Cepaea; species Cepaea hortensis. The sequence continues at coordinate 87,395,587 of OY992895.1, read as the reverse complement.
AAAAGGTAAGAACCCCTTGATCATGTGGGGAGGAAAACATGTTTAGTCAAAGAACTTCTCACCTCTAGGACAGAGGTGGATCAAGAAGGGTTTCGCTTTATTGTGGGAATGTAACCCACTGGCGAAATAGATTGTTGTGACATTAATTGTTTATTATTTAGTATTTACTTAAATGTTAATTACGTGATAAACAGTATGTCCATATCCTATGACGGGGAGTGGTCTAGGGACCAGCTCTTCCCGATTTTTAATTTTCTATTAATATAAACAGAAAATGTACAGTTCTTCATACAACCACTGAAGACAAGAGTGAGGTAAGAATATGAGACTGCAGTAAGATCAGACTAGAACTTTTACGAACTCATCCTTCCAATGGGCTGATTCAGGTACCATGCTATATCGGATGTTTCTCCATGTTTCCACTATATCTACATATAGGGATGATTCCCTATGTAAATATATATATTACTTAACCCTGCTGAGGGCAGATAAGTAGTGGATGATAGCATGTGAATCCGAGTTGGCACCGATTGCTCTCACAGACCGCTCTTTTGTTTCAGGTGTTGCCTGTTGTTGTTGACTGAGGTACCTGTTGTTGAAGACCTGATGTACCTGTTGTTGAAGACCTGATGTACCTGTTGTTGGCAGATGTGCCTGCTGTTGTTGACAGATGTACCTGTTGTGGTTGACTGAGGTACCTGTTGTTGAAGACCTGATGTACCTGTTGTATGATACCGGCAGTGCTGTGTTAGGCCACCGGCAGTGCTGTTGTGGGACTTGCTGTGATGTATACGGTCGCCAGTAAGTTTATTGGAGACCGACCCTTTGAGGTTCAGGAATTGTACCACTATGTGGTGTAGCAGCATTCTACAAGACACCTGGCTGGTATAGAAAGACTATCAAGAATCTACGTGGTAGTAAGATTTGCAAGGTTTGGTTTTTGATTGTTACGAGAATATAGTGTTGTATAGACTATCTACAGGGCAGCTGAGCTTCCAATGACAAATTGTGGTTATGTATTTGATCCAGAGGGACAACCCGGACTGGGGCAACGTCAGATCTGTGGGAAGACCTCAGCTAGATTATTATCGCAGCACGACACCAAATAACCTGCTATACCAGGTGAAAACTTAGGTCTTCCACAGTGATATATCTTCATATGATTTACCAGAGACTCAGCTTGTGCTTATAACATTAGCCACTTTGTTATCCTGATACAAGACATTGTTCTCGACCAGACTCAGGTGGAGTCCGGTCAACCTTGAGTTCGTCATCCAGGTATATATTCATCAACTAGAGAGGAGAAATCCTCCAGAGACACGCTGCTGACTTTGTATAATACTCAACTCGATTTTCTATAATAGTAAGGCCATGAAGAGTCAACCTATTAGACATTTACCTTGTATGGCTTGTAGCCCGACTATGATTTCAGTTATCATCAAGATGCAGCAGAGGAGACCTCATGAGGGAGGGACTCCCATTCAGACTGTGTAGGCAAAGCAGTTAAAGAGACAGTAGTAATTACTTTACTCAAGAGTGTGGTGGTACTGGCACTCCAGTAAAGTCTTTATGATTCGGGTGCCTAATCGCATATGATGATCATCCGGCGCTTGCGGCAGGGAAGTCCACAAGTTTCCAGTCAGCATTTCTGGAAGAGAGCCGGGTGAGTCTAACGGATTGACTCGAAGGAAACACACCGCAAATCTTTTGCTACGCCCGATGATGACTCGGAAGCTTCTCTGACTCTATCTCTAACCTTTACTATATATTGTAAATAGATCATATCCTATCAGGATGTTCCTTTCAGACCTGTGTCTATAGTGTAAATAAATGGATTAACTGTTGACATGTCTTTTCGACGATTATTAGGTGTGGTCTTGGACGAGTCCTGAGAATTACTTGTGACCTGGTAGAGGGTAGATAGTAGAAGTATAGATTCTGGGAGGGGCCTGTAGACCAACAACACTTGTTAGCTTGCAGAGGGGGTCAGTCATAGTAGTAAATGTGTATCTACCTGTCCAACCCCTGGGGTTAGTATACACGTGAGTGTCTGGGATACCTGGGGCTTGTGTTCATTCACAACAACCCAGACCATCCTGTTACACCCACGGGCAGAGATCACTACATTAGTGCTGTAACACAAATCACTACACTAGTGCTGCAGCACACATCACTACACTCGTGCTATACCACAAATCACTACAATAGTGCTGAATCACAAATCACTGCAATAGTATTGTAACACAAATCACGCCCAGCAGTCACCACACGTGGACTAGACATTGCAACCTACCTCCAGAAGACAACAGCAACCACCAAAAGCACCATTACACCAACACCACCAACCACGGTAGCCACAACAACAGCTGCATCCATGTTGTCATTGCTGGGCAGCTCTGGAGAAGACAATATCATGAAACCTGATTCAAAAATTGTAAAAGATTCATTCGAAGTTATGTTTCGGTAATTTGTTATTGTGTGTATGTGTGTGAATGATGCGTGTTATGTGTGTATGTGTCTGGTGCGTGTTGTGTGTATGCGTGTGTATGATGTGTTGTGTGTATGTATATGTGTGATGTGTGTTGTGTGTATGTGTGTGTCTGATGTATTGCATGTGTGTCCGATATGTGTTGTGTGTGTGGTGCATGTTATGTGTATGTGTGTGTCTGATGCGATGTGTGTATGTGTGTGTATGATGTGTGTTATGTGTATGTGTGTATTTGCCTGGTGCGTGTTGTGTGTATGTGTGTATTTGACTGGTGCGTGTTGTGTGTATGTGTGGTGAACGCCTGGCTGCACCCTTCTCTCTTGCTTAGTACTCAGTATATTATACAGGCTCTTTAAGATAAGCTTACATTACTGTTACGCTTATTTAGTATGTATTTATGGTTAATGTAGTAATTTACGGTTGACTTACTTATCCTGGCCAACTAAAAGCCAACAGACAACTGGGCGCGGACACGACCACTTGCTAATCCTAGTTCCACTATCGGTCTTACTCTTCCACGAGAAATCGCAGACAACGGTCGGGGCCAATCGAGGTGTTCGAAGGGCGAAACTTTTACAAGTAGATTACACAGTAATAGTTCCCACAAAACGTTTAGTCCCTTGAACAAGCGCCCCGACCGGTAGTAGTGACAATCTAATTCTAGAACTAGGTAAGGCGAAACGATTATTATTCCTCTCATTGTATGTTCACAACATGTTTGTCTGTCGAAGCCCCGTTGGGGAGAAACGTGGTAAGAGACACCTACAATTCCCAGTCAGGAGGAGTAGTAAGGAATAGCTTCTTTATAAATTCATTTCCCAACAGGCGGGAATTCATTTAATATATTGGGCCTAGATGTAGGAAGGCACGATGAATGCTATTGAACGACATGGATGGTTTTGATCAATTCACAAAACGGCTAGGTCGCCCACAGAATATATATGTTTATATAATAAATATTCAAATTGCGACGGAGTCCAGCTGGAGCAAAGGAACTTAACAAAACCGGACTTAATAGAACGAATTCCGTTCTAGAATAATCGTACAAATTCTTTGTCGGAGAATATGATCGCTAGCAGACAAAGGAGACATTGCAACGTAGTACAAAAACCACGCGAGTCTTAAAGTATACTCTGGTCGAGATACTTTGTTAATATATTACAATAAGGTTATTATTGCTATGCTGCTAATACTAGAAGATATAGTTACTGAATGTAATTGTATAAATCAAATAATATGTATTTCATTACAATAGCCTCGCTATATCTAAAACCAGCCCCACGCCATGGGAGGACCTAGTTATCATGCCCACGCCGCTGGGCGCCAATACTGTTCTTTTCTAGACCAGCCCAGTTCTTAAGTATGTATAGAATTTCTTGGCTATTTAATACATTCTCATGGGGAAGACTCTTTTTATATCAAGAATATATATAGTATGTATAGGTGGGTGACTATCACCAACCCAGGCAGTATTCGTTGGAGACTATTCTCAGGCATCTATGAATAAATATCAGTGGAGAGCATACATTGACCTTCTTAACTCGAACAATTTCATTACTTTACAATACACCCTTGTGTCTCTTGTACACTTAGGAGCATCAGTAGTGGTTGTTAGGTTTGTGTTCCATTTTCTTTCCGATCACATCAACAGTACAGTCACAGTTATCGATTAGTTCGATAGCGAGATCGAGATTGCAGATGTAGAGGTTAGTCACTGCTAGTTACAGAAACATTACTTGTCGATAATATTCCTATCCGCTGCGATTGAATTTAATCATTTCCTTCGTGGTTAGTTTAATTCATGTTGTAGAACAAATACTCTGTAATGTAATCACTACTTGTCTTCAATATTTCTATTCGCTGCAGTTGAATTGGATCATTTCATTCATGGTTATATCAGTTCAGGACCAGACCGTACTCTCCTCATGAATAGGGATAGGCACTGTCATGTACAAGTGTAGCTTAATCCTTTCTATATTGTTTGTATGTAGTCAGGATAACAGTTAGGAATCTGTCCTAATAATTAGAGCTGCCTTTTACCGTATGAGAGGACTATAGCTATAGTATAATGGTTGAATAGAGATGGAAGAAGGATTCCAGACCACCGCTTACCAGATGTCCTGTTTGAATTTATTTGCAGAGTTGTTGTGCTTCACCCTCAAGCGACACCATCATCATCAATCAGCATCATTAACGAGTCACCACTTGATTGTGTGACACATACATTATAACTGAACAGTGTGAGTATGCATACACCCAATGATCGAAGGTAGTACAGTCACCGTGGCCGTCATCATGAAATGAGAACTGAGGAAGCGCGAGAGAGGAAAGCTGCAGACACGGACAACTATAGTGTGAGCTACGGACATGAGCTAAGGTCTGAGATATCAATCTGACGCCAACCTCCCGCCACATGCTTTTCTTTTCCTCAATGATTCAATGCGTCTTCAATGAAACAGCCTTGTTTGCTGTTGTAGCCGAGAACATACTTTGATAGGATTCTTTTTGGCATCTCCCGAGGGTAGCCACTCGTTGTTTTCATTTATAATTTAACCTTGCGGTTTGTTTTATAGACCATCAGACAAAACCTTAACCTGCTGCCTTTTTCACCTCATAATAATTAATAGTAGTGTAGTGTGCAAGGGTAGAAGTTGAGTGAACTAGTTGTTTCTCATCTGTACGATATACTTGAGGGCGCTGGGGGATTTTCTTCATGTCAGGGTAGCGTGTTGCTGCTAACTAAGTCAGCTATCATCTATCGGTGTATAGCGTCCAACTTTACTTTCAGTTCCCTGTGCCACTGATAGGAAAGTAGGCTCATCTGGAACAAGCATTCATACTACCTAGCCCACCACGATCCATTTTGTCTTCTTATCCTACAGTGGACCGACCTCACCAAAGGTCAACTTTTCTATCTACATCCTTATTCATAGGTTTTCCTTATACGGCTGTAGATGACGCGACAGTGTATCCCTTCTAGAATAAATTATTGTGCGTTTGTCGCTTATAATTTTGCACGATCCCTTCCATCTCATCTCACTTATGCCTAGAATATTTAATTTAATGCTTTCCATTTCACTTATAAAACTGTGCAACTTTCCAAACACATTTAACGTTCTAACATTCCATGTACCTATATGAAATGTATTTGTTTTAGTTAAGATGTTGCCTTCAGTCTCTGGATGACGGTCTGGTGTCACCTGTAGCACGTGACTGTCCCTACCTGACGAGGGTGTCCTAAGACAGCCATTGACGTCGTTTACTGCCATTGAAATGTATTTTGTCATGATGTCTTGGGAAGATACTACAACATCAGCAACTATAATATCAGCATCGACAGCAACAGCAACTACAGCATCAGCTACTACAATCACAGCAAATACAACATCAGCAACTACAATATCAGCTACCACAACATGATCATCAACAACAATAGCAACAACGACAACAAACAGCACCGGCAACAACAGCAGCGACAACAACAGCAACAACACACACCCACTTGTATGACAAGACTCGCCATGGAAACCCGGGGCACACCCAGAAGGACATCCTCCAGTGCTGACGAAACACTGCTCTCCCTGAGCACACCAACAATCATGCTCACAGTCGCGCCCATACTTCCCCACATCGCAGCTGGAATCTGCGGAATAAATAAACAGATGTGGACAAACCAGCAGATCCGTAAACTTTACGAATAAAGGTCGGGGTTAGTCTTTAGTCGTTTTTCGCGGTTCCAGCTTCACAGCAAAGGGTCACCCGATAATGCTCCGTTTCTGTGCAAGTGAATATCATACAAATTGATTCTCACTGTTCCATGTCAGAATTCCAACACAACAGCCACCACTAAAATTACGTTTCATCGTTGATGGAAGCAGCAGTCAATGGAAAACCAGCAGTTGCACACACATTACTGCAACAGACAAAACCGGCTAGTTCAGGAACATGCCTTCCGCCATTTTTCTGAACATGCACTTCACAAGAAAAACAACCGCGGACAAAGGTAAAAACATTTCACATGAAATCCACAGTTCATAGTGTCGCACCACGCACTGAACTCTGTAACTTGGCGACAGAACCATGAACTACCAGTCCAACATGAGGAAAATACATAAACAAACCGCAGCGAGAAGTAAAAACATTCCAGAGGTCCTAACGGCTCAACAGCCTATTCAGCATATTGGACCTGACGTGTAGGTGGGATTGTTTGAGACTGGCGCAAGGACAACGCCTGGATCAAATTGCTTCACTCTCCAGGGAACATTTAGAATCTCAAGCCTGGTAAGATGGTGAAATCAGTGCATTCCCTCTGAATGAGTCCTACAGTTTAAGACCACACCTCGTATAGCTTAACTCTTAATTCTAAGACGGCGTAACTCGTATCTTCGTTTATAAATATTATATTTAGCGATACACTACTTACTTTACATAATTACCTACATGTTAAAAAAGGGTTAGCTGCATATCCTTTACAACACGTCGCCGTCAACCCCAGCATTTTTGACTGCTTGTGATCTCTTGGCAAGTTTACGTTCACCAGTTTGTCATTGCTTTCTAAACGACAGCACTCATATCTGTGTATGGAAACTAACGCAAGGTGATCGCTTGCAAATCGCCCGTAGTTGTGTTTCTAACGCACTTTGCAGGATTACAAATTGCATTTGTAACCCTCTCGCCACAAAGTTACCAACATGTTACATAAAGTTACAATGAAATATGAAATTGTGAAGCCTATGCGCTATTCCAATGGCTAGATACGATTCCATCCGTATTCCATAGTTGTAGGTTCATGTGGATGATAGACCTGGTGAATGAAGTCAACTCTTTAAGGTGTGTCTAGTTTGTTGTAGGTTAGACTTCTCGTTTAGATGGCAATGGCAAACTACTGAACGTACAACTGCCAAGATAGTCAACCCGGGGTTGACCACAAGGTGTTGCAAGCGACATGAAACATATATTGACCATGCATCCTTAAGGTGGCAACATACGGAAGCCAGCCATAGACCATGTCGCTATCACTAAAGATGACAATTAAAGACTTTAAACTGAAACGATGCATACATATTCTGAGAATATCGCGGACCAGAGAAAAAGAAAATATTGACATTAAAATGGCTCATGTCTCAGGAACTGAAATTATTGGGCCACATTCAAGGTTGAATCTTGGAATGTAAATTAATAAATTAGGAAGAAATTTGAAGCAACACAGATGTGGTTCCTGAGCCAATGTTGCGAATTCCTTGGACTGCCAGTGCATCTATCAATGAATGCCTGGGAGATGCTAATGAAACGAGAACATTCTATACAACTATAAAATAGAGATAAACAGCTTTCTTTGGTCATGTGATGAGAAGAGAGGCATTGAAGACCGCCGTGACAACTGGAAAAATCAATGGGGAAAAATCAGATGATGATCAATAGAAATGATGCTGGATGGCTTGAAACAGTGTAAGGGGGATTATCATCAACAGTGGTGATCCAAAACACCAAAGACCGAAATCTGTGGAGATACATGGACGCTAACTTCATCTGGCAGGGTACATGATGATGATAATGATGACATTAAACGTTCAAAGATTGAGAGAGAACAGCGGTGGACGGCGCAGCTATGGAAGAAATGGATCAATCAACACGATAAGGACACATGACATGAACAATTCCTTTGGCATGAACATTCATAAGGCACGAGAAGGGTGGAGAATCTTGCTGTTGGGTTGGGGTGAGAACAAACTTCTCCAAAGAACTTGCATATGAAGATGATGGTGATGTGTAAATAGTAGGGTCTGAAGATGGGAGTAGAACAACTGTCAACACGTTTTTATATCAGGTGTTAGTAACGTCTCACTACACTTTGCATGTGGAACAAATCTGTCTAATGAAGTACATGATGTCATAAAACAAATGTCCTTCACAGACCATCGTAAAGCAATATGCAGCGAACAGGTGTTTGTTGTAATAATTCTTTCAACTCCAAACAGAATGGTGTTATCAACGGAAGAAATATTTTTTGTTTCAAATTTGTTCTACATACAAAGTGTAGTGGGACTTTACAAACACCCGGTATTTACTGATTTTATGCGTAGAAAAACTCCCTTTGATCAGATTTTCCTGCCCTAAACCTGCGACTAACTCCGCAAGCTGGTAGAAATGTTTTCTAATGCTCGAAGAAAACAATGCTGACTACTCGAACTGACCTAAAAAGAACTCATATTTGCGGACAATAAATCACTACATACTATGACGTATTTGTCATCCCTGTTTTCCTGAAAATTGAAAATCAGGACGCTCCCTATAAGGAACGTATGTACATAACCAGCGAGCCTAATCATTGGCTGGCTCAAACCTTGGGCAAAGCTTGCTGGAAGCCGGTCGGAACTTGGTTCTCACTTGCCCCGAAATGGTCGTAGTGACAAGTCCCTTTTCCTAACTTAGGAGAGGTTTCAATAATGCTCATATACGTTCTCTGTACCTCAGTTATGTTTATAGATTCATTATGGATGCTATGATAATGCTTTTGGATGAAAGAGATTGCAGATATACATGTTTTGTGCGTGAATGGTGAGATTGTGAAATCAGAACTTCTGTGAGAGGAAAGCCTGATTCACTCGCCTTCTGTCGGCATGACCTGCCAGTCCCACTGAATTTTACCATGCTTAACGATTCGTCTGATGATAGTAGTTGATGTATGCTTTGTGAAGGTTATCATACTCTCACTATATTTGCTTTTTCTGTGTACTGTAGGACTGTTCCCTATAGATGCACAGCGTTGCACATTCCTCCTCCAGATGTGGAAGGTTCTAAAGCAGGGGTGGCCAACCTTTTCAGCAGGCGGGCCAAATTTCTGAAATAATATTTCCTGCCGGGCCACACACCTAATATTTTTTTTGGTTAATTAAAGTAAACAAGCAAGCGTGCTACAGCTTCTACCACATCGTCGCTTCCTAGTAGATTAGATCCTGGTCAAACGCTTGCCTGGTTTAATGTGAATTTTTAAAATAGAAATAGGTATGTTTATTTATTTATTTTTATTATTTTTTTTTTTTTTTAAAGAAAATAAAGCATAACTGAGAATCAAACATATTTATTAGACAATTTAAAAATATTTAAAAGTGAGAGATCCAACTTTGTTTTGCAGAACTAAGTGCATCAAAATTGATCTCGACTGATGTTGTCGCTACACGCAAACAGTTTTCTAAATGAACATCAGTAATTCGTGTTCTCACTTGTGATTTGATGTGCTTCATGCGGCTAAAAAGCTGTTCAAAATAAGTATTTCCAAATAGCGAAACCATCGACAGAGAATGTTTGTAAAACGCAGGATATTTATCCTTGTCCAAATACGTTTTATAGAACCCTTCCAAACCAACTTCATGGAATTTCTCCTTTAACTACGTAACACAACACAATGTTCCATTTGTAATCTTCCTGTTATTACATTCTCGTCTACCGCGAATGGTGTTGCAATTCCAAAAAAATGCACATGATATTTTTTTTTTTAAATCCTGAAATCGGTTTTCAAATTCGAGGTTTAAGTCAGATATCAGACAAGCGTAATTATCCGCCGCCTCCTGTGTGAGGTCTGGTTGTAATGACATTGTAGGAAAGTGAGTAAAGTTTTTTTGTCCTCAGCTGTGGTACCCTATAGACCACGTTTCATTTGAAATGCAGAAATATGACCATACATCTTATTAATTAATTGATCTTTCCCTTGTAGACGAGTATTAACGTCATTTATATGGCTAGTTATATCGACCAGAAATGCAAAGTCGCAAACCCATTTTTTGTCTTCAAATTCGGGCATACTTTTTGACTTGTTTGAAAAAAATGATTGTATTTCTTGCTGCAAATCAAACACTCTTTTCAACAATTTCGCACAGGTCAGCCATCTTACTGCTGCATAAAATGTAACGTCATTATAATCTAAGTCCAAAGACTTTAGAAATTCTTGGAACTGACGGTGATTCAACGCGTTCGACTTAATGAAGATCACTATTTTGACGACCACTTTCATGACATGGTCCATTTTGAAGGACTTCGAACATAAATTCTCCTGATGAATAGTGCAATGAAAATTTAGCCTTGAAGTATTACCGACTTGGTGGCCTCATTTTCAATCAATTTTACTAAACCATCGCGTTTCCCAACCATTGCTGGAGCACCATCCATTGTTAAGCCCGATAAGTTGTTAAGTTGTAACGAAAAGCGATTCAATGTCGATGTTACTGCCTCTAACAAATCTCGTGACTTAGTAGTGTCCTTAAGTGGATACAGTGCCGCTAATTCTTCTGTCTTTTTAAAGTGGACATCAACACCCCTGATAAAAATTGTCAGTTGGGCAGTATCTGTTATATCTGTGCTTTCATCCAATGCTAGAGCATAAAATATAAACTCGGATGTTCGACTTTTCAAATTATCTTCAATATGTTTTCCAATGTCGTCCACACGCCTAGTAATAGTCTGATAAGACAGACTTATTTTTTAGAAACCTCTCTTCTTATGTGGACAGAATTTCACCGACACTCTCCAAACATTCCTTAACTATTCAACCGTCTGAATATGGCTTCGATTTTTTGCTAGTATCATGGCTACTGCATAACAAGCTTTTACATAGCATGTTGACTATGAACCCGCTCTAGCAAATATTGTTTGCTGTGCAGAAATTGTTGTAATGATTGATTGATTGATTGATTGATTTAGAAACCGACATCACATCATTCGGAACATTTCCATAAGCGCTCCGTCCCCATCCTCAGCAGCCAGCGAAGAGTCCTAACACCAATAGTACAGTAGCCATTTGATTATATGTCCCTCTCGCCTTTCCTCCGAACGTTGAGCGTCGGCCAGATCCCCTCGTCACACCTCGCTGTCGCATTCTTGCCAGACCATGGTAATCCATTTGCTCCTCCGAGGTGTACACGTGCTCCCACAAGGCCGCAACAACGTCTGCCTTATCATACATCAATACTCCACCAAGTTTTTCAGAGTCAGCCAATCTGTCAGCCTGTTCGTTCCCCAGCACACTGGCATGCCCCGTAGAAAAGATCAAGGCGATGCTTGCTCAATTATATATACATTTAATTTCATATATAGTCTAACAAATTTAAATATAGTGTTCACGTATTGAACAGTTTCCTGTGTTTTAGAAACAGATGTCTGTTTGGCTATGAAACTCAATTAAAAATAATATTATTTAATTAAAATAATTACACTAACTATATTAATCTAATTGGCTGGTGGTCTGGTTGACTAGTTGATCTCGGTGACTAGTGGGTCCGACGTTCGTGTCAAAAGGTCAGCGATAATATTGTCTACTCCTTTTATATGTCTGATCGAAAATGAGTAATTTTGTAACAATAAAGCCCATAGTTGAATTCTGTTGTTCACGGACTGTCCCTGTTATAATACTAGCAAAGGAGAATTGCCCATTTCTATGAGGAAGTGTGTTCCGGCAAGGTATTTCGTCAGTTTATTGACGCAGTATACAACCGCCAGGCATTCCAGCTGAGAATCAACATAGCGGGATTAGGCTGGAGTGAGTTTTCTACTCACGTAAATTATTGGATGATTTATGCCATTGTAGGTCTGAAGTAACACTCCCGAGATTGTGGTGGCACTGGCATCTATCCTTAGAATATAAGGAAGGTCCTTGTTAGGCAATCGAAGGATGGGTAAAGTAGAAAAATAGTGTTTAATTTGTGATATTGCATGTTTTAAAGTAGCACTCTGTACATCAATTTTGGCTTTGGATCTTACAGATCCGGAAAAAAAAACTTGTCAGTTGTGTCAATATGGTGAGGCCAAATAATTTGACTCTATCACAATCTTGTCTCAAACTTTGTGCCTGGGTTAACTTTTTGGAATGTATACGTGGCTGACGTTGTACTAGGTCAGCACAATGTTTAACCCAGTGAAATGGGATGGAAACCTGGGCTTTAACTACAATATCCAAATGAAATAATGGTGACTGATTTGTTAATAATGATATTGTCAACAAAATTAATTGGTTCATCAGTAGCAATATGGTTAGCGTTACCTGAATTTGGTATGTGTACCGTGCTGTCAATAATGTCATTAGTAACATCAATAAAGAAATTGAAATGGAAATGGTAGCATTATATAATGGTAAGTTTCTGTCTTTAAATCTGTCTCTTGTATTACGTCCCTTGGAGAAAATGTTATTGTCTTGTGTTTCTAAGTCAGTGTTGTTCAGACACTGTTGTCTGTCTGTACATGACTGTAGGGCATCTGCTTTCAGTTCTAAGTATGATGTTTGAGTTGTTTTGGTTTCATCATGTTTGTCTGCGTTGTTGTTTTTCCCTGATGTTGCATTACTGGTAGTGCAAATTCCCGTAGGTTTGTCAACCCTGTCAATTACAGTTTTATTTGGAAAATCAAAATGATCCCATTGGGAGGAATTTACGTCATGTACCTGTCTAAATTGTTCTGTCGTATTGTGACTAGTAGTGTCCCTTGGGCTTATTGGCTGAAGTTGTTGTTCTTGATCCTTTAACTTTTGATTTATTGCAGTTAGTTTTGTCACTGCAATCTCTTTTTGATGCCTTTTTCCCTAGGCATTAATTTCTTTTTGGATACAGTTTTTAACATCTGGCAAACATCCTAAAATCAAATCTGTACATGGATCATGTAATACTGCATATGTAAATGTCCCTGAAAAAAGGGTGTACAAATATGTGCAATTGCTAGTGGATATTTTACCACATGGCCGGAAAATGTTCGGCAATTTACAAATTCGCCTGTATAATGGTCTGTATTTACAATATCTTTTCTAAGATCAATCAAAGTGCTACCAGAATCAAGAAGTACTTGGCATGGTTTGTTATTTACTAAACCATTGTAGAAGTTTAGTTTTCCTCTGGAGGAACTAACAGCATTAGCATTTTCACATAAGTATGGGATTGTATGCTCACATTCTAACACGCCCTCATCATGACATTTCTCACATGTCTGGCATTTTTCAAAATTAAATATGTCAATCGTTGCTAGAGCGTTATCTTCTGGTGGCATCATATCTTCGCATTCACTGCCACTTTCTGACGAGGTGTCAACTAGTGCTGCATTTGCACTTCTTAACATTCTTCGGCCTTCGCAACGTGCTGAATAGTGTCCCAGACTTTAAAAACAATTTACAGCTCTCTTATAATTGTTTCGTTTGGTCTGTTGTTTATTGACCATCATCTCTACGTGAGCTCGATACCCCGGATGTTTATCGCACGTCTGAAAATGGTGGTGTGAAAGTTTACAGTATGGACATTGTGGTAAGTTTGACTTTTGTTTACTTTTATAAATGAATGGTTTCGATGGTTTGACATTTGCTGCAGCTACTATGTCATTCTCGTTGGTGTTTATTGAGGAAATGTCTCTGTTTGATGTGAAGTACGCAGATCCCTTTCGTTCTAACTGCTCAATAGATTCACAATCTGATTGTTGCAGAAATTTAGCAAATGGGGTTGGAATAGATGAAATAATCTTATCAATTATCATTAAATCTCCTAATTTCTCAAAACTTGTGTTTACTTTCGCAGCATTTATCCTGTACTTGTGATACATAGTCAATGAACGTTTGGTTGGCTTTAGGCTTTAGCTTAGAAAATTGGACTTGATAACCAGGGGCATCTAGCAAGAAATGTTGCATGATTCGTTGATGGATGTAATCATAGTCTTTTCTAAGTTCTTGTGGTATAGACTCAATGACTTTTAAAGGTTCTAAGGCAAGATTTCGCATATAGATCATCGCCCAATGTTCTTTTGGGATATCATGGTATTGCATTTGGGTCTAAAAATTCTCAGACCAGGCTGAGATGGATTCTCCTGCACAGAATGGTTTTGCAATACCCTTATATTTAGAAAATGTGTGTTCTTCTTCCTTACTCTTTAATTTACTGGTTGTAATATGTACTTGTGACTCAACCTCTAGTTCTTTTATCTTTATCTGTGTTTCAGACTCTAATTTCTTAATTTTAGACTCAATGTCTAATTGCCTTTCTTTCAATTTGTTTTCTTCTGCTATTTGTAGTTCATCTTCTTTCATTGCCATCTCTGCTAATTCTTTTTTATGCAGGCGTTCCTGTGCCCTCTCTTCTCTTTTTGCTGCAGCACTTTCTTTGAATCTACTTTCAGCCCATTCTGCAAGTTTATCGCCTGAATAACGTACGTCTATGCCAGCTTCTACACAATCTTTTAATGCTGACATTTTCACTGTTTTCTTCTATACCAATTTCAATGCGCAGTAATTTATTTAATTTGTGTTGTGTTGTTTGTCCATCAAGAATGATGATAACCATTGATTTCATCCAGTGGGGTTGAAGGTATGGAGCCGTGGGCTCTAAGATGGCTGATAAGGCCTATTTTGGCTCTAAATGTTCTTTGACAATGTGGGCAGAGAATGCTTGACGTTTCTGGAGGAGAATTCCCTGCAGAGGTTTTTCTGTCCTGCCTTTTCTTAACAGCACTTGCAGTCCTGGTTGCCTCCCATATGACTGTACCCTTGCGTAATGACGCACGCCACGAATTTCGGTCTCTGACTGCAGCCTCCCAGGTGTCATGATGAGTTCCAAAAGCATTCAGTGAGATTTTCAGAGTGTCTTTAAAGCGTTTCCTCTGGTCACCTTGGCAGCGTTTACCACAACGCAGTTCGCTGTAAAAAAAATTCGTTTAGGGAGCCTTGATCTGGCATGCGAGTCAAGTGACCAGCCCAGCGAATCTGATTCTTCATCAGTATAGTGTGGATACTGGACATGGACGCCTTTCTAGGACTTCAGTGTCTGGAATCTTGTCTTGCCATTTAATCTTCAGTAGCTTCCTTAGGCAGACTGTGTGGAAGTGGTTTAATTTCCAAGCGTGTCGCTGATAAACAGTCCAGGTTTCACAAGCATATAGCAGTGTGGATAATACAACTGCTTTGTAGACTTTTAGATTTGTTTGCAGGCTTATTCCATTCCTGTCCCATACATTCTTGTACAGTCTGCCAAAGGCCGCACTGGCCTTGGAGATTCTTACATTCACTTCGCCATCAATTGTGGCAGCTTGTGACACAGTGCTGCCAAGATAGGTGAATTTGTCCACAACACTTAGTCTATGTTCATTCACTTTGATATTCGGCACAGTGTGATTATTCCCTGGAACTGGCTGGTACATAACTACAGTCTTCTCCAAATTGATATTGAGCCCAAAGTTGGCACAGACATGTGAGAAAGCTGAAACATTATGTTGCATGTCCACCTCTGAGTTGGCGTATAGAGCACAATCATCAGCAAAAAGGACCTCTCTGACTGTGTCGCTGTTAATTTTGGTTTTAGCTTTCAGACTTCTGAGATTGAATAACTTTCCATCCATACGGTAGTTGACGTCTATTCCAATGTCGTCGTTCTCGAAGGCATTCATCAACATGGCTAAAAACGTGAGGCTGAACAGTGTTGGTGCCAGGACACATCCTTGTTTCACTCCATTGGTGACAGGAAAGGCTCAGACAGTTCACCATTTCCCTGTACTCTTGCCTGCATACCATCATGAAATAGCCGCACTATTTGGACAAACTTTCGTGGACAGCCGTATTTTGCCATGATCTTTAGTCCTTCTCTGCTGACTGTATCAAAAGCCTTGGTAAGGTCAATGAAAGTGGAGAACATTTCGCAGTTCTGTTCCTGACATTTCTCTTTCAGCTGCCTTGCAGCGAAAATCATGTCAACAGTTCCACGTTCTTTTCTGAAGCTACATTGACTCTCAGGAAGAAGACCTTGATCGAGATGGGCTGTGAGGCGATTGAGAAGAATTCTGGCGAGTATCTTCCCTGCAATTGAAAGCAAGGAGATGGCTCTGTGGTTGTCACAGGATTGGCGGTTTCCTTTACGTTTGTAAAGGTGGACTATTGATGCGTCCTTGAAATCTTGTGACATAGTCATGTTCACCCATATGTTTGTAAAGACTCGGTGAAGCTGCTCTGTTAGGACCGGCCCACCTGTCTTGTATATTTCTGCTGGGATGGAGTCAGGACCAGGTGCCTTGCCGCTGGAGAGTTGCTGGATGGCTTTGTTTACTTCCACTATGGTTGGAAGGTCATCAAGTGTCTCATTGGTGGGAACTTGAGGAAGGCAGTTGATGGTTTCATCATCGAAAAAGGAAGTTGCATTTAAGATGTTGCTGAAATGCTCTGCCCAGCGTTGAAGGATTTCTTTCTTATCGGTGACCAATGTTCCCCCATTTGCACTGAGGAGGGGAACTAAGGCCTGGTGATGTAGGACCATAGACCGCTTTCAGTGAGTCGTAGAAGTTTTTCATATCATGTCTGTCAGCAAAGCCCTGAATTTCATCAGCTTTGCTGCTCAGCCAGGTGTCCCGCATGTGCCGAAGTTTCTGCTGCACTACTCTCTGAATGTTCTTGAAGGCATCTCTTTTTTATGTTGACTTCGGGTCATTCAAATGTACCTTGAGGAGAAGATGTTTCTCGGCCAGCAATTGGTTGATGTCTTCGGAATTTTCATCAAACCAGTCTTTATGCTTTCGGGGGGCTGGACCCAGGATTTCCATAGCAGTGTTGTACATTATGTCCTTTAGGGCTCTCCATTCTGTTTCTGTATCCTGTTTAGCTGCAGCATTGGGCTTGAGGCGGTCTTGCAGCATATTTTCAAACGACTGCTGCATTTTCTTGCTGTTTAGGCGGGTGCCATTTGGCTGTTTTTTTGCATTTTCACCCCTTGAGGACGCCGTGGTGGCATGATGTGAATGTTTATTTTCGAGACAATGAGACGATGGTCTGTCCAACATTCGGCACCACACATGGATTTTGTCACTCGAACGTTTTGTCTGTCACTCCTCCTGACGATGACATAGTCAATGAGGTGCCAGTTTTTCGAGCGAGGGTGCATCCACGATGTCCTATTTCTCATGGGGAGACGGAAAATTGTGTTCGTAATCAGGAGATTATATTCGGCATATGTCTGAAGGAGGGGGAGTCCATTGCTATTACAATTTCCGACTCCATGCTTTCCAATAATGCCACTCCAAGAGGTGGTGTCCGTGCCTACTCTGGCATTGAAATCCCCAAGGAGTATAAGTTTGTCTCCTTTGGGAACAGATGTTAATACATTTTGCAGGTCCTCATAGAACTTGTTCTTGACATCATCTTCGTTGGTCATAGTTGGTGCGTAGACACTCACAATGATTGCATGCTTCCTTCCATTCAGCAGGGGCAACTTAATGGTCATGAGCCTGTCGTTTATATCCTTTGGAAATCCAGCTAATTTGCCGACCAGGGCCGACTTAATGGCAAATCCCACACCGGATTGGCGTCTTTCCTCGCTTTTCTTTCCACTAAAAAGAAATGTGTAGCCGGCACCTATTTCACAGATTTGGCCTTCTTCTGCAAGTCGTGTCTCGCTCAAGACTGCAATGTCGATATTGTACCTGCCCAGCTCTCTCCCAATCAGTGCTGTTCGTCTCGCTGGACCCGACGCGCCGTCTCTGTCAAGTAGGGTACGTACATTCCAATTTCCAGTTGTTAAGGGAATATGGTTTACTCTTTTAGCTTTGCTTGTTTTATCTTTGTTTGTATGTCGACCGCAGTTAAGGGTACCCACCAACCGCGGTTAGCTGGTTAGGTAGTGATGGAGCAGTCAATGTTTAGGGCACTTTTTCTAGCCCCTTTCTCATGCTATGGAGGTAAGCAGTGTGTTCCTATAGAGGGCTGCTTAGTCGCTCAGGGGGCTGCCGAATCCCACTGCTGCTCCGGTCAGTAGAAGACGACCATATGGCCTGAGCCGCCTGTGTGCAGGTCTGCGACTACGGCTGCCAGCGTACCCACGCCTGCCGCTTCGCCGCTCGCCCATCGCCACAGGGCTTGAAGGTGACATATGACGTTTGATGAAGAATGACTTGCGCGATGACTTGGATTAAAGTGACGAAGAGTTGCGCAATTCGTCGACCTCACTCTCTCGCCCGAGTTCATCTGAGTCCAGTGGCAATACAAGTCGAGACGACTGGAGACGAATACAGGTGCAGTGGATGACCAGGGCGCTCTACGTGCCTTGCCTTGCTCATTATGTTCCACAACGCTTTGCAGGTAAACGCCGTCTTGTCCGTTGAATCAGGAATGATTTCTTCCGCGCAGTCTGCCGAATCCTGTCTTCACATGCTGGGTAGGCATACCCTAGTTTACCGCTTGGTTTGACACCAAATCGGCTAATCATGCCTGGTTTAGCCAGCCTCTCACAGCTGTTGCCCGGGGGTGGCCGCTGTCGCATGCTGACAGCTACTAGGAGCCACAGGCACGAGCTGGGTGTCAGGCTTGGACCAGTGGGGGATGGGTCCTGAAAAGGACATGAGAGTCATCCTTCCAAAGGTGCTACCAATTCCTGACACCCCGTACCCCCCCCCCCCCCCCCCGTAAATTAATTTATTTAATGTACAATCTTACACACAGCAGAAAAAAACCAATAGAGTGCTGCTTTAAACTGCAATATATATATATATATATATATATATATATATATATATATATATATATATATATATATATATATATATATATAAAGTACTTATCTGGGATAGTATATTTTCTTCAGTGCCACACCTTCTTTTGCTGCTGTTAGGAGAAACAAATTACTTGGCAATACGTCATCTATACATAGATGTACATCTTTCATGTAGTGGGAACAAAAAATTTTAGTATTGTGGAGAATTGTGTCTGTCCAATGTCATATAATAGAGGAAAGATTATATATCACGTGCAACTTTATTTATTTCTCGTCAGTCATCTAGTTAATTCTCGCCGTCAGCTGTCATTAACCCAAAAACATCTTTTACCTAACGTGTGAAATAAATGTTTTGGGATTAGGACGGAAACCACTAAATGACTGCAGAAAATATTTCTATCTGTTTAATTGGGCTCAAATTTATAGGAAGAAAATACCCAAATGACTTATCTACTAACTTGGGTTCAAATTTATCGGACGGAAGTACCCAAATGACTCCCTATAAACAAACTATTGTCTCTAATGACTCTTCTTCCAAAAGACTCTTCTAATTACCTTGCTATTGTCTCGGGTTTAGATCCAAAGGACGAAGCCCCCAAATGACTCGCCTGTCAATGTCTCATACATACAGGTAACCTTAGCTCGTCAACGTAATTATGACAGTGAGTCTTTCTACATGCACTCAGGGAAATATTAACCCGTCGCATGTAGGATAACCTTATTTATTCAGGCAAACGATAATATCGTGACATGAATACATATTATCAACTTATGCACATATGGTATCACAATTTGTATCATAACATTGTATCTACAATAATGGTAAATCACACTCAGTCCTTGCAGTCATCCGTGCTCTCATAATACAGTTCACTCTCATTTCCTCGCACTGAGTAACTCGCTACTATATTCACTCAGCAGGCTAGCTTTCACACTGGCAGTCAATACACTCTCCCGCCCAGTCGCACACGTCTTTCCTCTACAACGGTCAGTCCCAGTTTGAGCCTTCTGGTGTTCGGTCTGATAGTCACGTGGTGCTTGACCGCGTGTCCCCTGTGATAGTCGTGCTGTGTCAGTTGTCTTGCCGTACTGGCTGTCCGGTCTTGTTGACTCGGGTCTTTCAGTGCATGGTTGCTCTGTCAATCAATGACGTAGTCCCGTCTATGCCCCTGTGTCCTGTTTATAACCTTCTGTCCTGTTTACAGCTAGGTCATTTTGTCCCGTCTCTGTCCTATCTATGACATCTCTCCTGTCCTATCTATGACACCTCTATTGTCCTGTCTATGACATCTCTACTGTCCTGTCTATGGCGTATCTATTGTCCTGTCTCTGACATTTCTATTGTCCTGTCTATGTCCTCATCCGAACTCCCCAACACGCTGACAACGTGCATTCTCATGCTGTTCATGCTTCACCTTGACACCGCAAGGTATAGGAGGAACAAGATGAGATGATAAGATGAGATTAACGAACAAACGAACGACCGAATGAACTTTATTTTCAAAGGATAACAAATTGAGTACGCAGGCCCGTCTTAAATTCGGCCCTTCCAAATCACTCATCTTTCGTTCATCAATAGTGCATGATACATTCACATAGGAAAATACTACACTGTCAAATGAATTAAATGAGAAGCGGTGCATTGAAGAACATTGTCTTCAAATTAGTCTTTTTTCAGTTTAAGACTTTCTACTTTGTGTTTTCCATTTTTAGAACAAAGAAAATAAGTCAAAGAGTCAAACGCCGGACATAGCAAATCTTGAGATGTATAATGCTGTCATGTGTGTGTAAAGAATGACTGTCGTATTAGTTACTTGTTCTTCTTTACCACTTTAGTGTCGTCCCTGGAGTGAAGAGAATCAACACCCACATTATTTTTAATTCAATATCTCTATTCTGGAGAAATCCAGCAGACTCCGTCCACACACTCCCTCAATCTGAAGACACCTTCCTCTCACTCTTACTCACCCCTGGATCATGCCCCCTCTCATTCTTCCCCAACATAACATACTTGACAACTCTCGCTTCAACAAATAAAAACAAGAAATTTATTAAAGCAAAGAGTATATGTAGGAGAAGTGTATGTGTGTATAAGGTGTAGAATGTGTGACGGGTATTCTAAATAGTCTATAGACTCAGAACAGTGTTCAAGAGGATATTCATTCTCATCCCTGTGCTGAAGACACACCAGCACCATGTATCCCATACAAGTAGCCTCACCCAGGTGATGCTCCTCCGGTCACGTGAAGACTTCCTCCGTTGTCTCTGGAACCACCAGGATGCTTGGACACCCCTGACAAACATTGTCTAATTAGAGTCTGATTCACACTATGAACTTCCTCGGTTATTTAACGGATTGTTAATCAGGAAATTCTAGTCCTATTGTCACTGTTAGTGGAGAAATCTTAATGGATCTAGAGTCACTGGTTCTAAAGATTCCTCATATTAACACCACAATCTAACTGTTCTGGGTATCAGTATAAATTATGCAATGTTCTGACTGTTTATTGATACATCTATCACTTGGCTAAACCTCAATCTCGTCAACATGTCCTGCTCAGCAGAAGCCAGGTTCCCGCAAACCAACTTGGGTATAAGCCCTATGTAGCGGCCTCTCAGCAACCTCTGTCTTCAGATGCTGAGCCCTCATTGTATAAAACTTTGAACCTGCTTCTTCGTAGTAAATCATCGCACACTCAAGTGGAACACTCAAGGGGAACTGTACATGGAACCTGTAGAGCAGATAACATCATGGTGAGGGCAACTCAGTCCTGGCCAGAATTAGGCAAGTGTAGGCCAATAACAGCACTCAGATCTATAACAGAGATCCGATCTCTGTCATACGGCCAAATAACTCAATCATATGATCTGAGACATGGCAACACCAGGAAAGACTAAAGGAACGGGTAGAAACCCAGCAGATGCCCTACTGGAAGATCTTACCATTACACATTCCCCTCCTCCCTCTCAACCATCCTTAATCTCTATAATTATTATTCCACTACATTGTCCTCAACTTCCCGAGTAAAATGATATATAACACAAGCTACTTGAAGCCACACAATAGAATACTAGTGCCGACGCTCCTATGATACTTTCTAGCACCGCACTTATAGAACATTCTATCACTAATCATAATACATTATATCACTGCACCTATAATACATTATATCACCGCACAATACTGTACTCTATTCCTAATCATACTCTTAAGTTAGATATAATTAAATGCCTACCATATGTCTATTCCTGTTGTTACTCGAGAAACTAGGCAATCCGATTGGATCTATGTCCGTGGATAACTATCACTACTTAGACAGCCCAGTCCCTCTAATATAACACAACTCGGAATAGTCCCCAATCCTAACACTTCAGAATGTTTTTCTCGACTCCGTCCACCTGTTTACCGCACTGGGTTTTATATGGGTGCTAGAGTGAGTCACCAGAAAGTCCAGACGCCAATCAGTCCAGAATTTGGCTTTGTCCTCCTGTTTCCAGACTAACCAGAGTCAATTAGCTGTCAAGTTTCCTTTTCATCTGTGGAGTTCTTTGTCTCATCCAACAAATATCCGGGTTGTCTGTGAGCCAGAGACCTTTCTCCCATTACAGAATCCTTCTGACCTCTAGCAGACATCTGTCCATTACTTTCAACGGCCAACTCCCGTTTTGTAGACAAATGTAGCCAATACACACCTCTCGAACAACATCCTGTCATCAAACTGTCAACTGTGTGTAGACAACTCGACGTGACTCCCTTTGATCTCATACACACTGTCGACCAGGTGCAGAGAATCTGTACCGACGTATTTTCCTCAGTTTGTTCACCATAAAAGAGTCAATTGTGTTAGTAAAATAATGTCGGGCCTGGTTGTCATCGATCGACTGACAAGTTAATTTATCCTGTGACAAATGCTACAGTGTAAGACTAAGACACGGACACACGGGCTGACGCTCACCTCCGTATATTTCAACCTCACACAAGGTGAGCATCCTTCCACCATTGTTTTCCTGGAGGTTGACGCTAGTCACCGGTAACGTCACTTTGTTAGGAATCATAGTGTATGTCGATAAAACATTGCGGGATGTATCCGTGTAGTTAAACACTTGGTCGTTCATCTTGCCAAAACTTTGAAGGTAAAATTTCTTAAGTCTGTTGGGCGCATCTGAAATTAAATAATACCACATACTTTAATTGCATAGTCTATTGTATGCTAAATGAAGATAACATGTAAGAAGTTAACTCACAAAGAGAACTTTCCTTGCATTAGAAGATGACAGTCCTTATTCTTTTGGCAAGTCACGAGAAATTGAAAGATAGGTTATGTCGTGACAAAGGGAATGTTGCAGGGGAGGAGAGACAGAGGGAGAGTAGGGGAGGAGAAACACAGGGAAACAAAGAGATAAGATGATGGGAAGTTTTAAAAATAGCATGGATGAATATTGTCACGGAAAATAAACTTGATAGTTTCGATCGATGAAAAAAAGAGACAATCGTCTGAACAAACACCGGCAACCCTTTGATGAGTAGGTAACTGTGGAACAAAATAAGTCGCGTCAAATGTCTACACCCGGTCGGCATTTTGTTAACAAGTTGTTGCTCGAGACGGGACAATAGCGTCATCTGTCTGTAAGGCGGTAGACGGCCTTTGATGTTGTAGACAGAATGTCTGGACAGACGTCGGATGAATTCTGTGATGTGGCGAAAAAATCCCCTGGTTCACCGGCAGACCGGACTTTTGTTGTAAGAGACAAAGGATTCCCAGATGAAAGCAAAATAGACGGCGGATTGATTTCAGTCAGTCTAAAACAAGCGGAGAAAACCAGACTCTGGACTGATTAGCGTCTAGACTTTTTGGTGACGTCACTCAAGCCCCGACTTAAAACCAGTTGAGGTACACAAGTTGGGTTAGTCGACCAAGATTTCTGAAGTTTTAAGGATCGGTGCAGTTTCCGAGTTGTGTTCTAGAAAGAGACTATAGTGTCAAAGTGTTGATATTTATCGGCGGACATAGATCAAATATGTGATTGCATAGTCTCAATCTTCAACCGGAATAGGCATATGGTATTCTATTAATCATATCTAACTTAGAGTATGTTTAGGAATAGAGTACAGTACTGTGCGGTGATATAATGTATTATAGGTGTGGTGATACAATGTATTATAGGTGCGGTGATAGAATGTTCTATAAGTGCGGTGCTAGAAAGTATTATAGTAGCGTCGGCACTAGTATCCTATGGTGTGGCTTTAACTAGCTTGTGTGGTATATCATTTTACTCAGGGAGTTGAGGACAATGTAGTGCGATAATAATTAGAGAGATTGAGGATGGTTGGGAGGGAGGAAGGGAATGTGAAATGGTAGGATCTTCCAGTAGGGCATCTGCTGTGCTTCTGTCCGTTTCCTTTACTCTTTCCTGGTGTTGCCATGTCTCAGACCAATGTGATGAGCTATTTGGCCGTATGACAGAGATCGGATCTCTGTTATAGATCTGAGTGCTGCTATTGGCATACACTCACCTAATTACGGTCAGGATTGAGTTGCTCTCACCATGGTGTTCTCTACTCAACAGGTTCCACTTGAGTGTGCAACGATATATTACCAAGAAACGGTTTCAAAGTTTTATACAATGATGGCTCACGGATTGAAGACAGAGGTTACTGAGAGGCTTTTACACTGGGTTCAGAACCTAGTTGGTCTGCAGAAACCTGGCTTCTGCTGAGCCGGACTTGATGAACATAAGGGTTGTTTTTACTGAGTGATAAGCTTCATCACCGAAGATTCATAACTCATATACAAAGGACACATACATATACATATATATCTACCTAGAAACATTAATAGGTTTTTTAAAGATGGGGAAAATCATATAATCATTGACTTATGAACAATAGATTTTTCTCAAGTGACATTTAAATTAATAGAAAGATTCTCTGTTCAACAAACATAATTAACAGAGTACCTTCACAGGGTTTGTTAGAGTGAAGACCAATATCGAACAGTGTCTATCTGAGGACCAGCATCCTGTTTGTTTGAGCGTTATCGGAGAAAGTCGTCACGTGGACGGAGAAACATCTTCTGAGTGAGGTTTTCTGTCCGGAATACATGGTGCTGTTGTGTGCTCAGCACAGTGATGTGACAGACTTTGCTTCTAATTCACTGGTCTGATTCTACATACACATTAGAATATTCGACACACATTCTACACATTACCCACACACATTTCTCACACACATACACTTTGTTTTAATAAATTAATTGTTATATTTATTTGTTAAAGCTAGAGTTGTTGATTATGTTGTGTTGGGGAAGAATGAGAGGGGGTATGATCCAGGGGTGAGTGAGAGTAAGAAAGAGGTGTCTACAGACTGAAGCAGTTTTGTGGATGGATTCTGGTAGTTTCGCTAGGACAATAATATTGGGTTAATAAAATTGTGGGTGTTGTTTCCCCTCACTCCAGGGACGACACTTAAGTAATAAAAAATTACTTACGACAATTACTTGGGGCTCGTAAACGGGGTCTTTTGACAGCGGGATCTCTCGTAAACGGGATCTTTTAACAGCGGGATCTCTTGTGGACGGGATCTGTTAACAGCGGGATCTCCTGACAACGGGATCTTTTGACACGGGATCTTTAGTTAGAGGACGGAGATATCATAAGAGAGAGAATCCAGCTAGAGTGAATGTGGACAGGGGTTAAGACACATATCTTACCTGTTCACACTTAAAACGTCTGCATAAGTCTGTGGTCCTGATTCTGCTCTTGTCACTGAGTGATTGTGTTGTGTTGTGGTTTTAAATATATAGATTAATTGTAATTGTTCATTATCTATATATTTATCTTGGAGTTAATCTACACTCTATCTGCTATCTTACCTCTCTGGAAAATGGCCACTCCATCCATCCATCATGTGCCATGCCGGTAAGCGTGGGCGGTCATGTTCTGCCATCTCACTCGATCACCAGAGTCGCGGATCAGTTCCGTGTTTCTGTCTCGACCATGCCACAAGGCCAAGCCATCCAGATACTTGTTTCTAGGTCTTCCCCTTGGTCTGTTTCCCTCGACCTTACCAGTTGTCACCAAGTTCTCCAAATCATTTCCTCTCATAACATGTCCAAAAAATTGTGACTGTCTACGTCTAATGTCTCTGATCAGTCTACGATCTTCATTTGTTTCTTGAAGGACCTGTTCATTGGTCTTTCTGGCTGTCCATGGTATTCTTTGCATTTTCCTCAGAAACCACATTTCTACAGCCATCAGATGTTTTTCAGCCTGGCTGCTAATGGCCACTCCTAAGCTAGATTTGGCAGAACTAAAGGCAAAGGGGGAAGCAATGGGATTATCGGGGTCTGCACTAACAGATTACATACAGGAAGTGTAGAGGGATTTTCGCCAGGAAGAAAGGGAAAATCGGAAGGCCGAGTTGGAATTGAGAAAGATGGAGATAGAAACCAAGAGGATGGAAGCAGAACAAGCTGCTAGGCAATTAGAAGCAGAACAAGCTGCTAAGAAATTGGAAGCAGAACAAGCTGCAAGGCAATTGGAAGCAGAACAAGGTGCTAAGAAATTGGAAGCAGGACAAGCTGCTAAGAAATTGGAAGCAGAGCAAGCCATGAGAAGGCTGGAAATTGAAGCTTAGCAGGCAGCTAAGAAACTGGAAGCAGAGCAAGCTGCTAAGAAACTTGAGGTTGAGTAAGCTGCTAAGCAACGGGAAGCTAAACAAGAGGCTCAGAAAAGGGAGCAAGAGTACCGAATGCCGGAACTCGAGCTGAAGAGACAATCTAGTGGGGAAACTGAGGGAGCAGTGGGAGGTTTCTCTCTCCCTGGCTCAACAGGGAGCCTATCTCCATAAGTGGATTTATTTGGCTGGATTCGCGCATGACTATGAGAGTCTGGAAGAGCTCATGGTAGTCGACCAGATGCGAAAGCAAATGTCGAAACCTCTCAGGACATTCTTGGGAGAACAAGGGGCGGAATGAATCGACATGGTGACGAAATTGGCAGTTCGGTTCGTCGAGGTACATGGGGAGGCAGCAGAAAACCTTTCTACAAACACCAAAAGTCAGAAAAAACATAAACTGAAGAAAGCCAAGAGCACGGGAACAAAGAAGGTGGAACCATATGTTAAAACGTCAGAGGAGAGTTTGGAGAAGACGAAGGAGGGAAGCAAGAGCACTTCGGGCTCCACACAAAAACGACCGTGGTCGGAGAAGTGGTGTTCGATTTGTAAGTCACCTTCTCACAATACGAAGGAATGCAAATCGAAGGCTAAGAACCCTCACTTCGCGGCATGTCAAGTGACTTCAAGGGAGGTGGAAACTGACAATGCCAAGTTCGACAAGGAAGCTCGCCACCAGGAGAGCTCAGGAAAGTCCGGCACTAGAAAATCTAGGACAGGGAAATGGTGCAAACACTGCAGGTCGAATACACACAATGCTATTGACTGCAGGGGAAAGTCAGGAGACTCTCAATTCTACGTGTGCCCCGGGAAACCTAAGGTGGAGCCCACCGAACAGGTCGAGGCCGAGGGAGAGATTCCAGACCAGGAAAAACCACCTATAGTGGAATTGGTAGAAGTTAACGGTCAAGTGGAGTGTTTGTACGACACAGGACTGGACGGGGAGGCCGTGATTTCTGCGGATCTGGTACATCCAGAACAATTCACAGGTGAGACCATGGAGATACAGCCTGCACAGAAGAGTACTGTAGCCATGAAATTGCCCATTGCCAGAGTGGAGATTCGGTCAAGATATGTCACCGACACCATAAAGGCCGCGGTGTTGACCGATCCCATTTCCCCGTAAACCTCGGTTGCCGGTATGTCTTTCTGGGAATGCCCAGGGAGCCAACCCATATGGGAGCAATACACACTCGCTCTCAGACGAGAACGGATGATGCAGAAGTAAATGTGACTAACCCACTGCCAGGGGAGTTGCGAACTGCCCAGAGTGAGGATGCTACTCTACGTCCTTGCTACAAAAAGCTGCAGAAAAGTGCTGATCCACCCAAATGGGGGCAGTACTATATGAAGAATAGGATACTCTACAGGAGAGCCGGAAGGGAAGACAACCTACATAATCAGTTGGTGGTCCCGAAGGCCCACCGTTCCCAGATTCTTCATATGGGGCATACCATCTCATTCAGTGGGCATATGGGTATTGCCGCCACGATGCAGCGAATTTCCTGCCATTACTATTGGCCGGGAATGACAGGTGATGTGCGTCGGTATGTGAAGTCATGCCCTGAGTGCCAGAGGGTGGCACCGAAACACTGGACAGCGCCGGTGGTCTTGGGTGAAATGCCCATCATGATCCCTCCTTTCGAGAGGGTAGCCATCGATATTGTGGGTCCACTTCCTAAAACTAGGAAGAGGAACATGTACATACTCACTCACTATGGTGGAGTTCTGTACAATGTGGGGTGAAGCCATACCGTTGACCACAATTGACTCGAAAAGAGTGGCGGACGCATTGATGGAGGCCTTTACAAGATTAGGCTTTCCTGATCAAATTCTGACGGACAATGGGCACCAGTTTTGTGGAAATCTTATGGAGGAGGTATTTAGGGTGTTCCACTTTAACCATATACATACCAGCCCTTACCACCCTCAAGCCAATTGACAAGTAGAGCGTTTCAACGGCACGTTGATGACAATGCTCAGGAAACTGGCGTAGGAAAAACCTGATAGGTGGGATGAATATATCCCAGCAGCACTTTTTGCTTATCGGGAAGTACCTCATGGCTCAACAGGACTACCACCCGCTACGTTGCTATTTGGTCGTCTAATCAAAAGACCGTTGGAAGCCATGTTGAGGAGTTGGACTGAAGAGGGGACGTCAGAAGAAGTGATATCTTCTTATAAATATGTGGAGGAACTGAAAGAAAAACTTCACAAGAGATGGACTCTGGCAAATCAAAACTTGAAAAAGGCCAGAAAAAGACATGCGGCTTACTATAACCGTAGGTCTAAAGACAGATCTCTAGAGGTGGGAGAAAAAGTATTGTTGCTACTCCCAACGGGAAACAACAAACTGGAGATAGGTTGGCAAGGACCATTTCCCGTGGAAAGGGTGATATCCAGAACCAACTATCAGATCCGGATCCGGGGAAAGTCGAAGATTTTCCATATCAATCTCTTGCGGAAATACGAGGAGAGACCCGGAGACAAAGCAGCTCACCTCATGGCAATGGCAGTTGCAGTGGAGACAGAAATGGGAACCAACGAGGGCAGTGAATATCCCCTGGTACACCAGGAAACCTACAAGGATGTGCAGGTGAACCCTGATCTGACTTCCCAGGAGAGGGAAAAGATAAAAAGATAACCCAGGTTCTCGAGTCTCATAAGGAGATACTGACTGATAAACCAGGACGAACGAGGTTGGTGGAGTTCGAGAAGACTTTGACCACCCAAGAGCCTGTTCGCCAAAAGGTTTACCCAGTGCCATTCTATAAAGAAAAGGCCCTGGAAGATGAAATACAAAAACTGTTGGAGGATGACGTGATTGCGCCATCCACATCCCCATACAATTCGGGGGTGGTTTTGTTACGAAAACCAAGTGGAGAACACCGGTTGTGTATAGACTACCGACTGCTGAACGGTCATACACAATTTCAGGTGGAACCTTTGCCGAATCCAACTCAGTTATTCGCAAGGCTCCATAAGGCAAGGTATTTCTCAAAGGTGGATCTGATTCGAGGGTATTATCAGATTCCGGTCAAACCAGAGATTCGACCACTGCTGGCTTTCAGTACCCCCAGTGGACATTACGAATTTAAGGTCATGCCCTTTGGACTCAGCAATGCACCTAGTGTGTTTACTCGCATGATGAGGACTTTACTTGATCCTTTACAGGATCAGTCCATCATCTCATTCATGGATGATATTCTGATTTCCAGTGACAGCTTGGATGACCATTTACAATCCTTGGAACGAGTTTTCAATAGGCTCAAGGAAGCAGGGCTTACTGCTCGCCCAACCAAGTGTATGATTGGTTACCAGACTCTGGAATTTCTAGGCCACACCATCACTCCAGGACACATTGTCCCAGAAGAAAAGAACCTAGAGAAAATCAGAAGTGCTCCAAGGCCAAAAGCGAAGAAGGATGTGCGATCTTTTCTCTCGTTGTGTGGGTTCTACCACAAATTTATCCCACATTTCACTGAACTGGGAGATCCATTAACGGAAACCTTGAAAAAGGGATCCCTGGACCAAATCGTTTGGACACCGGAATGCGAGAGTGCCTACAGTCAGTTCTAGGAGGCCTTGGTTAGCAAACCTGTGTTACAGCTCCCGGATCTTTCCAAACCATTTGTGTTGAGAACGGATGCAAGTGGGATTGGGATTGGGGCAGCTTTGTTACAGGAAGGAAAAGACGATGCTTCGGTTTTGAAACCAGTGGCATACGCAAGCAAGAAACTTCTCCCGGCTGAGAGGAATTATTCGTCCGTCGAGAGAGAGTGTTTGTCTCTCGTATGGGCCGTGCAAAAATTCCAGCCCTATTTGTATGGAGTTCAGTTCCGAGTTCAGTCGGATCATCAACCATTGATGTTCCTGGCCACTTCTCAGAAGCTCAACGCCCGTTTGATGCGGTGGTCGTTGCTACTTCAGCCATACCACTTTACAGTGGAGTATATACCTGGGAAGGAAAATGTTGGAGCTGATTTCCTGTCTAGACATCCAGCTCCTGAAGAAGAGGAATAGATCATCTGGATCGAACCTCCAAGAAGAAAGAGTTGTTGCGGTCTACTCTCTTAGGAGGGGGCCTATGTCACGGAAAATAAACTTGATAGTTTCGATCGATGAAAAAATGAGACATTCGTCTGCACTAACACCGGCATCCCTTTGATGAGTAGGGAACTGTGGAACAAAATAAGTCGCGTCAAATGTCTACACCCGGTCGGCATTTTGTTAACAAATTGTTGCTCGAGACGGGACAATATCGTTATCAGTCTGCAAGGCGGTAGACTGCCTTTGATGTTGTAGACGGAATGTCTGGACAGACGTCGGATGAATTCTGTGATGTGGGGAAAAATCCCCTGGTTCACCGGCTGACCGGACTTTTGTTGTACGAGACAAAGTATTCCCAGATGAAAGCAAAATAGAAGGGGGATTGATTCCAATCAGTCTAAAACATGCGGAGAAAACCAGACTCTGGACTGATTAGCGTCTAGACTTTTTGGTGACGTCACTCAAGCCCCGACTTAAAACCAGTTGAGGTAAACAAGTTGGGTTAGTCGACCAAGATTTCTGAAGTTTTAAGGATCGGTGCAGTTTTCGAGTTGTGTTCTAGAAAGAGACTACAGTGTCAAAGTGTTGATATTTATCGGCGGACATAGATCCAATCTGTGATTGCATAGTCTCAATCTTCAACCGGGATAGGCATTTGGTATTCTATTAATCATATCTAACTTAGAGTATGTCTAGGAATAGAGTACAGTACTGTGCGGTGATATAATGTATTATAGGTGTGGTGATACAATGTATTATAGGTGCGGTGATAGAATGTTCTATAAGTGCGGTGCTAGAAAGTATTATAGGAGCGTCGGCACTAGTATCCTATGGTGTGGCTTTAACTAGCTTGTGTGATATATCATTTTACTCAGGGAGTTGAGGACAATGTAGTGCGATAATAATTAGAGAGATTGAGGATGGTTGGGAGGGAGGAAGGGAATGTGAAATGGTAGGATCTCCAGTAGGGCATCTGCTGGGCTTCTGCCCGTTTCCTTTACCCATTCCTGGTGTTGCCATGTCTCAGACCAATGTGATGAGCTATTTGGCCGTATGACAGAGATCAGATCTCTGTTATAGACCTGAGTGCTGCTATTGGCCTACACTCACCTAATTACGGTCAGGATTGAGTTGCTCTCACCATCTCACCATGGTGTTCTCTACTCAACAGGTTCCACTTGAGTGTGCAACGATATATTACCAAGAAACGGTTTCAAAGTTTTATACAATGATGGCTCACGGATTGAAGACAGAGGTTACTGAGAGGCTTTTACACTGGGCTCAGAACCTAGTTGGTCTGCAGAAACCTGGCTTCTGCTGAGCCGGACTTGATGAACATAAGTGTTGTTTTTACTGAGTGATAAGCTTCATCACCGAAGATTCATAACTCATATACCAAGGACACACATATATATATATATATATATATATATATATATATATATATATATATATATATATATATATATATATATATATATATATATATATATATATCTTACCCATCTCAGGGTCGGCCTCTACTACGATACAAAGATGTGTGTAAGCGGGACATGATTGATACAGGCATTGATAATGCACATTGGGAGCAAGTCGCCGCTGAACGTGTTGCATGGAGGGCAAATATCAGAAATGGAATAAAGTCAAAGGAGAAAATTATTGCAGAAAAGTCACACACCAAGCGTTTGAGACGTAAGATGGTGCATGATGGTGGAAATGACCACATGTTCACATGCACCCACTGTGAACGGACATTTACAGCGCAAATTGGCCTTATCAGTCACACTCTATACCGCCATAGTTAAAAGTTATTATGCCTTTTTAAAGCACAAACTATCGTCTGTCAAGACGGCAAGGTGCCAATGTATGTATATATATATATATATATATATATATATATATATATATATATATATATATATATATATATATATCTAGAAACATTAATAGGTTGTTTTTTACAGATGGGGAAAATCATATAATCATTGACTTATGAACAATAGAGTTTTCCCAAGTGACATTTAAATTAATAGAAAGATTCTCTGTTCAACAAACATGATTAACAGAGTACCTTCACAGGGTTTGTTAGAGTGAAGACCAATATCGAACAGTGTCTATCTGAGGACCAGCATCCTGTTTGTTCGAGCGTTATTGGAGAAAGTCGTCACGTGGACGGAGAAACATCTTCTGGGTGAGGTTTTCTGTCCGGAATACATGGTGCTGTTGTGTGCTCAGCACAGTGATGTGACAGACTTTGCTCCTGATTCACTGGTCTGATTCTACATACATATTATAATATTCGACACACATTCTACACATTACCCACACACACTTCTCACACACATACTCTTTGTTCTAATAAATTAATTGTTGTATTTATTTGTTAAAGCTAGAGTTGTTGAGTATGTTGTGTTGGGGAAGAGTGAGAGGGGGCATGATCCAGGGGTGAATGAGAGTAAGAAAGAGGTGTCTACAGACTGAAGGGGTTTTGTGGACGGATTCTGGTGGTTTCTCTAGGACAATAATATTGGGTTAATAAAATTGTGGTGTTGATTCCCCTCACTCCAGGGACGACACTTAAGTAATAAAGGATTACTTACGACAAATATCTGTATCTGAAATGATTGGCAGCAATCGAAACATAGAGCTGAGATCATTTATTGACAGACAGAAGATCAAGTGATTTGGCCATGTCGTTAGAATGCAAGGCCATCAGCTACCATCACTGGCCCTACATCAAAGATCATCTGCGACGAGACCAAGAGGACGCCCAAGATGAAAATGTAATGAAGACATCAAAGACATTGTACAATCACACGGAATGGCACTGTCCAGTGCTGTCCATCGGGCGCTGGAGCGCAAATTATCCCTCCCGACGACGCTTGACGGCAGAAGAAGGTGATGATGATGATGAATCACAGTCTATTTCTTTCTCTATAGCAATCAATGTCCAGGACTTAATATATAGTTACCCACAACCTCTCTATTCCCCGCATCATCTGGAATTTAAGATCTAGTTACCCGCAATTTCTCTATTTCCTTCAACATTGAGGCCTTTATATCTAGTTACCAACAATCTCTCTATTCACCTCTACACCCATGACTTTAACATCTAGTTACCCACAATCTCTCTATTTCCTTCAACATTAAGGACTTTAACATCATGTTACACACAATCTCTCTTTCCCTTCAATAGTGAGGACATTACCATTTGGTTACCCAAAATCTCTCTATTCCCTTAAACATTGACGACTTGAACATCTGGTTACCTACAGCCTCTCTATTCCACTATACATCAATGACTTTAACATCTAGTTACCCACAATCTCTCTATTCCCCTCTACATCCAGGATTTTAACATCTAATTACCTACAATCTCTCTATTACCTTCTACATCCAGGATTTTAACATCTAATTACCTACAATCTCTCTATTACCTTCTACATCCAGGATTTTAACATCTAATTACCTACAATCTCTCTTTTACCTTCTACATCCAGGATTTTAACATCTAATTTCCCACAGTCTCTCTATTCCCCTCTACATCCAGGACTTTAACATCTAGTTACCCACAATCTCTCTATTCCCATCTACATCCAGGACTTTAAATTCTAGTTACCCATGATCTCTCTATTTCCCTCTACATCCAGGACTTTAACATCTAGTTACCCAAAGTCTCTCTATTCCATTCAACATCCAACACTTTATCATCCAGATACCCACAGTCCTTCTATTCCCCTCAACAATTAAGACTTGAATGTCTATTTACCCACAATCTCTGTATTCCGTTTAACGTTGAGTACTTTAACATCTAGTTACTCACAATCTCTCTATTCCCCTCTACATGCATTGAGGGAGATGGCAGCTAACGGGGTAAAGCAGAGGATACTTTACATGCTCTTTCAGCAGTTAATAATTTGTGTTATTGCGTACTGTATGGGGCTGATAGTATTAAAGAGCCAGCTATAAATGTTACAGCGTATACAGAATAATCCTGGGGTCCAAAAAAAAAAAAAAAAAACACAAATTGTATGCATGCGGCTTATCCTTGCACTACCAACAATTGCGGACAGGCACAAGATCTTTCATGACAAATGGTAACTGTGAGTCGCTGCAGACAGGGATAACCCCCGCATAAAGCCATGGATGTGGTCAAGGACCATAGACTGAGGGCATGCAGGTCCTGGATGGCATTGGCGATAATATATATATACGCTTGGTGTGTGATCTAGAGACCATCAATCGTGAAAAAGTGTGGGTAAAAGTACCAGAAGACATGTCGGACTGGCACAAGGTAATAGTCACACTGATTCGTGAGTACATAAAATGGGCAGCAGGCCGCACAGAGGGTGAGGTTCAAAAACTGATTCAGGGCAACACACATCAAGGTGACATCGTGATCTACACCGATGGGTCAGTGCCAGGGATCGACATACTGTTTGTTAGAGATGGCATGGGTGTTCTAGGGATAGCAAGACTGTTGCCACATCTCATCTGGGTGTTGATTGTGTTCTTTGTTTACAGCGCTCATACGTATAATTATTCTGTGGTATCTTGAATCTTCTGTGAGCTCTGGATGTACAATCCCTGACCTGCTTGCGGCGGCGATGATGGTGCGTACATATTCTATAACTGTTGCTGCTATGATCACACTTCTGTCTGGTGATGCTATAATCTTCTCACTGTGGCTGGTTTCTATTGTAAGCTTATATGCTGTTTACTCTATCACTCTGCACAGCTCACAATAGCTAATTACTTAGAACAAACTCAACGCAATTCGAATAATAGAACGCAGTTCAGTGTTCACTCTATATTGACTCCAAGCGTTAGACAATACATCTTAGCAATTTCACAACATGTCTATCACTCTTCACAAATGCTTCGAGTCTACACAATAACTAAACATCTAACTGACAATTTAGGGGCTTAGTATATGGCAATTCTACGGGATGAAAGAACTAGGTCCAGCTCCGATCATAGCTCCAGTCCAACTCTCTGAAGGTAACGTTTTTCCCTCTCACAAAACGTCCGGTGCGTTTTTTACGCTTTTGTGACCAACGCCGTGATGGGTCACTTTGCAAGGTCTTCTCATGTAGACCGTGCTTATTGCAAACTCATGCCATGTTCCAGGCCTGTGTAAACTGGACCATGGCAGTCAGTGGTGAGAAACAAACGGGGTGGTTGCGGTTTCATTGGGAAGGCTTTTGGACGATGCTAGAAAAGGAGGGTCTGACATATGAGACAACAACCTGCAGCATGATAATGGGGGTGGAAGCAATCACAGCAGCCTTTTGATGGTTGGAGGAGACCTCTGTAAAGCACATGGTATTTATTACGGACTCACGGAGTATGCGTGGAAAGGTGGAGAAAGAAATGTTTCGTGTAGAATGGCTTACCTCGCTTCAGATGTCACATATTGTGAGAATTGTATTGATTTTCTGCCCTGGTGATGCGGGGGTGCAGGGGAAGGAACAGGCTGATAGGCTGGCATGGAATCCACCTCTTGATGGTAGATTACGTATGGCCAAGGGAGAGTTGATCGGACGCCTGTGGGATCAGGTGGAGAAAGCGGGGAAACAATTTAAGAACTCGTATGTGGAGAGAATGATACGGTTGGGGATCGGCAGGGGTTTTGGGCGAATCTCAAAACTGAGAGTTAAGACCAGGAGAACTTTCAATCAGATTGTAGTTGGAACGATTAGCAGTGTGACTCAAAGCTGGCCGTTGAACGACTGGAAGTAGCGGTTGTGGGAATGTCTTGAATGCAGTGATGTCGGTTCTTAGCTCAACTCAACACATGATTAAGACACACAGACTGTCCGCAACTGTTGAACTTCATCGCGCTAACAGTTGGCTTGTGCTTGTGTTATGTCTCACTTATGTCATACATCATTCACACGTCTGTAGTAAATGAGATCCTGCCTCTAGGTTGGATGCAGCGAGAGCATTGGTGTGATGATTAGAACGTTGGGTTCACGAAAGCAAGACAGCGGAAGGTCGAGGATTCCATGTCAGTTTCCGACGTTGGCTACAGGAAGGAGAGACTAACCACCTATAGGTCCATGCACTCAGGCCTTCAAAATATGATGGTCTGAACATGCACATACCTACAGCAGGTTCATGATACTGGACGTGTTTGTCTGTGTAGCACTGTGAATGTTGTCTGTGGTATAAATCCTCAATGTTAAAATGAATAGAGACATTGTGGATAACAAGACGTTCAAGTCATAATTGTTGAGTGGAATAGAGAGAGTGTGGGTAACTAGATATTAAAGTCATCAATGTTGAAGGGAATAGAGAGATTGAGGGTAACTAGATGGTAAAGTAGTCAATGTTGAAGGGGAAGGGAAATTATGGGTAACTAGATGTTAAGTCCTAGATGTAGAGAGTAATAGAAAGATTGTGGGTAAATAGATGTTAAAGTCCAGGATGTATAGAGGAATAGAGAGAAGAGGGTAGTCAGATGTTAAAGTCTTCAATGTTCACGGGAATAGAGAGATTGTGAGCAACTAGATGTTAAACTCCTGGATGTAGATGGGAATAGATAGATTGTGTTTAACTAGATTATAAAGTCCTGGATGTAGAGTGGAATAGCGACAGTGTTGGTAACTAGATCTTTAAGTTCTCAATGATTAAGGGAATAGAGAGAGTGTACGTAACTAGATGTTAAAGTCTAGGACGTATAGAAGAATAGAGAGAATTTGGTAATCAGATGTTAAATTCGTCAATGTTCAAGGGAATAGAGAGATTGTGGGTAACTAGATGTTAAACGCTTGTATGTAGAGGGGAATAGAGAAATTGTGTGTAATTAGATGTTTAAGTCCCCAATGTTGAAGGGAATAGAAAGATTGTTGGTAACTAGATGCTAAAGTCCTCAATGTTGAAGGGAATAGAGACATTAATTGTTGGAAACTCAAAGTCAACGTCCTCAATGTTGAGGGGAATAGAGATATTGTGGGTAACTAGATGTTAAAGTCCTGGATGTAGAGTGCAATATGTATATTGTTGGTAATTAGATGGTAAAGTCCTGGATGTAGAGGGGACTATGGAGACTTTGGGGGAATAGGGAGACCTTGGACAACTAGATGTTAAAGTCGCTAATGTAGAGGAAATAGAGAGATTGTAGGTAACTAGATAGTAAAGTCTTCACTGTTGAAGGGAATAGAAAGAGTGTGGTTAACATGATGTTACAATCCTCAATGTTGAAGGGAATAGAGAAATTGTGTGTAACAAGATGATAGAGTCCTAGATGTTTTGGGGAAAAGAGAGACTGTGGGTAACTAGATGTTTAAGTCCTGGATGTAGAGGAAAATAGAGCGTTTGCGGATGACGAGGTGTTTGTCAGGTTCTTACATTTAACAGTAATTAAGGCTCGTGTGACCTAACACATGTGAGACAAACACAGTCACTGAAGGACTTAACGTCCCACACTGCAACACTAAGTTAAACACTTTATTTACACTTCACACTCAACACAATCAGATCAGGCATCTCGCCATTACAATGTCTATACAACAATACAATTAGTCAATGAATCAATACAATAGATGCACTCACAGACCTATACAACAGCCGCACAGTCTCCTATCTTCTCATAAGGGGTACAAGCAATCGGCATTCAGGCACATCAGTCATACGAGCTTCTCTCAGACCCGTCCGTACTGTCCGACCTCCTAAGCCTGTCTGGCGTAACTCGCTGTGAGAACTTGCCAAGCGGGATCGTGTCCCTGCGTGGATTTCCTGCGTCACGCATGTACTGGCTTGACCACTGCCTGGTTAGTCCCGCTCACCGGCGAACCTGTGGACAGGTGGTTGGTATTCGCCTGGCGCCGATAACGACGCCGCGGCACAACTACAGGGGAGATTATGACACTCTCCGCGCCTTCTATTCATGAAAGGTGAAACCTTTCATGTGTGCTCCCTGTAAATTTTGGGTTAATATCTTAACCCTGTCAGAATCTTCCCATTAGATGTCATCTGACTTGACTTAGGTTTCATTGAAATAAGTAGGCATTGCAAGTTATATCCACACACTTTCACATGAAGTCAAGAAGTAACACCTCCCAAGTACAATCCTCTCGATGGATTATCACGTCAGTAGTACTATGACACAGTCAGACCGGTAGCAACAGCGACACACGCAACTACCTCGCAACCAATAAACACAAATTACAAATACGTCCGAAAACGTCAGGTTAGACTGCAAGCCGTCCCGATATGAGGCGACTCCAACATTTGTTGAGTCCCACCCAGACTTGGTAGGAACATCTCATGTTGGTCTACAACTTCGGCAATTTCTTCCATACCTTGCTGACGTCATCTTGGAGTGTTGACAAACTGGCAACATGAAGGTGGTTTTTATGTATTACATATTACTACCTATTACAATTGTTTCCCTTTGATGTAATCTGTGAAACAATTCAAAATTCATGGGAGATAATTTCGACATACTTTCAAAATAATAAATTACATTTGTTGCTTTATTTCTAAGCGTCATAAATTGACGCTTCTTTACAATAGTGAACTAGATGTCGCTATTGTGAACAAGTTAATCAAGTTATGATTCTAAGATCACAATAATGAACAATCCTCACACACAATTCGTGTATTATAAATTTGCGTTCACAAAGTGTTTTACATTAGTCATTTCTTTGTGAACATTTGTTTATCGTCTGCTAACTTTTTGAATAAATTTCTAACTACCCGAAGTACACACACAGCTAATGTAATCAGATTTTATTAATACAGTGTCGTTCCGCATGGATGTTGTAACAATGATCGGAATACACAGTTCTTAGGCACAGCTGGTGAATTCACTATTTCGTTGGAACATATGGATTAAGTGTTCTGTAGAAATTTAAATGTCACAGTTTCTTTCACACGGATTAAAATATATCGGAACATCTCCGGTTGGCAGGTACCACGGATAAATCAGATCTTTCACCTGAAGTAAGTTTTGAACTCATGTGGCACTGTTTGTTATTGTTCATAATATTTACAATAAATAATGTTTCCTTTCTAACACATTCTACACATGTATAAACTACAATTATCCCACTAATTTCTAAAATATTAACTATATTTACAATGGGATCTGGTCCCTATCACAATATTCACAGCTTATCTGAAACACTTTCATTAATGCTGTGTGATTCGAGTGCTTTGACATACACTGCACTCAGCCGTAGTTAAGCTACTGGGTGTCGCCAGGACATCGGGATAGAAGATCAGCTAACGTAATCTGCTTGCCTGGAATATGTCTGACCTCGAAACTGCAATCTTGGAGCAACAGTGACCAACGTGCAATCATGTGGTTGGTCGGAGCTCCCGATGTAATGATTGTTAACGGACTATTACAATGATAATGAATGTTTACACAAAAAATTTAGTTATAAGTTGTTAGTAAATTTGTACAGTACTTCTGAATTACAGTGCGTGCCTCAACTTGCCTACAAAAGTATATGAAAAATATAATACTTAAGTGCTCTGGAGAACTGGAGAATGATGGAAAACTGGACCAGAGACTGTAGGGTCGTTACTGCCCGGAAAAATGACCTCTACTTCTAAAGGTTTCGGGTGGTACGCAAAGCTGTTACTTTTGGAGGAAGAAAATATTAGGACCTGTGTATTTATGAGGTGTATGCGTGCCAACTAAGTTTTGTAGGTTTGTATGCTGTCAAGTATGATTGTTAGTCGTAATGTCGTCCGTTCAACACATTCAACAATTTACTCACTTTCCAGAACTTTCTTTCCACAACTTTCCACTTACACACGCTTTCAATGCTACTCACTTAATATTTACAAGGACAAGCTAGCCATGTTCATACAACTGGTTCAAATTCAACACGGATGAGCTACCTACGTACAACTCACGTTTACATATGGCTCAATTTAAAGCCGGACGAAGCCTCCACGTTCACACATGTCAGGTTCTTACATTTAACAGTAATTAAGGCTCGTGTGACCTAACACATGTGAGACAAACACAGTCACGGAAGGACTTAACGTGACACACTGCAACACTAAGTTAAACAATTTATTTACACTTCACACGCAACACAATCAGATCAGGCATCTCGCCATTACAATGTCTATACAACAATACAATTAGTCAATGAATCAATACAATAGATGCATTCACAGACCTATACCACAGCTGCACAGTCTCCTATCTTCTCACAAGGGGTACAAGCAATCGGCATTCAGACACATCAGTCATACGAGCTTCTCTCAGACCCGTCCGTACTGTCCGACCTCCCAAGCCTGTCTGGCGTAACTCGCTGTGAGAACTTGCCAAGCGGGATCGTGTCCCTACGTGGATTTCCTGCGTCACGCATGTACTGGCTTGACCACTGCCTGGTTAGTCCCGCTCACCGGCGAACCTGTGGACAGGTGGTTGGTATTCGCCTGGCGCCGATAACGACGCCGCGGCACAACTACAGGGGAGATTATGACAGTGTTAAAGTCATTAATGTTGAAGGAAATAGAGAAATTGTTGGTAAATAGATGTGTAAGTCCTGGATGTAGAGGGGAATAGACAGAATGTGGGTAACTAGATGTTTAAGTCCAGGATGTAGCGGGGAATAGAGAGACTGTGGGCAATGAGATGTTAAAGTCATCATTATTGAAGGGAATAGAGTGATTGTTGGTAACTAGATGTCGAAGTCATCATTATTGAAGGGAATAGAGAAATTGTTGGTATCTAGATATTAAGTCCTGGATGTAGAAGGGAATAGATAACTAGATGGTTAAGTCCTCAGTGTTGAAGGGAATAGAGAGATTGTGAAAATGTATATGTATATATATATTATGTGAAGGATACGTTCTATGAGCAGCTAGACTCTGCAATCAAGGCAGTTCCAAAATCCGACTACATTTATATGCTCGGTGATTTCAATGCTCGTGTGGGCAAGGACTCGAGTTAATGGCCAGTGTGCCTTGGAAAATACAACATCGGTCGCATGAATGATAATGGGCAAAGGCTGCTGGAGCATTGCACTAGAAATGACCTATGTATTACAAACTCCTTTTTTAAAACAAAAGAGATGCATAAGGTCACATGGAGACATCCAAGATCCGGCCATTGGCATCAGCTGGACTTCATTATCACACGGAGACAACATCTGAACCAAACATCTGAACCATACATCATTAACTCGAAGTTACCACAGTGCTGACTGTGATACAGATCATTCTTTGGTTGTTGCAAGGGTTAGACTGAGACCAAAGAGAATCTACACAGCTAAACACAAGTCTAGCCCCAGGATTAATATTATTAACAATCACGATCCTGGAAAGTGCTTTGAATTTCAACAGCAACTTGAAGACGCTTTCAATGTTACATCAGAAAATTGTATTGTAAATGATAAATGGAGTAAACTTAAGGAAACTATTTATAAAACAGCGGTAGGGGTTTACGGCACTGTGGATCATAAGAGGCAGGACTGGTTTGCGGAAAACAGCCAGACTCTGCAGCCCTTGATTGATAAAAAGAAGAAAGCTCTCTTAAGAAACAATTAAAGACAAACGCGTAACACTCTGAGTGAGCTGAAGCAAGCGAGGAATGGATGTACAAAAGGCTACAAGGCAGTGTGCGAATGACTATTGGATCAAGTTATGTGAGTCCATTCAAATCGCAAGTGATAAGGGAAACATCAGAAGCATGTATGAAGGGATAAAGAAAGCCTGTGGTCCAATGATCAAAAGAAGTGCACCGCTGAAAACCTTGACTGGAGAAATCATCACTGATAAGAAACAGCAGATGGATAGATGGGTCGAGCACTATTTAGAGCTTTACGCCATAGAGGCCCTACCAACTCTTGACCACCTGGACACACTTCCCACTATAACAGAAGTTAAGTGTGCTATAAATGAGCTTGCATCTGGCAAGGCCCCAGGTAAGGATGGGATTCCAATAGAGGTAATCATTAGTGGGCAAGACACACTCGCTCTACAGATCCACCAGCTAATAGAGCTATGCTGGCGAGAAGGACAAGTCCCACAGGATTTCAAAGATTCAAACTTCATAACGCTGTACAAGAACAAGGGAGATCGGAGCGACTGTAACAACTATAGGGGTATCTCACTTCTGTGTATTGTTGGGAAAGTATTTGCCAGAATTGTCCTGCGCAGACTTCAAGTCCTGGGAGATCAAGTCAACCCCGAATCACAGTGCG
Organism: Cepaea hortensis; assembly: GCA_963921405.1. Classification (NCBI taxonomy): domain Eukaryota; kingdom Metazoa; phylum Mollusca; class Gastropoda; order Stylommatophora; family Helicidae; genus Cepaea; species Cepaea hortensis. The sequence goes on along the minus strand of OY992895.1, from coordinate 87,352,711 downwards.
GCTTCAGTCAGAACCGGTCTACCATTGATATGATATTCTCATTGCGACAGATGCAAGAAAAATGCCGGGAACAAAATCAGCCACTGTTTATTGCCTTCATCGACCTCACAAAGGCATTCGATTTGGTCAGTCGTGAGGGTCTGTTCAAAGCACTAAAGTAGATTGGCTGCCCACCAACTCTTCTGTCCATTGTGGAATCGTTCCACACAGGCATGAAGGGTATAATCAAGTTTGATGGCTCAACTTCAGAAGAGTTTGAAATCAAGAGTGGAGTTAAGCAAGGTTGTGTACTATCCCCCACCCTGTTTGGGATATACTTTTCACTTTTACTGAAATATGCCTTTCGTGATCAGGATGACGGTATATACATTCACTCACGCTCAGATGGTGGCCTCTATAATTCTCAGAGATTGAAGGCCAAGACCAAAATTAGCAGGGTACTAATCAGAGAGTTGCTTTTTGCGGATGATGCTGCGATTACGACCCACTCTGAGGAAGAATTACAACATCTACTATCTGCATTCTCCAATGCTTGTTCTGAATTTGGTTTAACAATTAACAAAAAGAAGACACAGAGTATGTCACAAGGTGCACATGGTGTACCATCAATCTTTATTGACGACGCCGAACTGGAGATAGTAGACCATTTTACATATCTAGGATCAGAGGTAAATAGCAAATTATCCCTCGATCTGGAAATCAACATCAGGATTGGCAAGGCAGCAACAACAATGAATATGTTAGCAAAAAGAGTCTGGGAGAACAGGAAGCTTATTGCCAAAACAAAAGTCCTCGTCTACCAAGCCTGTGTCCTTAGTATTCTTCTTTATGGCCAAGAGAAACGTTTAAACAGCTTTCATATGCGGTGTCTGCGAAGAATACTTGGTATTAAGTGGCAAGACAAAATCACAAATACTGAAGTATTGGAAAGATCAGGTTGTGTGACGGTGTATTCCATGCTCAGTCTTCGTAGACTTAGATGGATAGGACACGTTAGGAGGATGGATGATGGTAGAATACCAAAGGACATCTTTTTTTGTGAATTACAGACGGGTAGGAGATCTCAGGGTCGGCCTCTACTACGATACAAAGATGTGTGTAAGCGGAACATGATTGATACAGGCATTGATAATGCACATTGGGAGCACGTCGCCGTTGAACGAGTTGCATGGAGGGCAACTATCAGAAATGGAATAAAGACAAAAGAGAACATGATTGCAGATAAAGCACACACAGAGCGTGAGAGACGTAAGATGGTGCAAAATGGTGGAAATTACCATGTTTTCACATGCGCCTACTGTGGGCAAACATTTGCAGCAAGAATTGGCCTTACCAGCCGCACTCGCCACCGCCATGGATCGTAGTTATTAAGCCTTTTTGAAGCACAATGTACCAAACTATCGTCTGTCAAGACGGAAAGGTGCCAATGTAATATATATATATATATACCTTTTTGTTGCTTGCTTTATTGACGCTAATCTTATATATAAAAAAGGATCTCCGTCTGTCTGTCTGTCCGTATGTCCGTCTGTCCTTTATGCGCTCGCGAACGGCCCATCCGATTGAGATGAAATTTTCTACACGCCTTCCTTTCATTCCAGAGCAGCCAACTGTCGTAGTTTTTTTTTCTTCTTCCTCCTCCTCCCTCCTCCCTCCTCCCCCTCCCAAAATACGTACGTCCAGGAAATGGTCTTCTACATAGACACTTCTCTCTGAGGTCCGCGATAACATATTAACCTGGTGGGATGGAATTATCAATCATCCTACTACCTCCTCCCTCCTCCTCCCTTCTCCTCCTCTTCCCTCTTCCTCCCTCCTCCTACCCTCTTCCTCTTCCCCTCCTCCCTCTCCCTCCTCTTCCTCCTCCATCCTCCTCCTCCCTCTTCCTCCTTTTCCTCCCTCTTCCTGCTCCTTCTTCCTCCCTCCTCCCCCTCCTCCTTCCTCCTCCTCCCTCTCCGCCTCCTCCCTCCTCCTCCTCCCTTCTCCTCCTCCTCCCTCCTCCTCCTCTCTCCTCCTCCCTCTACCTCCTCCCTCCTCCTCCCTTCACATTCCTCCTCCTCCCTCCTCTCTCTTCCTCCTCCCTCCTCCTCCCTCTTCCTCCTCCTCCTCCCTCCTCCTTCCTCCTGCTCCCTCCTCCTCCTCCCTTCTCCTCCCTTCTCCTCCTCCCCCTCCTACCCCTCCCTCCTCCCCCTCATCCGTCTTCCTCCCTCCTCCTTCTTCCTCCCTCCTCCTCCCCCTCCTCCTCCCTCTCCTCCTTATCCCTCCTCCTCCATTCTCCTCCTCCCTCCTCCTCCTCTCTCTACCTCCTCCCTCCTCCTCCCTTCACATTCCTCCTCCTCCCTCTTCCTCCTCATCCCTCCTCCTCCTCTATCCTCCTCCCTCCTCCTCCCTCTACCTCCTCCCTCCTCCTCCCTTCACATTCCTCCTCCTCCCTCTTCCTCCTCCTCCCTCTCATCCTCTTCCCTCCTTCTCCTCCCTCCTCCTTCTCCCTCTTCCTCCTCCCTCTTCCTCCCTCCGCCTCCTCCCTCCTCCCACTCTCTACTCCTCCCTCCTCCTTCTCCTCCCTCCTCCTCCTCCCTCTTCCTCCCTCTTCCTGCTCCCTCCGCCTCCTCCCTCCGCCTACTCTCTCCTCCTCCTCCCTCCTCTTCCCTCTCCCTCCTCCTCCTCCCTCTCCTCTTCCTCCTCCTCCTGCGATCTCCTCCTCCCTCCTTCTCCCTCTTCCTCCTCCCTCCTCCTCCCCCTCCTCCTCCACCCTACTCCTCCCTCCTCTTCCTAATCTCTCCTCCTCCCTCCTATTCCTCCTGTCTCCTCCTCCCTCCTCCTCCCTCCTCTTCCCTCCTCCACCTCCCTCTTCCTCCTCCCTCCTCCATTTACCCAAGACAGACAGACATACAGATAGTCGGGAACGGGATCTTATATGACTACTTATATGATTTAAATGAGATGCTCTCCACCATGGGCTGGGCCGGGTCAGACAGACAGACAGACAGACAGACAGACAGATAGATAGACAGACAGACAGACAGACAGTCGGGAACGGGAGCTTATATGACTACTTATATGAATTAAATGAGATGCTCCCCACCAGAGTCTGGGCGAAGCCGGGCCGTGTCAGCTAGTTAGTAATAAAGTAAATATTCCAGTGTCATGACCACGGGAAGGTCAACAAGGCCGGATGGATAACAGCAATCGTTCCTAAACCTAGGGGTACAGCTGACGAGTTAGCGTGTTAAACCCCTACAGCGGTCCGCTGGAGTAAAATGTTGACTTCTCGTTCTTGACTTGGAGATACGAGTTACAAGTACCTCTGAAGTCGGTCTGGGTTCGCCAGATGCCGATGGATACTGGTAATAAGGAAAGGTAATCCACACCCTAAAATAAGCCCAGTGCACTAGAGATATTAGCACGTATATGGACTACGCCAGAGTTCAAAGCAATAGAATGCAAAGAGAACACAAAACATATGACCACAATAGAGACGTGTGCTTACTGCCCTTTCTGTTGTAGAGAACGTATCTAGTAGTATAACTGGGCTGGTCAAAGGTGACGTTCCAGTGAGCCCTGCGTGGGCTGCCAAACTCGTGTTTGGTGGATGAGCACGAGAGCTTATAGAAGTCTGTATCCGTGTTCCCATCCACGGCTTTGTCTGCTGTGTACGCGGTGTAGTCGTCTATGTAAGTACTCGACTGGGATGCCTTTTGTTTTAGGGCAACGTTGCGACCTGGTATGACAAAATGTTTATTTGGAAACAAAATAAGACGAATAGAAGCAAGTTCATCAACAGAGCAGAATACCAGACTCGAGTACTCAAGAAATATTGATGGTTGAGACATTCTGAAGAGTGAATTTAAAATCAGACATTCATGTCTCTCCACAGATCTCGGTCTTTGGTGTTCTGGATCAACACTGCTGAATACCATCTCAGTCCATCCAGCATAATTTCTCTTGGTCTGCCTCTGCCTCTCTTCCCCTTGATCTTTTCAGTTGTCACGATGTTCTCCACTGCCTCTCTTCTCATCACATAACAAAGAGAGCTGTCTCATTTTTATTGTTGAATATAGTGTTCTTGTTTCATTAGCCGCTTTCAGACAGTCATTGTTATTGAGTAATACTGTCTATAGACGGTAACAGAGAAATTACACAGTAACATTGATAGAGGCAAAAATACAAACAAACAGATCAGCCACTGGGTTAGCCAGTGCGAACACTACATCCAGTAACACACGCGGAACAGAGATTCTGTCTGACAGTACAGCACGGACATGTTTTCTACATACAAATCACAAGGAAAAGGATTATGACAACATTGATGAGGAATCCCTGTTAGAACTTGACGAGACATGTTTGGGCCTCCACAGAAGATCATTAAGTTAAATGATTCAGTGCCAAAGGATAATGTATCGATCCCCTATTTGGACAGAGGGACAATATATCGTCATCCTAGGATCATCGTGTTATTTGGTTTGTTTAGTCGTATCTTCCACAGTTTCAATGTTCAATGAACGGAAATGTATATTATAATACTTGTTCATTTGATTGATTACTATTTCTGGTCCAAACCTACATTGCCTTTGGCACTGCATCAGTCAGTCAAGGCCCCATCTGACGACATGACATGCTGAGATCTTCACTAGAGAGATATTGACTAATGTGTCAAAGAGTAACAGAAGTGTCTCACAGATGCCCTTTGACCTATTTGCTGTTCTAAATCAATTTACGCTGGATTATGAAGACATTTATCTCGTATTTCGACGTCTGAGCTTGTTGCTTCCCAAAAGGAGGGAAAGATTGGCCACGTATTCTTCCTTGCTCTCATGCCTACAAAGTCTGTTGGCCTATCACATCACAGGCCCATGGCAAGAAACTGATTTTAGACTGTAGCACCAGTCAGCCTAGCGTTCAACATTCATTGTTTCGTATTCGGGGTCAGGCGATCAGTACCAGGTATTTTCTTTTTTCATGTTACTTATTCTGCCTTAATATTGAAACAGTTGTGATGACTCTGTCGTCTATATGTTGAAGCGTTTCTTCTCGTTATTTACTGATGAAGGCTTGTCACCCTCTGTTTTTCTTAATTGTATTTTATAGAGCTGCCCTATATTTCGTGTTCTTATATTGTTTACTCAATAAAGTATGACCCAAATAAGTATATCTCAATAAAGTATTACTCAATAATTATATCTCAATATAGTGAGTGGCACATTGCCGTCTTGACAGACGTAAGTATGTGGATTGGAATTTGGCCAACATTCCATCGCACAATTCCTGGGCATAGCTTCAGAGAACATATGTTGCCTACGCAGCATGTTCCCTCTCTCGGCCTTGCCTTGTTTACTCCAAAGGAAAGGATAACCAATACGTCTGGAACAAGGTAGGCTGCAGATGCTCGCGGCTCAGCATCGAACCTCCGAGAGCAGGAGGTGAATCTCACCTCCAAGAGCAGGAGGTGAGTGGTGGCGAGACCCTCACAACCGTGGGTTTTGACTTAGAGGCGTTCAGCCATATCCCGCAGATGAGGCCCTCGAGTAATGCGTTCGGACCTTTACGAGCATGTACCCTTGTCATTCGTAAATGTCTGGACCAATGTCAGAGTGAACTACCGTCAGACTCCCCACATGACACTGTGCGGCTCCCGCAATCAACGAGAATCGGCCCGCCGGAGATATTGCTCGTCTGTTGTATTGCTCAAATAATTATATCTTAGTAAAGAGTTACTCAGTGAATTATAACAGCGTAATGTGTCACTCAAACAAGTGCTAACCAATTAAGTGCTACTAAATACAATTTCTCTAAAACAAATGTGTTACGAAAGTGTTATGAAGTATTAGTAAAAAAAAAAAGTGTGACTCAGTGAAGTGTTACTTAATAATGTGTTACTTAATAAAATGTCTCAGAATAATATGTTACCAACTAAAGTCTCACTCAATAAAGTGGTTAACAAGAACGTGTTACTCGACAAAGCCAGGTCCAGTGATGTGCTACCAAATAATGGTGTTACTCAATAAAGTGTTATTCAATAAGTGGTTACTCAATTTAATATTAGTCAATAATGCGTTACTCAATAACGTTTACACAAAAATGGGCTTCTAAAAATGTACACTCAACAATGTGCTACTCAACAATGTGCTACTCAACAATGTGCTATTCAACAATGGGCTACTCAACAATGTGTTACTCAACAATATGATACTCAACATTGTGCTACTCAACAATGTGTTACTCAACAATGTGCTACTCAACAATATGCTACTCAACATTGTGCTACTCAACAATGTGCTACTCAACAATATGCTACTCAACAATGTGTTACTCAACAATGTACTACTCAAAAATATGATACCCAACATTGTGCTACTCAACAATGTTCTACTCAACAATGTGCTACTCAACAATGTGCTACTAGACAATGTGCTACTCAACAATGTGCTACTCAACAATATGATACTCAACATTGTGCTACTCAACAATGTGCTACTCGACAATGTGCTACTCAACAATGTGCTACTCAACAATATGATACTCAACAATATGATACTCAACATTGTGCTATTCATCAATGTGCTACTCAACATTGTGCTACTCAACAATGTGCTACACAACAATGTGCTACATAACAATGTGCTACTCAACAATGTGCTACTCAACAATGTGCTACTCAACAATGTGTTACACAACAATGTGCTACACAACAATGTGCTACTAAATAATGTGCTACTCAACAATGTGCTACTCAACAATGTTCTACTCCACAATGTTTTTTCACAACAATGTGCTACTCCACAATGTTTTTTTCACAACAATGTGCTACACAACAATGTGCTACTCAACAATGTTCTACTCCACAATGTGCTACTCAACAATGTGCTACTCCACAATGTTTTTTCACAAGAATGTGCGACACAACAATGTGTTACTCAACAATGTGCTACTCAACAATGTGCTACTCAACAATATGATACTCGACATTGCGCTACTCAACAATGCGCTACTCAACAATGTGCTACTCAACAACATGATACTCAACATTATGCTACTCAACAATGCGCTACTCAACAATGTGCTACTCAACAACATGATACTCAACATTATGCTACTCAACACTGTACCACTGACTGACCTCCACTGATGTACACTGAGCACAGGTATGGAACTGCCTCCCCTCTCAGGGTCACCTCCTGGACGGCGCCGTCCACGTCACAGTGGATGTCCAGTGTTCTCTGGTCCAGGCTGGCGTTTCTAGGATTCATACAGGGCAAGCTGGCATTATGTCCAAAGAAAACCTCCAACTGGTGCAGGAGATCTGGTGGATGACAACACTGAGCATCTTTGGAATAGCGAAGCACTTGTTAACATCTTGTATTATTTGATTCTCTGTTAAATAAGGAAACATGAATATCTTGGCATCTGCAAAGAAGGTAGTTTGCCATTGCTTTCGTTCTTAGCATTGACCATTCTGATCAATGAACGTAGCCACTGTCTCTCCCTCCCCCACCCCCCCACCCCCATAAAAATAAAAAAATAGAGCCTCTGCCTACCGTCGTGAAGCTGGAAACTATAGCCAACAACTATCTGTCGCCTGCTCTACATCTTCATCCACCACCTGCGGCCATGGCTTCACGTAACAATGATCGGGGGTGGGGGGGGGGGGGGCTAAACGGGTATAACACCTTGCCCAAGGGTGTCCCGTAGGCTAACGAAGGGAAGGAGGCACCTTACTTCTCTTTAGATAGGGGAAAACCCCTAAAACCCCATTTGACCTTCCACACTTCTAGTTCTGGAATGAAAGTACGAGGACATGTAAAAGAATTATTGTGGTCTTATACTTTCTTTAAGTGGGGTTGGGAGGGGGAAGGGGGGGGGGGGTATAACATTCTAGGCATTTTGGTTTTTCCAGATGATTCAGTCTTGTGAGAAAACTACACTTAACTGATTAACTTAACTGATCATCATCAAGTGCCGTGCCGACTGGCGTAGGCGTTCATGACTCTCCATAGATCTCGGTCTTTGGTTTTCTGGATCAACTCTGCTGTTAATATTCTTCCATGCCACCGTCGCAATCCATCCAGCATCATTTCTTTTGGTCTGCCTCTGCCTCTCTTCCCCTCGATCTTTCCAGTTGTCACGATGTTCTCCAGCGCCTCTTTTCTCATGACATGACCAAAAAAATGTTTGTCTCTTTCTTAGTGTTGTATATAATGTTCTATTTTCGCCAGTCTCTTTAAGGTATTCTTCGTTAGTTACTTTGGCAGTCCAAGGAATTCGCAACATTCGTCTAAGGAACCACATCTCTGTTGCTTCCAATCTCTTCCTAATTTGTTCATTTATATTCCAAGATTCACAGCCATACAGCAAAACAGGTTCTATATAGCTCTTCAGCACTCTCTTTCTTACATTCAATGATAGCGACTTTTTGCATAAGATATTCTTCATTTTTTGAAATGCAGCCTTTGCTTGCCCTATTCTGCTCTTAATCTCTGTTGTACATCTTCCATCTGATGTTATAAATGTTCCTAGGTATCTAAAATTATCCACTTGGTTAAGAATTTTTCCTTCTATTTCTATGTCACATTTTGGTGTCACCATTTTCTTTGATATCACCATTGTTACTGTCTTCTTGATATTCAAGGAGAGTCCTTTCTTTGCACTTTCTGTTACTACAATGTCCAACAATTGTTGTAGATCTGTTGCATTATCCGCTATAAATAATGTGTCATCTGCATAGCGTATATTAATTATATTATAACCTCCATATATTATTCCTGGCTTTCCTTTGATCTCTCTCATCATTACTTCGCTATAGAGGCAGAAGAGATCCGGTGACAAAACATCCCTGTCTTACTCCCAACTTTATGTGTTCATAATTTACTTCTTTATTTCCCATTTTAATTGCTGCTGTTTGGTTCCAGTAAATATTTTTTATTATTCTGAGATCTTTCCCATTAATGTTAATATCTTCCAACATTGTAATCAGTTCATCATGTTTTACTTAATCAAATGCCTTAATATAATCTATGAAGCACAAATATATGTCTTTCTTTGTCTCTACTGCTCTTTCTTATAGTGTTCGCAATGTGTATATTGCATTGTTTGTACCTTGTCGTTCCACAAATCCATACTGTTCTTCACCAATTTCCATTTGTACTTACTTCCTTGTTCTCCTAATTATAATTGTGAGTAGAAGCTTAGTGACATGATTTATGAGGTTAATCGTACGAAAATCTTCGCGTTCAATTGCTCCTGGTCATTTTGGTATAGCTATATATACATATTTCAACATATCGCTTGGTATATATCCACTGCTAAAATATCATTCACCATTTTGGTTAACATATCTACTCCAAATTCTCCCATCAATTCTAATTCTTCTATTATGATTCCATCTGGCCCTGCTGATTTTTTCTTTCTTCATATGCTTGGTTAGTTAGTTAGTTAGTCGACAGATCATCCTGATTGCACATCGAACCATTTAGTCCATAAGTGCTCGGATCCCCTCCTCAGCAAATCCCGCAGCGTGTAGCGGCTAACGACACCAGTTCTGTGTTGGTTTATCAATCTTCTTTGGCTTCCTGCGTAGTGTTCTTGTTTGGCCACCCTCTTTTAATTCGCTGTTCTCGCAGTCTGGTGATGGTTGTAGATTCACAGTCATCACTTGGTTCTCGCAAAAGTCTTACTTCTCGTAGAGCATTCAGAATGTCAGCCTAGTCCATGGCCAGTCCGCCCTCCACAGTAGTCTTACCTGCGAGATTGTCAGCCGGCTCATTTCCTTGTACTCCTGCATGCCCTGGTGTGACGAAACCACCCAGGGCACCTGTCTTTACTCCGCGGAAAATCCGGTACGGCGTAAATAGACGAATGGTCTCCTGTCTGATCTTAAAATAGCTAGGGGAAACCCCAGCTAAAGTAGTCCTTTCTAGAGAATTCGAGTATATTCTAGAAAGAAAGATCCAGAGTGTCTACGTGATGTGGGCAGTCACGTAGGACATCCATCCGCATAAGTTTCACGTGGATCTGAAATTCTCCGTGAACCAAGAGATTCTCAGGATTCGAGTGGGATTAGAAACTGCGCGCAATAGCACAGTTGAGCTCAGTCTCCAGCAGTCTTTCACTGAATACGGTCGCAATTTTCTGGCTGGGGAGAATTTATGTCTGCAACGCTTGCCAGGGCGTGACACCGATGCAGTCTATAATTGCAGTGACTCTTATCACAAGGTAAATGATAAAGTACTTAGAATATGTTTGTAGCGAAGTGCCGTCCGCGTACATGATTGTTAACGCGACGCGATGTTTTCTGCCCGACCGTCTGAATACATATTTAGCTGTATCGATCGGCTAGTGACTAACTAGGTCAAGAGGCCTACTGTGAATACAGGTGTTTGTTCGCACTGACACATTACGGCGTGTGTAGTTAGTAATACATGCTGAGTTCTGTAAAACAAACGTTATTGTAGGAATACTGAATAAAGTTGCTATATTGTTAATATTCACATTGATTGTTAGTACAGTATATTTACTAAGAATTTAGCACTGCTATTTGTGAGTGTGCTGTGGGTAATTTAATAACTATGTTTATCAAGAGTTCCTCGTTTGCATAGCTAGGGCTGTGTGGAATTCTTGACAATAGTTAGGCTGTGTGATATTAGTTGCATTACTAGTGATGAGTTGTCTGCCTTAGCACGCTAGTGATGTGTTCTTTGCTTAGCTAGATAGCGATGTAGCTTATGCATTAGATAGATAGTGCTTTATGAATTCCTGGAACCAAGGTGTTATGTTATTTCCTTCAGACGTGTAGTGAAGTAGTTACTATGTGAGGGTGACAGTGTTGTTACACCTCTATGTAGGAAAGCTTTGTAGTTACCTGATTGTGGTAGTCATGAATTACCTGTGGAATTATGATGTCACTACTTGCTGCTTTTGCATGCCCGGCCGAGTGTATTTTGCATGCCAGATCGCGTTGATTTTGCATGCCCGATCGTGTTTATTTTGCATGCCCGACCGAGAGTGATGCGACGCGTTGTAAACGAAGCCGTTGCGTTTGTACCAATCCGAAATACTAGCGAAACGTTGATGAATGACTCTACTTCTCTTCTCTTCTGTAAACCCAACCCTGCTAGTGGGGGAACACATCTACCATTAGGAGGGAGTTACATATGAGGGATTTGATCCACACTTACGGGAGCAATGAAGATTTAGGGGATGAGGTGCTGGATGCCATTCTAAACAGGATGACGTGGTCTAAATATTAAAGATAAGTAGGCGTGTTCTACGGTTATTTTTGGAGAACAGGAGGAATGGAATAACACCAGGAAGTAGGATCCAATGACAGAGTCAGACTACTCTGGTGCTATCGGGCCAGATGTTGCTCAGAAGAGTTACTTGACTATCTGCTTGCTCATTTAGGCACTCTCATGCATGTACCTCTTTGTTAGGAGAGGATCTACTATGTTAGAATGATGATCTATTATATCATTGTGTTATGATATTATGTACTGATGCATGTGATATTGTTGATGTGCATGTTAGTCGCAGTTGTAGCCTAATACTCTTACCGACCTTCTTGTTTCAGGATCAGTTTATACGATGGAGATTTAAGAGTTATACCATGAACTCTATTTGACCGGCTCGTTCCAGTGCCAGTTAATGTGATGTTTTGGGGCAATACTGGGAGCGGTCACATGAATCTGTGAGAGTCAACACATATGAGAAACCTGAGTTTTAGAAAGTCACCATGGGTCTAAGCTAAGACAACCACTACGAGTCCGACGAAGATTTGGTCAACAGATCCAGGTGGGTTCTAGGACTGATGCGTCTCCTGATTCACGTCGGTAAGGTCACTGGTAGATTTCTATGAAGACTCGAAGGTAACCCTTTATTAATATGTGCAGTCGTGATGACATTGTTTCAAGTTGAGTTGAAGGAAGTGAACTCTGTTGAACAGCAACTACTATGGCCAGTTTAAATATGTTTCAGGCCCGGCTGGGTCTTAGTGATGTCCAATGTATAGTGATTCATCTAATTTCTATGTGGATCTATATTTGTGATCATCTTAGAAACTTTGAACTGGGTCAGCGAACCACAACAGTAGTCGGCTATTTTCATGAATATCTGAGGAACATACATGTTATGGTAGGGAGCTATCACCTTCCTAGCAGCTGTTGTAGAACTGTGACATTGCTAATCTGCTGAGTCCTTAGCCTCCTTAAGTGGGGGTGTATAACTGTGACTTTGTTAATGTGCTGAGTCATTAGACTGCTAAGGTGGGTGTTAATGAACTGTGACATTGCTAATGTGCTGATTCATTACATTCCTACGCTGGAGTTATCAAACAGTGACAGTGTTAGTGAATTGCGCCAACGCTCCAGTCTTATGTTGCAGAAAAGTTCATCCAATTGACTTTGAGATGCCGAAGAGCATCAAGGCTCTTATCTTATCTAGTATTGTGCAGCAGTACTTATCATCAGATGGTTACACCTAGAATCCTAGGGTCGCCCATAAGTCATCAGTAGTACGAAATCTGTTGCTAGTGGTTCCGTCATCAAGGGATGACCAGAGAACATCGTTGAAGTGCCAGTCAGGTATCAGACATACGCCTGACTCGTCCGAGATCTTACTCACAGTAAGAGAGGGAGAGAACTCTGGAGAGGTCTACGACTTGGAGTTTATTTGCATCGGAGATTCCACCGGTGAGTGGTTAGCCACGACTGGACGACGGCACGAACATAATTTACATGCTCTATGATGATGACTGATCACCTGTAGATCTTCTCGCTGCTCTCATTCAGCGGGGTGTATATATTATCTTCTATCCAGGCTTTTCAGCCATCCCTCTCTGAGTTCAGTTTGACGTATTAAGAAATTAAATTTTGCTTTGTTGACCATGGCTTTGAGTACTAGTATGACTGTTGTCTTGTCCAAGCACCCTGTGGGTAAGAATCCATAGGTGGGGAAGGAAGGTCCGCTGTCCCGGCTTGTGTGGGGCCCTGTAGAATGAAAGTCCTATTGGGGTGGTCGGACCAAAGGCTGGGGATATTAACTATTAGTAACATACCTGTCCAAGCCCCGGGGGTCATGTTACGCCTTGTACGAAGATGAAATTAATCTTTGCCAGTCGAGACCGCTCAAGAGACAGCAACCATTCTCTTCGGATCTACCCCATCTCTATGCTCATTGAGTCGCTAAGGAAACATGCCCTAGTGAATGTATGTGCCTCGAGCCATGTTATTACTTACTGCTATGACTTCCATAGTCAGGCTACTTGTGGTCTCAGCAAAGGCAACAGAGTCCTCCTTCACAATTATCCCTGCGGCCTGAGCCGTAAAGGCCCATGAGCTTCTCACATGGAGGACGACTGACCCATCTGTGTAAATAACAGCATCACCGTCTAGCGAATTCTCGAAAATCAACGCTTGTACTTCCGCCTCCACAGCAGCCGGATTTTCTTGTCTGCATTTTCTTTCTAGTTGGATGCAAACTTGAAAAGGATGTGCTGAAATCTGTTGGCACTTGTACCCACTCCTCGCCAGGTTCTATGTCCTCAAGTGAACACACCTGTTGAGGAATGTCTTCGGCTTGACCCATCCACGACAGTCCTCTTTTTAACCTGCTGCCCTTCACCTTCATAATTTCACTATGCAGTGGATGTTGTGTGTTTGCGTTAACACTGAGGTAGGTGCGTGCTCTGCAAACTTGTATTCCAACTTTAATGGTTGGAAAATCAAGAAGGTAGCGCATCGCTCTGCATGCTGTATCTCTTGTACATCCAAGAATAATGCGCGTAGCTTCATTCTGTATCCTTTCCATTCTTTCTATCTGCTTACGGCTGAGAGTCAGGATTGCCATCGCGGACTCAAAAACAGACATGACCAGCCCCTCGTATAGAAGACATAGATGGCGCTGCTCAAAGTTTGCTGCCGCCATCACCCGCATCGCAGCCAAACCCCGCTTGGCCTTTGTTACCACCTGGTCTATGTGCTCATTATAAACAAGGCTTCGATCAAAACGTATCCCCAGGTAATTCATTGTCTGCGTTCTTTCCGCCGACTCTGATCACAGCTTTACAGTTAGTGTTGGAGTGTTGACAATATGATTATTCAACGAGAACCAAGTCACTGTTGCCTTTGTTGGGTTGACTATTGCCCCAGCTTCAACACACCAAGTACTTATGCTATTAAGTTCGGTTTGTAGTTCCACAGCAACCTGATCTCTATCCTTACCCTGATGATACACTAAAACATCGTCGGCATATGGCAATGTCCTACCAGCTCCAGTGATCTGCTCACTGGTGTTTCTCACTGTGTAGGCGTTGAACAGTACCGGAGATAATGGTGATCCCTGTGGTAGGCCAGGATATATTGTTGTTGGTTCCGAAGTCTAACTGCCACATCTAAAAACTACTTTCCGTTGGAAGAGGGCTGCAGCGATCCAACTAAGGAGGAATGGATTTATTTTGAGTTCAAGAAGCTGAAGCATTAAAAAATCAAATGGCACTCTGTTGTACGCATCCTCAAGATCAATCGCTGCAGCAAAGGATTCAATGCCTGAGTGGAAACCTTCATAGACATCATGGGCAAAAACTGCTACATTCGTCCAGGTTTTTCTTTTTTGACGGTACCCAACCAGGGTAGGTGGGAAAACAACTTGCCTCTCTAGCTGGCTTGATATTTTCCTGGCAATTAACTTCTCCAGCAGCTTGCCTATTGTATTCTGCATGGTTATAACTCGATATCTCTGAATTTTTGTGTGGTCTTTGCCATGCTTCGGCAAGGGAATCAGATAGCTGTTTAACCACTCCTCCTTGATGCTAGCACTCCCTATACTGTTGTTGTACATGTCTGCTAGTTTCTCTAGCTCGATGTCGTTGATGTCGTCGTATCTTATGCCACAGGCCCCGGAGAGCTGTTTTTTGATCGTCGAATCACAGCCTTGATTTCTTTCACTGTCACTGTGTCTTCATCCGAAGTATTCTGGGCCTTGCGCCTGTCTGAGGTGACCTTCTTGGCAAGATTTTTTCCTCCCATGTCTGTCTGGTTGCTCTGCTCTAGATAGAGATCAAAGAGGGCTTTTCCCTTGTCCTCGTCAGTCCTCTGCCAGATGAGGTCAGCACCTTGGAAGTCAGAAATGCTCTTATTCTCGACTACCCCATTCATGCTTTTATGTAGTCGCCAGAACAATTTCAGTGACTTGTCTGTGCTTACTCTTTGACACACCTCTGCCTATTTTTCTTTTTTAACCACTTTGACCAGTTTTTTATTATTTTAAATAGCTTACTTTTGTGTGCATCTCTCTTTCTAAGTGCATGCAGGGACTAGGATGACCAGCTCTGTTCTTCTTGGCATTTTGCCATCTCCTTACAGCACTACGCTTATCCACCCAAGCCTTCTCCACCTCGAAAATCCACCACGGTGGCTGCTCCCATCTTTTTTTCCTGCCCAGAAGCTTTCTGCGCTTGTCACGTCTTATTTTACTCACCACATCTTGCCCTGTACAGTCATACTGGAAAGTCTTGACCGTTAGCTTGTGCTGCCTGGTTCCGCCTTTCTCCACCAATATTCTGCAAAGGTGGTGGTAGCTGCCGTGGTGTCCTAGGACACCTTATCTACACACTGTAGTGAGTGAAGGAGAAACCAGCATCAGATCAATAGCTCTGTCCTCATCGCCTGGACGGCATGCTTTCCTGGTGACACAGCCACTGTTGATACAAACCAGGTCAATGGTTCCAAGTGAAGTCTCTAGCTCCCCCCTCCCCCCTGTGTGGTGGAGGAAATGTTTCCCCATGATATGCCTTTAGCGTTGTTATCGCCACAGAAAATAACATTTCTCTCGTGACCTAATATGTCACTTAAGCACTGCCACTTCTGGGAATCCAAACTCGCGTTGCGGGCATAAACACAAACCAACACGAGTGGTAGACTGGATTGAACTCTTACCGCCTGTATTTGTATGTCGTCACTGTCCCAATAGGACATGTCTAGCATTGACGCCACCATGCTGTCGCGAATGAGAATCGCCATTCCCAGATGTCGTCTGTTGTAGAAACATTTGAAGCCGGCTATTCGGAGCAGCTGGTCACCCAGTCTCGTCTCCTGGAGCGCTACAATGTCATTCCTGTAAACCAGGGTTTCTGGATGCGGTTTCAAGATGGCGACGGACGGCCGTGTTGTTTTGTGATTGATAAATAGTCCGCGTAGGAGATGGATTTATTCATCTCTTGCATGCAATTTCTGTGCCAGTATGTAAAACCAGGAGTTTCTACTCAAAATCTGCGCCGATGTTACGGAGTTTCGTGCATTGAGCGAAGCAATCCTTGAGTGAATTTTTCACAGCGTGTGTGGTTCTGTGGTTTTCGTTTTTTTTTACATGGCTGAACAACGTGTATTCTCCGAGCGGTCGGCAGTCAACCTAACAAGGCAACGTGGGCGCTGGGCAGGAAGCAAACGACAAGGTAAGCGTGGTGGTTTAAGGCGTTTTAGACTCAAGTGTGACCGTCTGGGACTCAGGAATATCCATATGATGAGAATATCCGTGATGAGTGTGGGTGATGGATTAGGGTATGTGTGTGTGTGGGTGGGGGATATGTCTGGCTGGGTGGGGGTGTGTGTGGCTGGATGGAGGATGTATGTGTGGGCAGTGAGGGTGATTGTAGTTTAGGGATGTGTGGATGGGTAGGAGATGTGTGAGAAGATGTGTGTGTGGGTGAGGGATGTGTCTTTGGGATGTGTGTGGGTGAGGTGGTGTGTGGGAGGGGAGCTGGCAGTGGATAAAATATGTGTGTGGGTGGGGGTGTGGTTGTGTGTGCGGGTGGGTGAAGGATGTGTGTGAGGGTGGGGGATGTGTGTTTAGATGGGTGGTTGGGGTGTGTGGGTGTGGGTGGGTAGATAGGAGATGTATGTGTTGATGAGTGGGTGAGGGATGTGTGGGTGTTAGTGGTTGAGGGATAAGTACGTGTGTCTAGGAATGTGTGAGGGCATGAGTGTATGGGTTGGGGATGTGTGTGTGGGTTGTGCGTGGATGGGAGGTGTGTGTTTGTGAATGGGGGATGTGTTGGTGGGTGGGATGTATGTGAGGGATGTGTGTATGGGTGGGGAGATTGTGCGTGGGTGTGGATGTGTGCATATGGGTAAGGGTGTGTGGTTAAGGGATGTGTGGCTGGGGGATAATTGGGTGGAGGATCTGTGGTTGGGTAGAGGATGTGTGGGTGGGTGATTGTATATGAGTAAGGGTGTGTGGTTAAGGGATGTTTGGTTGGGGGATGGGTGGGTAGAGGATGTGTGGGTGGGTAGAGGATATGTGGGTGGGTGAGTGTGTGTAGGTTAGGAGATGGTGGGGGATGTTTGTAGGTGTGGGCTCGGGATCTGTGAGTGGGCTGGGGGAGATGGGAGATTATGTGGGTGGGTTCGGAATTTGTGTGTGGGTAGGTGCGGGATATGTGAGTTGACGGGGAGATGTGTGTGTCCGTGGGGGATGTGTGGCTGAGGAATGTGTGTTTGGCTGGGTGGTTGGAGGTGTGCGGGTGGAGGAGGATATGTGGGTGAGTGATTGTTGGTGGGTAATGCGACGGGTAGAGGATATGTGAGTGGGTGGGAAAATGTGTGTTGGTGGGTGGATGTGTGTGGGTGGGGGATGTGTGGGTTTGGGAATGTATGTGTGTTTGGGGTGTGGGTGGATGGGATTTGTGGTGGGTGAGAGGTGTGTGTGGGTTGGGAGATGTGTAGGTGTAGAGATGTGGTGGATGGGTGGGGGATGTATGTGTGTGTGTGTGTGGGTTATGTGTGTGGTTGGGTGGAGGAGTTGGAGTGAATGGGGAATGTGTGGGTGGGTGGTGGATGTGTCACATAACATAGTAATATGCATTGTTTATGTTTACAAAATTCATGTGAAAATGTTTTTTCCTATGTACTGTTGATGAAAGAAAGATGAATGATTGGAAGGGCCGAATGTAAGACGGGCCTGCGTGCCCAATTTGTTACCCTTTGAAAATAAAGTCTGTTCGTTTGTTCGTTCGTTCGATTCTGTATTGGAACTGCACCAGCGTAAAACAACGGTGCCCTATTCTTCATATGCTTGATGGCGTCATCAAATTCTTCTTTTAGAATAGGTGGACCTTCCAAGTTACTTTCTTCTGTTAATTCCGCCCTTTCTCCATCATATAAGTCTCTTATATACCCATTCCACCTCTCTATTATAGCATTATCCTCCAATAATATATTTCCTGGTTTTGATTTTAAACAACCTGTATTTATTCTTATTTTTCTTCTTGTAATCTCACTGATTTGTTTGTGCATATTTTTGTATCTTTAATAGAATTAAATTCAATTTGCTTGCACTATTCATGTAACCAATTTTCTGTTGCATTCACACAATTATTTATTATTTCTTTATTTATTTAATTCTATGCATGCTTGTCATGTTTACTCTATTTTCTTTTGGCTATCAACTTTAACATTTCTTCAGTCATCCATTTTTTCTTTGCCTTTTGGTTTCTCTCCGGTAATATTTCTTTGCTCGTTTGATGAATTGAATCCCTTAACATTTCCAATTGTTCGTTTGTATTCTGTATTTTAGCTATTGCATTATACTATTTTTCACAATCACTCTGTATTGTTCTTGAATTTCTTATCTACTTTCAAAACCTCTTTATTAAGTCTCATGTTTCTAACCACTTTTTCTTCTTCTATTCAGTCTTAGTTTTATTATACCACATAGTGATACATGATCACTATTACAGTCAGCACCCGGCATTGTCTTTACAATAATTAACGCATTTCGAAACCTTTTATTAATGAGTATGTAGTCACTTTGGTTGAGTATTCTCTTATCAGGGTTTTTTCATGTGTAAAGTCGATTTTTATGGTGTTTAAACCAGGTGTTTCCATTATCATATCATTGATATTTGCCCATTCTTTAAGTTGTTCTCCTCGTTCATTTTTTGTACGTAAACCATAATTTCCCACTATATCCGCCATTATTCATTTTCCTACTTTTGCATTAAAATCACCTAGTATTTTTTTTATATCTTGTGATTTAATTTGATTTGAGACATTGCCATGTCTACTTCATCGTAAAAATGTATTTTTTCATCACTACTGCTTCTTGTTGGTGCGTATACTTGTACAATATTTATATCTATTCGTTTGCCTTTCAATGTGACCATAATATCTCTGTCTGAAATACACAAGTAACCATTAATTAATTTGGCTGTTTGTTGATCAAATATTAGCTCTACTCCTTTTTCGTGTGTATCCCCTCCAGAATAAATTATTGTGTGTTTTTCGTTTATAATTTTGCCTGATCCATTCCATCTCACCTCACTTACGCCCAGAATATTCATTTTCATATTTTCAATTTCACTTAACGTTCTAACATTCCATTTAAACATATTTGTTTTAATTAAGATGCTGCCTTCAGTCTTTGGATGACTATTTGGTGGCACTCGTGGCACTTGACTGTCCCGACCGGACGAGGATGCCCTAAAACAGTCAGTCGTTTACTGACATTGAAGTGTGTTTAGTCATGAAGACTTGGGAAGATAATGTGATGGTTTCCCCTTGCCTTCCACATCCACATGGAGTTCTGTTACCTCAGCCTTTGACAGCCCAATCCGACTGTCAGGACAAGTGAGTACCCTTCTCTGCCCAGCTGCAGAGATGTCCAATTATCTTGTTAGAAGAATATGTACACCTCTGAAGTAGAACGGTGAGAAGAACTCAAGATGATCGGTCTTTCATCAGGTAGAGTGTAATCTCTGTTCGTGCGTGAGTCCAGTCGTCGCAGGTAACTCACCCGGCCAGTTTCCTGTACTGTAGACCTCTTCCGTGTCGACACTGCCGCCGTCTTCAAAGTTTACCTTGTGTAAGAAGAGATCAGGACAGCCATGCTCTTGCCCGATGTCTAACTGCTACTGCAACACACTGATTTGATGTCGTCACCCGGTGACGTAATCAATCACACCAAAGTTCTGATGAAATAGGGTGACCCTATGATTCAAGGCGTCCCCTCTGACGTTAACACTGTAGAGCAAACTAGAGCGTGGTAGCTCTTCCGCGAAATACAATCACTGGAATAATGTAATCAACAGCATCCAATAGGAGCGTGGTGCTCCAATTACTAGAACGGTCTCTGGGCTGTTCTCAACAGTCTACACATGGAGTGTGGTAGCTATCTACCATAACAGTGTTCACTAGTTCCCCAAAAATGAAGACTACCATTGGAGTTGCAACAATAAGGACAAGTTCAATGTTGAAAAGATGTGTCGATGGGGATATAACCTGGAACTGGATAGCTCTCTACCCTGTCCACATCGATAAGACCTAGCTTGGTCTAAAATATTCTGATAATTGCCATCGTTGTCGAAGATTAATAACAAGTCAATTCAGCATACTCCCTTGGAGTAATATCATCAATTAGCATACACAGTCTCTACGCAAAGTACTTCCTAGGAGTGTACCTGAAAACCTTTCAGGCATTAGTCTATCATAGATGCATCAGCTGCAGATCCCCTCTGGATCACTCAACTTCAATCGCCAGACTACGTACAGTGTACTTGGGTGAACACACCGTGAAATTAATCATCACTCCTGTGTCTCATATGCGTTGACTCTAGTATATGTATAATCATGGAACCACTGCCAGTAGAAACACAAGTCATCATAATGATTTGCACTGGAGCCAGCTGGTCCATACACATTTCAAAGTGGTATTTTCAGAATCTTCAGCAATCAAACATATCATGAAAACAAGGACGCCGGTGAGAGCATGCTGCTACAACTGCTACTTACATGCACATCAACATAATCACACACACCAGATATATATATATATATATATATATATATATATATATATATATATATATATATATATATATATATATATATATATATATACATAAGAAAATGATATATACGATCATCTATCTTAGCAAAGATGTTTATGCATAAAGGTGCATCAGTGAGCAAGCAGCAAGTCGAATATCTCGTCTGGGACACCATCTGTCCCTAAGAACCGGTGTAGTCCGTCTGACCCTGGTTATTGAAGTCTACGCCCTTGTGCAATCTCCTTTCTTCATCTATTCTTATAATACACCTACACCCTAATTCAGTGTAAGGGTTTTATTTAACTTTGGAGGTGTCCAGCCCGACAATTCCTCCTCAATATCATAACACAACAATTAATTAATTACTTAACCTATTCATTAATTAATTAAATCATAATTCATTAATAACTCAACAGTATTAATAAATTAAATAATAAAGCAACGCTTTGGTTCTGGGATCTTTGTCCCGGCACAGATAGAACCTCTCTTGATGATCCCTTCAGCTTGAAGGTCAAGATTGCATAGGCCTATCCCATATTGGTGGCAATCCACCCCCGTTGTCTGTTCCCCCAGATCAGATGTGGATAAAGAGTTAGCGGCTTCCATGGCGTGTTAGGCCACGCTATATCAATTAGAATGGCACCCGGCAACTCATCTCATAAATCCCCCTTGTCTCCCTGTAAGTGTAGCAAAGCTCTCTTCTGTAACACCCTTCCCCCATTAGATATGACCCCGAGTAACAGGATCGGGTTTACAAAGAGGAGTAGAGCATTCATTAAACGTCTCAATCGAATCTCGGTTCGGTACAAACGCAACTTTAACCGCCTCGTTCGAATCTCGGTTCGGTGCACACACAAACCCCCTCGGTTACGATGCGTCGTCTCATTACCGGTCGGTCAGTCGGACTGAGCAAGTAGTAATAGCATCGCAAATCCACCAGCATAAATAACTTATCATAATCATTGTGTTTGTGTCAGGTCTTAGTCAGATATGACTGAACTACCGTATAACAGTAGACAGTACTACCTGCTTTCTGTTAGCGCCGAACATTGGGCGGCGCTTACCAAAACCGACACCCCACATTGTGCCAACGGCTTCGGGTGGAATAGCGCAAATGGGAGGGTACAAGCCTTAGCCTGGTGCGAGGAAATGCAACCTAAAGACAAAATGTCATAGCAGGGCAGACCAGGCCTTAAGCCTTGGTTGGCGGCCGGTCTAGGATCGAAGCTCCGACAGGCGGACAATTAGAGCATTGCTTTGCTGATACGGCAGCTTCTACATCTTGTCTTGTTCCAGATGTAGGGGTGTTACCTTTCTTCTGGAGTGAACTAGGCCGGCCGAGAGAGGGAACAGGCTGCATGGGCAACACATGATCTCTATATTTAAGCCCAGGCTTTGCGCTATAGAGAGGCAATAACTCCATCCCTTACAAACTATCGTCTGTCAAGACGGCAAGGTGCCAGTGATGAAAAATGATAGTCATTGTAACTAGAAGCCACTCCTATCTAGGAAGAGTAACAGCACTGTTACCTTAATACAACAATCACGTCATTGCGCGTCCAGATGAAAATCACACAAAACCTTGGTTCCTTGAAATAGCACAGCTTCCTCTAGCTAAGCATATCACACACTACTAGCTGTCAATAAGCCTTTGCCAAATCACTAACTAGCTAAAGCATGCATCACATTATTAACTAGCCGCAGCATAGATCACACAGATAACTGGTACTATTAGTGTTGGAACTCTTCGCTGGCAGCTGAGGATGGGGACGGAGCGCTTATGGGAATGCCCCGAATGCTGTGATGTCGGTTCCTAAATTAATCAATCAATCAATCAGCATTGATCACAGTACTAGTTAACTAAGCATATAACCTAGCATTAGTTAAGTGAAACATATATCACATTGCTAGATCACTACAGCATACATCACATTGCTAACTGGCTACCGCCTATAACACATCACCAACCACAATAATATCTAGCTATTCAATCAATAAACAAGTGGGTCAACTCACCTGTTACGCGCATAATGAATAGATTACAAACAGTACACTTATAAATAGCAGTCACTGCGTCACGCTTTCCTAGCATTTAGAAAGCTTTGACAAATAAATATAAATATTAGCTACACACCAAGAGTATGTTTATGTTCCTAGGCAATGCCTCCTAAAGGACTTATAAGTACCTATAATCTACACATGCTCAGTGTGTTAGCTGGACAACACCTGTAGTTAAACTTTGGGCTTCTGACCTAGATTCAGCCGATCAATTAAGCTAATTAATTGTTCATAAGATCGGGCAGAAATCTTCGCGGGCCGGTAAACGTTATTTAACGGAACGCGGTGCGTTTAGAACAAATTCTAACTACTTATTTCATTTACCTTCTTCTTGAGACACGGCAAATATCCGTTGAATGGCTGTCGGGCGCTGGCACGCCTTGGAGACATCATTTCAACAGGCCTGACATTGCGACCGTCTTGGTCGGCTGGAAGTTGGCGACTGACTAAACTAAGCCACACAGTGGAGTTTCGAAGTCCACTCGACCCACGAATTTCGACTACTCACGGAGACCACCAGATTCCCGAGACACACCTTCTACGAGAGTCCCTCGTGACGAGAATGATCTCGTAAACACAACCGATCATTTCTCAGGGTGTTTCTCGAAACCGAATTTAGGACGGGGTTCCCCAGGATATTATTAGCCTGGACGGGAGACCACTCGCCTAGCGCCGGCCGATAGGAAATTCCCAGTGTGAAGGCATGTGCTCTGGGTCATTTTGTCACGGTCGGAGATCTTGATTTGATACAGCTGATCTTTCGGATGTGTTAGTTAGTCGACAGATCATCCTCGTTGCACATCGGACCATTCAGTCCATAAGTGCTCGGATCCCCTCCTCAGCAAATCCCGCAGCGTGTAGCGGCTAACGACGCCAGTTCTGTGTTGGTTTATCAATCTTCTTTGGCTTCCTGCGTAGTGTTCTTGTTTGGCCACCCCTCTTTTAATTTGCTGCTCTCGCAGTCTGGCCATTGTTGTAGATTCACAGTCATCACTTGGTTCTTGCAAAAGTCTCACTTCTCGTAGAGCATTCAGAATGTCAGCCTGGTCCATGGCGCGTCCGCCCTCAACAGTAGCCTCACCTGCGAGCTTGTCAGCCCGCTCATTTCCTTGTACTCCCGCATGCCCTGGCACGAAGATGAAACTAATCTTTGCCAGCCGAGACCGCTTCAGAGGCAGCAACCATTCTCTTCGGATCGACCCCTCCTCTATCCTCTTGATCATGTTCATTGAGTCGCTAAGGAAACAAGCCCTAGTGAATGTCTGTGTCTCGAGCCATGTTATTGCTTTTCTTACTGCCATGACTTCCATGGTCAGGCTACTTGTGGTTTCAGTGAAAGCACCAGAGTCCTCCTTCACAATTCTCCCTCCGGCCCGAGCTGTAAAGGCCCATGAGCTTCTCACATGTCGGATGACCGACCCATCTGTGTAGATGACCGCGTCACTGTCTAGCGAATTCTCGAAAATCAACGCTTGTACTTCAGCCTCAACAGCAGCCGGATTTTCTTGTCTGCATTTTCTATCTAGTTGGATGCAAACTGAAAAGGATGTGCAGAAGTCTGTTGGCACTTGCACCCACTCCTCGCCAGGTTCTAAGTCCTCAAGTGAACACACCTGTTGAAGAATGTCCTCGGCTTGACCCATCCACGACCGTCCTCTTTTTAACCTGCTGCCCTTCACCTTCCTAATTTCACTATGCAGTGGATGCTGTGTGTTTGCGTTAATTCTGAGGTAGGCGCGTGCCCTGCAAACTTGCATTCTCTCTTCAATGGTTGGAAAATCAAGAAGGTAGCGCATCGCCCTGCATGCTGTATCTCTTGTACATCCAAGAATAATGCGCATAGCTTCATTCTGTATCCTTTCCATCCTTTCTATCTGCTTATGGCTGACAGTCAGGATTGCCATTGCATACTCCAAAACAGACATGACCAGCCCCTCGTACAGAAGACATAGATGGCGCTGCTCACAGTTTGCTGCCGCCATCACCCGCATCGCTGCCAAACCCCGCTTGGCCTTTGTTATCACCTGGTCTATGTGCACATTATAAGCAAGGCTTCGATCAAACCGTATCCCCAGGTAATTCATTGCCTGCGTTCTTTCCACCGTCTCTGAACACAGCATTACAGTTGGTGTTGGATTGTTGACAATATGATTATTCAACGAGAACCAAGTCACTGTTGCCTTTGTTGGGTTGACCATTGCCCCAGCTTCATCACACCAAGTACTTATGCCATTGAGTTCGGTTTGTAGCTCCACAGCAACCTCCTCTCTATCCTTACCCTGACGATACACTAAAACGGATGTGTGTTATCCATAAATACAACCAAAACAATGACGTCACCGCCGATGCACAAAAGCTTTAATCAC
Source organism: Cepaea hortensis (assembly GCA_963921405.1). Classification (NCBI taxonomy): domain Eukaryota; kingdom Metazoa; phylum Mollusca; class Gastropoda; order Stylommatophora; family Helicidae; genus Cepaea; species Cepaea hortensis. Next base: position 87,327,478 of record OY992895.1, on the reverse strand, counting down.
TGAGTTAGAGATTACTCTAGAATAAAAGTTAATTATACGATAGAAGTAATGGCTTATTTACTAGAATCGATGGTGTGAAACATACAAAGTATACAATGAAGAAGCACATGATTTAAATAATGGCCTCCACGTTTCTGTTGTTTCTATATCAAATCCCATCAATTCCGAATTCATAAATATTGTGGAAAGATGCTACGTTTGAATTGAACTTAACTGATGTGATGATTAATCTTCTTAAGCTGCTTCCCGTACATAAAATGGGCTAATAAATCGCCGAAATGTTGTCATTGTGTTATTATACATGTCTGCTACCATATTAACAACTTGTAAGTCAATACTATGACACAGCCCCACTTCCCATATTTCTTCTTTCATTTTTGTTTGGTCCAAAGCTACTGTTTATTTGAAACTGAATCAGTGAAACAGTCTGCCACAAATAGCACTGGTATTTAGATGGGGCAGACATGGGGCACAGTGCAGGTCCTATAAGCTATAGGGTAGCCACATAGTAGCAGTAGTCAACACTGCTTGTGGACTCTCCACATATGGACCTGGTCTTATCATCATCATCATCATCATCAGGTGTCATGTTGATCAACATGGGCGGTCATGTTTCGCCATCTCAAACGATCACCAGAGTCGTGGATAAACTGCGTGTCTTTATTCTCGACCGTGCTATGTGGTCAAGCCATCCAGGTATTTACTTCTCTGCCTTCCCTTGTTCTTTTCCACTCAATCTTGTCAGTTGTCACGAAGTTCTCCAGTTTATTTCTTTTCATAACGTGCCAATACAATCTTTTTTGTCTACTTCTAATTCATCTAAGGCTGTTCGAAATAGAAGAGCGGGAGTGTACATAGAATACCCAAATAATACTAGGGGCACGGCCAGAGTTCCAACAGGAAAATACTGCCATAACTATGATGCTGAAATTGAGGCAATCAAGATAGCAACAGAGAAATTACAAAATACCAGCCATGGTACACAACCTGTGGTGATATTGACAGATGCAAAATCAGTAATAGAGGCGCTCCTGTCTTGGAAATTGCCAGTTCTAAGGGCACTACTTTCTGAACTTAGCAGTCAGCACAAGGTCACCATACAATGGATACTATCCCACTGTGGAGTGCCCGGAAACGGCAGAGCTGATCAATTGGCAAAGGAAAGAGCAAAGGAAGAACGACCTAATGTGCCCATTACATACCACCAAAAGAAAAGAATGATCAAATCAGTCAGAAAGCCACCAATCCCTACTCAAGACGACTACCATGTTTTGGACAGACCAGAAAAGGTCATTATTCTGCGCCTCAGAACGCACCACATGCATGCAAAATTCAAAATTGGTGACTCAGCCATGTGCACATGTGGTTTGGCGTCGCAGACAGCAGAGCACACACTCCAGGACTGCCCAAACTACAACATATCCAGGCAAACCTTCTGGCCTAGAGAGACAACAGTGGAAGATAAACTTTATGGACCGCTGAATGAACTAAAAAAGACTGTTAGATTCATACAAGAGACAACATTGCAGTTATAAACATATTTCAAGCGAACGAAAGAAGAAGAAGAAGAATCTAATCAGTTTACGATTTTAATTTGCTTATTGTAGGACTTGCTGATTGGTTTTTCTGTCTGTCCATGGTTTTCTTTGCATTTTACTCAGAAACCACATTTCCACTGCCAGTATATGTTTCTCATCTTGTCTGCTTATTGTCCACTTCTCACATTCCTACATACGTGCATGTTAGATGTAGCACTTCAACACTCTTTTTTGTCTTAGCAATTAACATCTCTTTATTAATCAGTATGATTTCCATCTTGCAAATGACTACTTTTGCCATGACAATACTTGTTCTAGATAGTTCTCCTTGAACTGACAATGAAAAACACAACAAATACTTGTAACGAAGAACATGAAGGCTAACGGCATAGAGCGCCCATGAATTGATTTAGACATTGAATAATAAGTAACAGATGGTGTGTACAACAGAAGCTCTATAGATTACCTGTGGCAGAGGCATTGATGTGAACTCTGAGCCAAGTGAACAGGTATATCCTTTCTAATATGACAGTCACCTGGTTTCCCTGTAACCTGCTGGGTGTGACACACGTAATTTCATTAGCATCCGTCAGATCTCCGGCATAAGGTTGTGTTACTTGATTGAAGGCTAAGTCATCTGTAATGTTAATGTGTCTGAAGATTAAGTCATCTGTAAAGATAATATTAGACTGAAGGCTAAGTCATCTGTAAAGTTAATGTGATTGAAGTCTAAGTCGTCTGTAAAGGTAATATTTGACTCAATTTTTGCCTAGATATGTTGTAGTTTGGGCAGTCCTGGAGTATGTGCTCTGCCGTCTGCCACGCCAAACCACATGTGCACATGGCTGAGTCACCAATTTTGAATTTTGCATGCATGTGGTGCGTTCTGAGGCGCAGAATAATGACCTTTTCTGGTCTGTCCATAACGTGGTAGTCGTCTTGAGTAGGGTTTGGTGGCCTTCTGACTGATTTGATCATTCTTTTCTTTTGGTGGCATGTAATGGGCACATTAGGTCGTTCTTATTTTGCTCTTTGCTTTGCCAATTGATCAGCTCTGCCGTTTCCGGGCACTCCACAGTGGGATGGTATCCACTGTATGGTGACCTTATGAGGACTGCTAAGTTCAGAAAGTAGTGTCCTTAGAACTGGCAATTTCCAAGACAGGAGCGCCTCTATTACTGATTTTGCATCTGTCAATATCACCACAGGTTGTGTACCATGGCTGGTATTTTGTAATTTCTCTGTTGCTATCTTGATTGCCTCAATTTCAGCATGGCAGTTATGGCAGTATTTGGGTATTCTAAGTCGTCTGTAGAAGTAATATTTGACTAAAGGCTAAGAAATCTTCAAAGGTAATTATACGGCAAGTTTGTCGCCATCACATAATTATTTTACATTTTGAGCGCAATATCAGTTCAATGTAACAAACATTGACAATGTCCTGTTTGTCTTCTTGTTTGTTACATTTAGTTTAATGTAGTAGTTAGCAAACTAAACTAAATGTAACAAACATGGAGACAAACAGGACGAAATCATTTCAAATTAAATCACTAATGTCTATAGTAAAGTAAAGTAAGGCAAATTTATGTTAAGGTAAGTATACTAATTAAAGTAAGTTATAAGAAATTAAGTAAAATAATTACAATAAAGTAAAGTAAATAAAGTAATTCAAGCAAGCAGAATCAAGTAAGTAAGTAAAGTAATTAGAGTAAAGTAAGGCAAAATAAAGTAAGTAAAGTAACGAAATTAAAGTGATTAAAGTCATTATAGTAAAGTAACGTAAAGTAAAGTAAGTAAAGTTAGTAAATTAAAGTAATGAGAGTAATTATAGTAAAGTAAAGTAACATAAAATAACGTGAAGTAAAGTAAAGTAAAGTGATTAAAGTAATGATAGTAAAGTAAAGTAAAGTAATTCACGTAATTATAGTAAAGTAAAGTAAAATAAAGTTGAGATGAGTTGAGCTGAGTCAAGAACCGACATCACTGCAATCAGGACATTCCCATACGTGCTCAGTCCCCTCGTTCAACGTAAAGTAACTAAATTAAAGTGATGCGAGTAATCATAGTAAAGTAAAGTAAAGTAAAGTATAATAAAATAAAGTAAAGAAAAGTATAGTGATTAAAGTAATTATAGTACAGGAAAGTAAAGTGACTCAAGTAATAATAGGAAAGTAAAGTAGGGTGATTCAAGTAATTATAGTAAAGTAAAGTGATTCACGTAATTATAGTAAAGTAAAATAAAATTATTCACGTAATTATTGTAAAGTAAAGTAAAGTACAGTGATTCAAGTAATTATAATAAAGTAAGGTAAAGTTATTCATGGACTCCCTGGCGAAGGAGTTAACGACTTTTTTCGTAATCCCGTATATCCACGTGAGGAAAACAACTGCGCGAGATTCGTAGGCGGATCGCGTTGCGTTGGTTATATATGGAATATATGAGCCGGTCGCTCAGAAAGCAATTGCAAACTACTGAGCGTAATCTTGCCAAGAACATCAACAGAACCTGAAAAATGCTGGTGTTGACTCCAATGTCCTGTAAGGTATATGCAACTAAAAAAAAAAGGTAAAGTAAAGTAAAGTGAGTAAAGTAAAGTAAAGTAAAGTAAAGTAAAGTAAAGTAAAGTAAAGTAAAGTAAAGTGATTAAAGTAATTATGGTAACGCTAAGTAAAGTAAACAGCTTGACAAGTATTGTTGTTAACTGACTCGCAGAGTCAGATTTTTATAGTCTGGCGTTGGCGATCATGTCTGTCCACAAATTTATGTCTCTGTCAGAGTGTTGGGGAATAGGAACAGGACACGGAGAGGACAAGGGACAGAATAGAGTCAATGACTGCAGATAACGATAGACAGGACATGGGTAAGGGCACAAGGATGTCATAAGACAGGACATTTGCAGGACGGTCGAGAGATTAGAGACAGGACATCGGTGGGGACACAGCGATGTCAGAGACAGGACACCGACAGGACAAGACCTAGTGATATAATGGGACATAAGTTCACGGAACGCTGTCCTGAACTGACTAGACGGGATTACACCAAACGACCCAACACAACACGGGCGGACTAACGCACTACGTGACTGTTGAGACAGCCCGAGTTGTCACGAGGGACAAGTGGTCTAGGACCACAAGACGAACTGACCAGTTTGAAAACGTCAGACGGGACTCGGACAGTTTAGAAGTAGGATCGCTGTGTGTTCTGGAGCGAGTGTATAGCTTTTGCGGGAGTGCTAGTTGAAAATAGCGATTAATTGTGTGAAGGGATTGTGTCAACATCCTACATTGCATACAGGCATTCTCGACTTCATCCACACCTCAACGAAACAGTAATTGCATGGATGGAACAATTTTACTTTATTACAGGCGAACCTGCTATATTCATACAAACATGATCAGGCGATAACGCCCTGACAAAATATACAGTTGTCGCCTTTCTCACACGAAACTCATACGCCTTCAGATATAACTCAACTTTCACTATTTGTAACATGCGCCCTCATAAACTACACATTGGCTTTCGGAAACACACACACGTCATGTCTGGAAGCTGTTCGGTCACCGTCTGACTAAGTTCAGTCGGTGGGCTAGTCTGGTCGTCCTAATCTCGTGCGGTCTGCAAAACTCCGTGCTGTCCTATCCGTCACGTAGTACTGTAGTCTTGTTCACGTCAACCTTGGGTTGTACTACTGTTTACTCTGTTTACGGGTGTTATCCTGTGAACTCGCGTCCCCCACCCAGTCCTAGGGGTTGGTCCCGCTGTCGTCCTAGATATGACACGTCTGTGTCCCCATCTAAGTCCTGTCTTATGATTGTTCTAAGTTATCGCTTGCGTCCTGTCTCTACTCTAGCTACTCCCTTGTAGAGGTCCTTATCTACGTCCTATCTGCCCTTAACTCTCTTGTGTCTCTTGTCCTGTCTAGGTCATACACAACAGGTTGACAGCTTGTGTAATCGGCTGAGTGCTACAAGTACTTGTAAGGCGGCATTCTGTACATAATAACTTCACCGCCTTGTGTGTGCATTGTGACAATGATCAGGGTCTCCTGAATTGAAATGTATATACCATACGTACAACTGGTGTGTTCTTGAGTGTGTATGAAGAATTTGAATACCTATGTGCATGCAAGACGCTGACAGTCTCTTCTAACGCCAATCTTCTTAAAGTCAATGCTTGTAGCGATGGTGATCATGTCTGTCAACAGCCTTCTGTCTCGTGTACTGTCAGTCTTCTTATAGTCCATGCCGTGTGGCATTGGTGATCGTCGCTGTCCACAGCCTTATGTCTTGTGAACTGTCAATCTTCATATATTATATGTGTGTGGTGTTAGCGACCATACTTGTCATCAGCCTTCTGCCTCTTGTGCAGGCAATCAGTTTTTACTTCAATGTTTCTATTATGACGACATGTTCCAGCTTTTCTTTTCTCATGAGATGCCGAAATACTGAAATCCATTGACTTGTTTCAGATTGGTTAGTAGTATATAAGGTTGCATACCCGGAGGAATTCGGATGTTACATACTAAGTGCAAAGACAGGTGCGAAACGGTCCGGAGGTGCCGGCAAAAAATAGTAGGTGCAAAGAAAGAAGTGTGGTGAGGGTGGTCGGCGTGGCTGAGTATATGACCAAGTGGTCGGTGTGGCAGTGGGTATGACCCAGTGGTCGGCGTGGCAGAGGGTATGGGTTAGGGTTAGGGTTAGGTGAATAACTCTTCTACGGTGATATGTGTGTGTCTCAAGGTCGGATGGATGGGTAGTCTACATGGGGGTGGGAGTTTCAAATGAAAATCACAATATGTAAAAACTTAAATATGACGGGTATGTGATCTGTAGAGTGTCGTAATGGCTTATACACTATCATCATACGGGTTACAGCTCTTCAAATGAAAACCTATAAAAAGTAAAGATAGTCGGATATATTGGTTGTAGTGGGCATGGCTTAGTGTCATTCGTTGTTAAGGTTGGGTGAGTGAAGAAGTACCTAGATAAGTGCTTCTGAACAATATCATCGTACAGGTTACAGCTCTTCACATGAAAACCTTACAAAGATACAGATGGCAGGAATTATTTGTTGCATTTGGGTATGTCTAAGCAAAATTCGTTGTTAAGGGGTTTGTGAGTGGAGGTGTAGCTAGATAAGTGCTTCTGATCACTATCATTAAATGCTTTCAGATCATTAAATGAAAACGTTAAAAAGTAAAGATAGTCGTTATTACTGGCTGTCGTGGTTATGGGTTAATGTTAAGAGGTGGGTGAGAGGAGGGGTAGCTAGTTAAGTGCTTTCGATAGTTTTTAAGTTTGGACAACGGGTGGAGGGGGTAGATAAATACGTCGGTTCCTTATGAAGAGACAGAAGAGTTACTAGATAAAGGCTCCCATTCGCTAATAAGGATGGATGAGTGTAAAAAAGTTTGCATAAATGATTCTGATAATTTTTCAGAAGTGGGCGTGTGGCGGACTGGCTAGATAAATACATTCGTTGATTGTAAAGGGATGTAGTCATCTTCATCTTCCAGATGATGTCCCCTTGTTATGGGACGTAGTCATCTTCATCTTCCGGATGAAGTCAGACAAGTATACACCGACAAATGGAGTAGTATCAAAAAACATCTAAAAATCAACACATATATGTCTGTCTAAACATTTTTATAAGTCAAAACACACACCATTCTAAAGACTGAACAGAGAGCTTGTACAAGCTCTTTACCAGTCAATAAAGTATATTCAAAATCTATTGTATTTGTCATATAGTCCTGAGGCACATCGAAACACACGCTCTTCGATGTTTTCATGCTTCTGCTAATAACGCCTCTGTGTTAGAACAACCACGACTAATCAAAAATATACAACACTTTGACAGTTTTATCACAACAGTACACGAACACGTCATTCTTACATACTCCATGCAACAACTTGTTTGTAGTGTGAACTGCATGTTCGGAAAGATGGCGACCAGCTGTTGCTGGATTGACTGGTTTGTCTTTTCGGTTCAGGGGTGCATTTTTCTCGAGCCTCCTGTGAGTCGTCGCTGGAGATACGGAGTTTGTGCTTTGTGCTTTCGGCGGGTCGCCCTGCGGAAAGACAGAGCCAAATGGGATAATACCCGGGTCAATGAAGTATTTCCGGTGACTGCCGTTTCTATCGACAATGAACTGTATTTCTTGTGGAGGACTTTTGTTTTGGCATTCTGGCGGCGGCATTATGCAAAGTCTACCTGTGTGGGCTGTTGGCTTGCCGATACTCCTGTATGTTCCATTGTTCCCATAGGACAGTGAGGAGTATTTTGTGTGATATTCACTGGCACATGAACGGAGCATAATGCGACGACCCGTTGCCATGAAGTTGGAACAGAGACTAACTAACAACGTGTAAATACCAAATATACTACAGAGACATATCTAGCTATAAGTTTTTTCTCTATCATATACTAGAATTCCAGATCGGTCAATAAGAAACCACCTCTGTATGCCCCAGGTTTGATACCACGTTCGTGGTGCGTATATGAGCATACTATGTATAACATCTCATAATGCACCAAACATTTTATATACTGACATTGTGCTTTTCATTTATGTAAAATGTACTGTAAATATATGTAAATGAACAGTGTTATATATATATATATATATATATATATATATATATATATATATATATATATATATATATATATATATATATATATATATATATATATATATATATATATATATATATATATATATCTTAGTTCGCTTGTTGGTTTTTAGTCTTGACTGTACAAAAGGTTGTCCTGTGGTGAGCGGGTGCTACATGTTGATTGTGATACTTTGGCCAATATTTTGCTTACTTTGACTAACAAATTTCCCTACATTGTATAAGTTTGGATGAGATATTTATAAGTTTGGTTGAAATATTTCTTACACTGGTCACCGAATTTAATAGTTGGGCTATAATTTTCTCCTACGTTTTATAAGTTTCGTTCAGATATATCTTACTTTTGGTCAAAATTTTCCTCTCATTTGGCTAACATATTTCTTCGTTTAGTATATATGTTTCTTAGTTTGACAATCATGTTTCTTAATTCGTCAATTATTTTTCTCACTTTGGTAATGCTTGTTTCTTACTTTGTCATCATATTTCTTAGTTTGTCCATGTTTTTGCATATTTAATTACTTCGGTCAACATATTTCTTGATTTGACTGATATATTTTCTTACTTTTTATATGTCTGATCGAATTATTTCTTCTTTTCGCCAACATCTTTATTAGTTTGGCTAACATACTTTCTTATTTCGGTTGACATATTTATAAGTTTGGCTAAGATATTTCTGTCTTCCGCCAGCCTTTTCTTTACTTTGGCTAACAAATTTCCCTACATTTTATAAGGTAGGTCGTGATATTTATCAGTTTGGTTGAAATATGTCTACTTTGCCCACCCATTTGGTTAGTTTATTTAACATTCTTTCCGACTTTTTGTAAGATTTGTTGAGATATTTCTTGCTTTGGCCAACATTGTTTCCTACTTTGGCTAACATGATTCTAAGTTTGGCTGTCATCTTTCTTACTTTGGTCAACATTTTACCTCAACTGGCTAACATGTTTCTTCCTTTGATGTAAATGTGTCTTAGTTTGACCATCATTATTTCTTAATTCGGCACTTAATTTTCTCATTTTGATAATTCATTTTTTCTAACTTTGTCATTCATATTTCATAGTTTGCCCATCGTTTTGCATATTTTATTACTTCAGTCGACATATTTCTTGATTTTACTGACATATTTTCTTACTCTTTATAAGCTTGATCGAGCTATTTCTTATTTTGGCCAACATCTTTATTAATTTGGCTAACATACTTTCTTATTTAGATTGACATAGTTATAAGTGTGGCTGAGATATTCTTACTTTGACCAGCCTTTCCATTACTTTGACTAAAAATGTCCCTACTTTTTATAAGTTTTGTCGAGATATTTATAAGTTTGTGTGAAATATTTCTTACTTTGGCCACCAATTTCAGTAGTCTAGGTAACAAATGTTCCTACTTTTTATAAGTTTTATTGAGGTATTTCTTGCTTTGGTCAACAATATTTTCTATTTTGGCTAATATCTTTCTTAGTTTGGCTTTTATCTTTCTTAATTCGGGCAACATATTTTTGCAAGATGGAAAAAGGTACTGACCAATAAAAGTGTGTGCTTTGCCTTCGTTTGTATTCCTGTGTTGCAGTAATGTAAAGTAGCTTCTGAAAGTAGATTCCTGAGTATCGTTACTGGCTTAGAATATGGAATAGACCAGGTCACCAGACCGCTGAACACTGTAGGTGATAGAGAATGTATACCTAATGAAATGCGTAATTCTATATTTATTACATGCCAGGAGAAATTAGGAGACTTGGAATGTGATCAGTATCTCTCGTAATAAGTGTCGTCCCTGGGGTGAGGGGAATCAACACCCATATTCTTTAAACCCCATATCATTATCTTGAGGGTCTTCTGGATTTCTGTCCACAACACCCCCTCAATCCTTGGATCTCTCTCTCTCTCTCTCTCTCTCTCTCTCTCTCTCTCTCTCTCTCTCTCTCTCTCTCCTCTCTCTTCTCTCTCTCTCTCTTACCACTGGGAAATGCCCCCTCACATTCTTTTCCAAAACATATTACACAACTCTAGCTTATAACAAAATGACAAATTAATTAAATAAAGAAAAGTGTCAGGTGTGTGCAAAGTGTATGTGTAGAATGTCTGTCGTATAATCTAGTATGTATGCAGAATCAGACTGAACAGCTCAAGAGCAAAGTCTGCTTCATCACAGTACTGGTCATGGTCACACAACAGAATCATAGATCAAGTTCAGAAGTCCTCACCAAATGATGCGTCTCTCCGGCTAGATGAGGACTTCCTTCAGTGGCTCTTGGATAGTGCGGATGCCTGGTCATCAATAGTGGACATAGTCCAATACTGACCATGAATCTGACACACACAGTGTAACTAATATGCCACTAAAAGTTCTGTGATCGGATAATCCTTATATAGTAAAATACTGTTTACTGTCACTTTGAAACTAAAGGTTAGTATTGAGCACAACCCCCTACTGGCAACGCCGATCACATTCTGGTATGAACCTAAGGCCTATCCACATCAATATGGAAGCACTATACTCGAGTTTCGCCCTCGTTTGAGCTCGTCAGTAGTGCATATCCCTGACCGCATCCGAAAACAGTCCCGGATCACGCGTGTGAAGCGGATGTGTAACCACGCGGCACACACTGGACACACCAAATTATCACAACAGAACATCACAACGCTACCCATCGTAGGCTATGCTCAAGATTGTCCAATCGCCGCGACCGACGTCCGTCAATCGATGGGACCCGAACGATCAGGACTTCTCACTGGCAAGGAACACCAGGCCTCCTAAATCCAGTGAGCAATAATGAATTGATTATGTGGTTGTTTCGGGATTTGAAATTTAAATATTGAGCACAACCCACTACTGGCAACGCCGATCACATTCTGGTATGAACCTAAGGCCTATCCACATCAATATGGAAGCACTATACTCGAGTTTCGCCCTCGTTTGAGCTCGTCAGTAGTGCATATCCATGACCGGATCCGGAAACAGTCCCGGATCACGCGTGTGAAGCGGGTGTGTAACCACGCGGCACACACTGGACACACCAAATTATCACAACAGATTATCACAACGCTACCCATCGTAGGCTATGCTCAAGATTGCCCAATCGCCGCGATCGACGTCCGTCAATCGATGGGACCCGAACGATCAGGACTTCTCACTGGCAAGGAACACCAGGCCTCCTAAATCCAGTGAGCAATAATGAATTGATTATGTGGTTGTTTCGGGATTTGAAATTTAAATATTGAGCACAACCCACTACTGGCAACGCCGATCACATTCTGGTATGAACCTAAGGCCTATCCACATCAATATAGAAGCACTATACTCGAGTTTCGCCCTCGTTTGAGCTCGTCAGTAGTGCATATCCCTGACCGGATCCGGAAACAGTCCCGGATCACGCGTGTGAAGCGGGTGTGTAACCACGCGGCACACACTGGACACACCAAATTATCACAACAGAACATCACAACGCTACCCATCGTAGGCTATGCTCAAGATTGCCCAATCGCCGCGACCGACGTCCGTCAATCGATGGGACCCGAACGATCAGGACTTCTCACTGGCAAGGAACACCAGGCCTCCTAAATCCAGTGAGCAATAATGAATTGATTATGTGGTTGTTTCGGGATTTGAAATTTAAATATTGAGCACAACCCACTACTGGCAACGCCGATCACATTCTGGTATGAACCTAAGGCCTATCCACATCAATATGGAAGAACTATACTCGAGTTTCGCCCTCGTTTGAGCTCGTCAGTAGTGCATATCCCTGACCGGATCCGGAAACAGTCCCGGATCACACGTGTGAAGCGGGTGTGTAACCACGCGGCACACACTGGACACACCAAATTATCACAACAGAACATCACAACGCTACCCATCGTAGGCTATGCTCAAGATTGCCCAATCGCCGCGACCGACGTCCGTCAATCGATGGGACCCGAACGATCAGGACTTCTCACTGGCAAGGAACACCAAGCCTCCTAAATCCAGTGAGCAATAATGAATTGATTATGTGGTTGTTTCGGGATTTGAAATTTAAATATTGAGCACAACCCACTACTGGCAACGCCGATCACATTCTGGTATGAACCTAAGGCCTATCCACATCAATATGGAAGCACTATACTCGAGTTTGCCCTCGTTTGAGCTCGTCAGTAGTGCATATCCCTGACCGGATCCGGAAACAGTCCCGGATCACGCGTGTGAAGCGGGTGTGTAACCACGCGGCACACACTGGACACACCAAATTATCACAACAGAACATCACAACGCTACCCATCGTAGGCTATGCTCAAGATTGCCCAATCGCCGCGACCGACGTCCGTCAATCGATGGGACCCGAACGATCAGGACTTCTCACTGGCAAGGAACACCAGGCCTCCTAAATCCAGTGAGCAATAATGAATTGATTATGTGGTTGTTTCGGGATTTGAAATTTAAATATTGAGCACAACCCACTACTGGCAACGCCGATCACATTCTGGTATGAACCTAAGGCCTATCCACATCAATATGGAAGCACTATACTCGAGTTTTGCCCTCGTTTGAGCTCGTCAGTAGTGCATATCCCTGACCGGATCCGGGAACAGTCCCGGATCACGCGTGTGAAGCGGGTGTGTAACCACGCGGCACACACTGGACACACCAAATTATCACAACAGAACATCACAACGCTACCCATCGTAGGCTATGCTCAAGATTGCCCAATCGCCGCGACCGACGTCCGTCAATCGATGGGACCCGAACGATCAGGACTTCTCACTGGCAAGGAACACCAGGCCTCCTAAATCCAGTGAGCAATAATGAATTGATTATGTGGTTGTTTCGGGATTTGAAATTTAAATATTGAGCACAACCCACTACTGGCAACGCCGATCACATTCTGGTATGAACCTAAGGCCTATCCACATCAATATGGAAGCACTATACTCGAGTTTCGCCCTCGTTTGAGCTAGTCAGTTGTGCCTGGTGTTCCTTGCCAGTGAGAAGTCCTGATCGTTCGGGTCCCATCGATTGACGGACGTCGGTCGCGGCGATTGGGCAATCTTGAGCATAGCCTACGATAGGTAGCGTTGTGATGTTCTGTTGTGATAATTTGGTGTGTCCAGTGTGTGCCGCGTGGTTACACACCCGCTTCACACGCGTGATCCGGGACTGTTTCCGGATCCGGTCAGGGATATGCACTACTGACGAGCTCAAACGAGGGCGAAACTCGAGTATAGTGCTTCCATATTGATGTGGATAGGCCTTAGGTTCATACCAGAATGTGATCGGCGTGGCCAGTAGTGGGTTGAGCTCAATATTTAAATTTCAAATCCCGAAACAACCACATAATCAATTCATTATTGCTCACTGGATTTAGGAGGCCTGGTGTTCCTTGCCAGTGAGAAGTCCTGATCGTTCGGGTCCCATCGATTGACGGACGTCCGTCGCGGCGATTGGGCAATCTTGAGCATAGCCTACGATGGGTAGCGTTGTGATGTTCTGTTGTGATAATTTGGTGTGTCCAGTGTGTGCCGCGTGGTTACACACCCGCTTCACACGCGTGATCCGGGACTGTTTCCGGATCCGGTCAGGGATATGCACTACTGACGAGCTCAAACGAGGGCGAAACTCGAGTATAGTGCTTCCATATTGATGTGGATAGGCCTTAGGTTCATACCAGAATGTGATCGGCGTTGCCAGTAGTGGGTTGTGCTCAATATTTAAATTTCAAATCCCGAAACAACCACATAATCAATTCATTATTGCTCACTGGATTTAGGAGGCCTGGTGTTCCTTGCCAGTGAGAAGTCCTGATCGTTCGGGTCCCATCGATTGACGGACGTCGGTCGCGGCGATTGGGCAATCTTGAGCATAGCCTACGACGGGTAGCGTTGTGATGTTCTGTTGTGATAATTTGGTGTGTCCAGTGTGTGCCGCGTGGTTACACACCCGCTTCACACGCGTGATCCGGGACTGTTTCCGGATCCGGTCAGGGATATGCACTACTGACGAGCTCAAACGAGGGCGAAACTCGAGTATAGTGCTTCCATATTGATGTGGATAGGCCTTAGGTTCATACCAGAATGTGATCGGCGTTGCCAGTAGTGGGTTGTGCTCAATATTTAAATTTCAAATCCCGAAACAACCACATAATCAATTCATTATTGCTCACTGGATTTAGGAGGCCTGGTGTTCCTTGCCAGTGAGAAGTCCTGATCGTTCGGGTCCCATCGATTGACGGACGTCGGTCGCGGCGATTGGGCAATCTTGAGCATAGCCTACGATGGGTAGCGTTGTGATGTTCTGTTGTGATAATTTGGTGTGTCCAGTGTGTGCCGCGTGGTTACACACCCGCTTCACACGCGTGATCCGGGACTGTTTCCGGATCCGGTCAGGGATATGCACTACTGACGAGCTCAAACGAGGGCGAAACTCGAGTATAGTGCTTCCATATTGATGTGGATAGGCCTTAGGTTCATACCAGAATGTGATCGGCGTTGCCAGTAGTGGATTGTGCTCAATATTTAAATTTCAAATCCCGAAACAACCACATAATAAAGGTTAGTAGTTAATTTCTCATAGGAATTCACTAATTAGAAAAAACTCAATGTTAATCGGTAATGTCTCACAAGAATTCCCCATTTAGAAAACACAATGTTAATTTTCAAGTTTTCTATATACTACTATTGTTCCTGTTACTGGTGGTATTGTAAGTATCTGCACTCTACTATAATAAGAACCACCACCGAGGAATCACTCTGAGATGATCATAAATTCCTGCTGGGTTATGGGCCCAGTGCAAAAGCCGCTGAGTAAAAAAAACGCCTTCAATGATCGAGATATACTTTTCTGCTACTTCTTGGAAAACATAGTGGAATCTGTTGAAGAGAGAACACACCTGGTGAGAGAAACCCGATTCCCACCTTTATTAGGTGAGTGTAGGCCGACGGCCGCACTCAGATATATAACAGAGAACTAAACTCTGGTCTGAGTCATGGTAAAACAAGCAAAGACTAAAGGAAATGTGCAGAAACCCAGTAGATACCCTACTGGAAGATCCTACTATTTGACATTTCCTCTATTCCCCCGCCCAACCATCCTCAATCTCCTTAAATATCATCCCACTACATTGTTCTTAACTCAATGAGTTAATTGATATCTCACACAAGCTAGTTTAAGCAACGCGATAGCCTACTGTTGCCGACGCTCCTATAATACGTTCTCATAACGCACATTACTACACTCGATTCCTAAGAATAATCTAAGTTAGGTCTATTTAATTAAATACCATATATGTATTCCTGTTTGAAATTGAGACTACTAAATCACACAAAGGAAAAATGTCCGCCGATGTAATTCAACATAAGACACTGTAGTCTCTCTCCATAATCAAACCCGGAATATCACACACGTCCTTGTTGTTTCACAACATTTGGTAACCTCCCGCCAAAGTTGTTTATCCAGACTTTTTTAATCAATCAATCAATCATGTGCCATGCCGGAAAGCGTGGGCGGTCATGACTCGCCATTTCACTCTATCACCAGTGTCGTGGATCAGCTCAATGTTCCTGTCTCGTCCATGCCATGTGGCCAAGCCATCCAGGTATTTTTCTCTCGGTCTTCCTCTCGGTCTGTTCCCCTCGATCTTGCCAGTTGTCACTAAGTTCTCCAACCCATTTCTTCTCATAACATGTCCAAAACATTTTGACTGTCTACGTCTAATTTCTCTAATCAGTCTACGATGTTCATTTGTCTCCTGTAGTACTTGGTCATTGGTTTTTCTGTCTGTCCATGGTATTCTTTGCATTTTCCTCAGAAACCACATTTCTGCAGCCATCAGATGCTTTTCAGCTTGACTGCTCATTGTCCAAGTTTCACATCCATACAAAAGAACAGGCTCTATGTATCCCCTCAACACTCTTTTTCTCGTTTCAATTGACATCTTTTTATTGGTCAGAATGTTTTTCATCTTGTTAAAGGCTACTTTCGCCATGGCGATTCTTGTTCTAATCTCTTCAAGGCATCTCTCATCAGATGTTATAACTGTTCCAAGATAATTGTACCGATTCACTTGTTGAAGAATATTTCCATTTACTCGTATATTACATTGTGGCATTTCTTCCTTCCTACTGACGACCTTAACCTGAGTCTTTTTACAATTTAATTCTAACCCCAGTTGCTCACTGTGTACAACAACCGCATTTACTAATTGTTGCAGGTCCTGCGCATTGTCTGCAATTAATACTGTATCATCTGCATATCTAATGTTATTGATGTTTCGTCCTCCAATGCTGATTCCATTTATATCCTCTACATTTCTGAAAATATTTTCACTGTACAGGGAAAAAAGATCTGGAGACATCACACATCCCTGCCTAACACCTCTCTTAATTGGCTGATACTGTCCCACTTCATTATCAATCCTTATTGCAGCTTGTTGTTTCCAATATATGTTTTTTATAAGTCTAATGTCGTTCCCATCAATTTGTAGATCTGCAAGCATATCCACCATGCTGACATGTCTAATGCTATCAAAAGCCTTTGTATAGTCAATAAAGCAAAAATGTATATCCTTGTTTACTTCTATAGCACGTTCAATAACTTTTCGCAGCACAAACACAGCATTTACTGTACCCTTTCCTTCTACAAACCCGCATTGTTCTTCCCCTATTTCAGGTTGTATCTTCTTCCTCATTCTTTGCATGATAATTCTTAGCAAAATCTTTGTGATGTGACTCATTATACTAATTGTTCTATGTTGATCACATTCCAAGGTTCCTGATTTCTTTGGGATTGCAATAAATATAGAGTTACATAATTCAGGAGGTATATCTCCAGTATCATATAATGTGTTCAGCAGTCTGGTGACTTGATCTATTCCAAATTCTTCTAAAGCTTTAATCATTTCTGTTGTGATGTTATCTGCACCGGGGGCCTTGCCAGCTTTCATATGCTTAAGAACATTTCGAACCTC
Source organism: Cepaea hortensis (assembly GCA_963921405.1). NCBI lineage: Eukaryota > Metazoa > Mollusca > Gastropoda > Stylommatophora > Helicidae > Cepaea > Cepaea hortensis. The sequence goes on along the minus strand of OY992895.1, from coordinate 87,310,369 downwards.
CATCTCCAAAATTGGTGGTCCTTCATTACTAAATCTAATATCATACTGTTCGTCTCTGTTATCATCATAAAGGTGTTTCACATAATCTGTCCATACCTGTAGAATCTGGTCTTTTTCTATTATGATTTTGCCATCTTCAGTTTTTAGACACCCTGTTGATGTACTTGTTCTTTTATTAGTAAGTTCCTGAATTCTTTTGTGCACTAATTTGGTATTTTGACTGTTGTGTTGGCTTTCAATTTCTAAGCACTTTTCCTCAAGCCATGCTTCTTTTGCCTCCTTACATAATATTCTGACTTGTCTGTGAATTTCTTCATATTTGACAGAATTATTTTTGTTGAGTCTTCTTGTTTCCATGAGGTGTAAAATTTCTTCAGTCATCCATTTCTTACGACCCACCTTCTTTAATTTTGGAATAGTTGTTTCTGCAGACACATTGATTGAATTCTTCAACGTTTCCCATTGATCATCCACATCCTGGAAAAGGATCTCAAGATCAGACAAAATTTCGAATCTGTTCTGTACTTCTATGTTGAATTTGTTTTGTATTTCCTTGTCATTACTCAATGTACACAAATCATATTTAGTGTTTCCTGTTATATACTTGACTTTCTTCAACTTTATCCTCAATGTTCCTGTGAGTAATCTGTGGTCACTATAACAATCAGCACTGGGAACTGTTTTTGCTATTGTTAATGCATTTCTAAATCTTCTGCTAATGAGAATGTAGTCAATCTGGTTTCTAATCCTGCTATCAGGACTCCTCCATGTCCATAATCTTCTAGGGTGTTGTTTGAACCAGGTGTTTCCTACAATCATTTCCTGTTCTTTTGCCCACTCTACGAGTCTGTATCCTCTTTCATTTCTCTCTCCTAAACCATAGTTTCCTACTGTGTATCTATCTCCTTGATTTCCTACGTTTGCATTGAAATCCCTTATTATGATGGTTATTTCTGAATTTTTACATTTCTTTAAGGCAGACTCTATGTCATTATAAAATTCTTCTACACTATCTTCACCATCTTTTTAATACTGTGTCTGAATGACGTCACAAATCTGACTAGACACTTAGGCGTCGAGAAGCTATTTTTCTCTCTCCGTTTCCGACTTAATGTAAACAACTGGCTGGCTGTACCGCTTTCATCTGGACAATTGTCACGGTACTTCAAAAAGTCTTGCTGGCTTGTGATCCGGGGACCTGTTTTCCCCACAACAAAAGATCTTGTCGACTTTCACCAGACAGTCTGTCTACCACATCAAAGGATGGCTGCCGCCTGTAGACGAATGGCGCGACAGTCTTTCTTCGATCGACAACACATCAAAGAATGACGGCTGCTTGTAGACGAATGGCGCGACAGTCTTTCATCGATCTAAACTCCAAGAATTTATGCGACAGTATCGAAAATTTAGTATACTAAACGACAGCATAAGTGGAGGAGTAGGTAGCTAAGGCTTCCATACACTATCATCATACTGGATAGATAGATAGATAGATAGATAGATAGATAGATAGATAGATAGATAGATAGATAGATAGATAGATAGTTAGATAGATAGATAGATAGATAGATAGATAGATAGATAGATAGATAGATAGATATATAGATAGATAGATAGATAGATAGATAGATAGATAGATAGATAGATAGATAGATAGATAGATAGATAGATAGATAGATAGATAGATAGATAGATAGATAGATAGATAGATATATAGATAGATAGATAGATAGATAGATAGATAGATAGATAGATAGATAGATAGATAGATAGATAGATAGATAGATAGATAGATAGATAGATAGATAGATAGATAGATAGATAGATAGATAGATAGATAGATAGATAGATAGATAGATAGATCCCCGCCAGGGGCTGGGCGAAGCCGGGCCGGTTCAGCTACTGTATATATATATATATACACAGACACAAACACAAGGTGTGGACTGCGCCTGTCTCTGCAGCCAGCAGGGTTGGGATCATCTAGCCTCTCCCAGGGGGGGAGGGGGGTGAACAGTGAAAATTAGTACCCTGCTAACGACCCTTAAACTACGCAGTCAAAACCGCCTCCACGTGGTGTCGAGCGGGAAACCATGACTGCGAGGTCATGGGCTAACTGAGCTATGGCTCGCCTTAGAAGACGGACTCCCCTTGATCAGATTTGTGTCCTAAACCTACGACTGGCCTACTAAGCCGGCAGAGGATTCTTGTCCTACTCAAAGAAAACACAAAATATATAAACGGACTGATCCAAATACTAGAACCAGGCACACTGAAAGAAACAATTAGAGATGCCATAAGATTAGCCCCGTTGAATAAATCACCGGGACAAGACGAAATAACAAATGAACTAATAACAGCAGTAAGCTAAGTAGGAACAGCATGTCTACATAGACTATTTAACCATGTTTGGATAAAACAACATACACTACGAGACTGGGGAAGCGGCATAATTATCCTAATTTGGAAACATTCATCTCATCTCATCTCATCATGTTCCTTTTGTACCTTGCGGTGTCGAGGTGAAGTATAAACAATGTGAGAGTGCCAGATTATGGGTTTCATGTATCCATATTCCCATGGACTCTATCCAACGTTTACTTGGTCGGCCTCTTCCTTGTTTCCTTCTGGTCTGTATATCATTGCTTGTTGCGGTATGCTGCTGAATGGTAACCTACTTGCATGGCCAAACCATTTGACTTGCTGCTTTCTAATAAAATCTAGTGCTGCTGTAACCACCACTTTAGTCCTGATTTCTTCATTTCTGATCTTATCTCTACTTGATATTCTTGAGTATTCTTCTCATGAATCTCATTTCTGTTGTTGTGATTTTTTTCTTTTCTCTTTTCCTGTCATTGTCCAGGTTTGGTATTGGTAGCATAGAGTTGGTAGGACGATTGTGTTGTAAAGTGCTTTCTTAGTAGTTATTGATACATGTTTGTTCTTTAGTATTGGTGCCATTTGTTCAATGAGTTGGTTTGCCTTATTGCATCTATTTTCAATCTCGTCTTCTTATCTGCCATTTGATGATATTATACTTCCTAGGTACTTGACACACTTTACTTGTTTCAAGGGATGTTCGTTTAAGTGAATTGTTGTTTTTTTCTTTGTTAGTTATAGTCATTACCTCTGTTTTGCTTGTGCTAATTTTCATGTTATGTTCCCTACACATTCCGTTTAGACTATTCATGTGGTCGTGTAATTCAGCTTCTGATTTTGCTATTAGTGCTTGGTCGTCCGCAAACAGGAGTTCTCTAATGGTTAGGTTTTCAAATGCTTTTTCTTCTGTGTTCTCGTCATGCGGTATTCTTACGGTTTCTGTTTGGCTGGTTTCTTTACATATGTTGTCTATATATGTTATGAACACGTATTAGGAAACACGCAGGCAGTAAAAGAGACTGTTCGTAATACAAAGGCATTTCGCTTTTGAGTCATAGAGGGAAAATATTCTGAAAAATTATATAGAAAAGACTACGACCTTTAATAGAACCCCAGCTAAGGGAAACACAACTTGGATTTAGGAAAAACAAAGGATGCACAGGTGCCATCTTTGCTCTAAGACAACTTATAGTAAAATCAATCGACTTTAATGAGGTACTCTACTTAACCTTTGTCGACCATGAAAATGAATTTGATTGTGTAGATAGTAACACGCTATAGGAAATCCTTAAAATATATGGAATGAGTACACATATAACAAACTGTAGAAGCTTACACACCAACAGAGAATGCACAGTAAGAACAAATGGACGATACTCAGAACGCTTAACCATAAGATCCTGAGTACAACACGGTTGTGTCCTGTCCCCCCCCCCCACCCTCTTGTTCATAACCGCTATTGACAGATATGTAAGGAAAGTAGCCAAAGAGAGACCATAACAACACCGCATGAAGAAAATAACACAGAAGAAGATCCAAGGGCAAATCACACCATTAAGGAACTCTTATTTGCGGACGATCAAGCATTAATAGCAAAATCAGAATAAAAATTACAAGACCACTTACATTGTCTGAACGAAGTGTGTATGGAACATATCATGAAAATTAGCACAAGTAAAACAGAGGCAATGACTATAACCAAAGAAGAAAGCACAATAAACATTTATCTAGAAGAACACCATCTGAATCAAGTGAAAAGCTTCAAGTACCTCTGACTAGATCGCCTTGGGTAGTGAGAGTTAACCACACCCGAGGTGTCTCTAGCACTCCCGTGTATTCTAACCCCAGGGGTTGGACAGGTAGATACACTTTTTACTCTTTGGCTAAATATGTCTACAAGCCCCTCCAGTTTCTAGACCCCCACTAACTACCCACTCCCGTGGAACAATGAACACTGAGGCATCGTCCGAGACCACACTCAATCATTATACAAAGAGTAAGTCAACATACATAAAGTATGAGACCACATCGTCCGAGACCACACTCAATCATTATACAAAGAGTAAGTCAACATACATAAAGTTTATTCTACCCTTGAGAATATAGAACTGAAATGAACACCCTGATAGAATAATCTATTTACACAAATAGAGGATAGAGTAGAGACAGAATCAGAGATTAGGTTACTTCATCAGGCTGAGAAGTAGATTGGATGCAGATGTCCCGTCCAGTCGGTCCGCCACTCACCCGGCTTCCTTCCAGTGAGATGACTAGAACCTTGGAGACCACTCCGTCCCCAGAGCTTGAATCGACAACAAGAGAGTTACCCCTGGATCTCACTCAACTGGCCCAACTGCAACTTCATCACCTCCTAATGAGTCACTGCTAAGTTAATAAACAGTTCTCTATAAACAGCCTAGCTGGGAGACAATCCTCCTGGACTTGACCCCAGTTACTCTTTAGTTCAATGAATGTCCGTAGCCAATGACCAATCTAATGGTCCCTCATTATAATCAATTACCCCTGGTTGGGTAATAGCCAATGACCAATCTAATGGTCCCTAAGTCTCAGTACATTACCCCTGGTTGGGTAATCAGCCATTGATCAATCTAATGATCCCTAAGTCTCAGTACATTACCCCTGGTTGGGTAATCAGCCATTGATCAATCTAATGATCCCTAAGTCGTAGTAGATTACCCCTGGTTGGGTAATCAGCCTTTGACCAATCTAATGGTTCCTAAATCATAGTACATTACCTCTGGTCGGGTAATCAGATAGTTCTGCCGATAAATCACTGAGTCTTACGAGAAAACACAGTTCCATTTCTAAACTAATTTCACCATTTGAATAACACTTCTATTTCATCCGCAGATAACAGTTCAGTCTGGACAAGAATTAGTTGTCCGTTACCTAATAACACTGGTAATAAGTCTTTATAAGTAAGCTGGTGTAGGCCACATCATGACCTGCCACTAAAGCTGTCGTAGGAACAGTCCCAGTTTATAGATCATTCTTTCCCGCGTTTAGGCGGAACCTCACTAGACGGCGTACCGTCTGGTATATCGTATCATTGAGTATGATTGCTCAGGTAGCTGAATTTCTCCTTACTGAAACAAAGTATCTTCTAAGTCAGAAAAGCAACACAAACCATCACACCCCACACGTGCACATTCAGGGCACCGGAATCACTGGATGCTAACATTCACTCATGTTGATTCACTCTGGCACATGGTGTGGTTTAGTCAGGCGAGGTAAGTAAAGAATTCGACCCTTCGCTGTGGTACACGAAGTGGTTTCAGGCAGACACCAAGTGTAGTCGACTGGTTCCTCAACAGGCAAACTCCTGAACGGAAGAGCGACCGGTGAGAGTATTCTGGCCCAAACATTGGTCCACATGCATCCTACCAATGACTACTCAACCCTCAGGCATGCTACTTAGTTATGCAAATAACTAAAGCATTATATCTATATGGAGAGTAGTAAAGCAGGGGTTCGGTAATGTCAGCTGGCCTCATAGAACAGCCCGTCAACCAGATTAAGAAATCAGAATGACGAGTATGATAGTAGGTCTCACCTATCCCTAATCATCTACCAGTTGTCGCTAACGTCACTAGCTATAATAATCGGTTATCATAGTTCTAAAATTAACAGAACTAAATATTAAGGTGAAGAGTCCCGGGACTCGTTCCTTACATTGGACATGTTCAATCATAAACATATTACTGATCATTGTACCATCCCTCGGGATATAGGGATAATACATGACACATCAAGTATTTACACACTCCGTTCTGCTGATGGGACCTCCTGCCCACCCTCTAGCAAAACTCTTCTTATCATACTCTTCCCTAGAGTCAAGAAGTCTTCTTGGTACAACATGTTCCCCATATGTACCAAGGGTTATGTACCACCTCTGCCCTTCCAAGTGGATTAGCCTTGGCCTGGACCGAACTTCATAGCTGGCCTGGTCTGCCAGCACCATACTTTCATAACTTGCTTACAAATCCCCCATATCCCATATGTCCCCGTGTCTCATGCAACCTCCTGTTGTCCTTCCATACCACTAGCACCTCAGCACTCATTCGCACGTGTGCCAGCATGGAAGAACAGGAAAGTAAAGACAACAATTCAGAACGCAAATGTACATCACGACGGTACGCATTGTTATCACGCGTCGACCCACTCGGCGTTCGGTATCGCTCCAAGAAATATCACATAACATGACTTAATATATATACATAATGCCACATCATATATATATATATATATATATATATATATATATATATATATATATATATATATATATATATATATATATCATCACTGAAGACTTTCCTTCACACAGAATTCCAGTGTTCCACACAATGAATTCACTATTAAGTTCACACACAATAGTTACATCATTCATGGTGGCTAAGAACTAAGTTCTCTCTTTACTTAGTAACTAAGCACAATTCTGTCTGAATCTCCACCTACCAACTTACCTTTGCTATCTAACAATTCTCCTTGCTTCAATAACTGACTGACATAAGTCTAGGTTCATACCATGCATTATTAACTATGTTCTATTCTAAAACAGCCATAGTATATGCAACGATTTGTAACCCACGGTAAATACTAGTTGAACACAAATCGCCAACATCACACGCCTACATTTCCAACAGGTGATTTAACTACACAAGCTGGTAAACAAACGCCAACACACACGGTTTAGGCTTCAGCGGCGTTATCGATCGGTTTTCTCATTAGTTATGCAAAGACCCCCGCATATATAATGAGGTTAGAACGATTGCGTTTTGTGAACAGGTACAAAGTTAAATGAATTAACCAAATAGATACCTGAATACTTAGAACCAGCCTCCAGTCAGCTACCAGAACTGTTCAACGGCACACCTGCCTCATTGCGATAACAGTCAGCTGTAATGTGGATGAGATGAGACGCAAAACAAATGGCTCAACACAGCCCTGCGTCTTCTCTCTGGGAGAGTCATGAAGTGAATGCCGATTCTAGTCGCATTCCCCCAATCGTGCAAACTCCTGCGCACGAGGATCGAGTGCTCCTTGGGAAAAGTCAACTTCTCGGGCAACATTCATTCCCCGCCTAGTAGTTCTAGATCTCTCTACACGGGAATTCGCTGAAGCACCCGGCAACCCGGTACAGTCAAATACCGGTAATTCGAGATGATTCTAGATGGAAAATTCCTATCGGCTTCCCTCAGTCTATTTATAACTGGGAAAGTCCCCGATGACGCGCCAAAATAGTTCGGGATCCCGACGACCACAGACAGATGATCGCGGTTTCGTCACAGTACCTAGGAAGTATTTATTATATTATCAAATGGCAAATCGGTAGACGAGATAGAAAATAGATGCAATAAAGCAAAACAACTCACAGGACAAATGGCACCAATATTAAAGAACAAACATGTGTGATCGCCTGAAGCGGCACATGATGATAGTGATGTCACCAATACCGGCGTCCCTTCAGTGCCCCGGGGTATGATGGGAAGCTGCTCTGGAAATGTTGATAAATAGGAATGCCTACCAGTTTCCCGCTCTCTCCAACTGTAACAACCGTCGCCGAGGGAGCGATTATGCAGATACCATCAAACAATGAGGCTCGAACCAGCCCTCCCTAGTCACTGGACCAGGGCAGGGAGTCACCAATGCCTCAAAATTTAACGAAGACTGGCCTGTGTGGTCCACAGCACAGTCGATGGGTTGCAAGAGCCGTGAAATAACCGAGGGAACCCATGAAAATGATTAGCGATATGTACGCCCGCTCTAGGTGAGTTAAACATCTTTAGATAGTTCAATTGAGGGTAAGGTAGTGGTGTCTCTACTAGTCCCCAATTGGAAACTCCAAACTTATCCACAGGGTTGAATAGAATTTGGTGTAGTTCGGTTTATAGTTTACAGAAGTCTGAAGAGCTCTTCTGTCCCTGATCGGCTAAAATAATATTAGAGTTATCTTCACTTGTAAGATGGCGATAGCCGGCAGAATGACAGCCCAGTTTTATGTTACGAGTAGCAGAGAGCCGGCTCCGTGGCTAAAGGCTTGCGAACGCGGTTCGTGAGCCGGGTACCAGGCGTTCGAAGCTCAGCTGCGACCGATTTGTACAGCAAACCGTGTCGCGCTGTGTTATAACGTGCTGGTATGGGAGTCGGTAGTTCAGAAAGAAATGGCAAACTACTGAACGTAACATTTGCCTAGTACATCAACAGCAGCTGAAAAATACTGGTGTTTACTACCACGTCCGGAAATGATATGCAACAAATTTATTTATTTAGCAGAAAAAGTGCTACTATGCAGGTTGGCAGGTGGGTAATAAGAATACAAGGGCCGGGGGATATCCAGTGATGATTCAGGACAAAGGATGTTCCCTTACGGTGGTGTGTATATTTGTAGGTTTTTAGATTTAATGAAGCAGACAGCTCAGAACGAATTGGAAGTATCGATGCTGTGTTGTGTAGTTCTAGAGAATTTGATATAGCCACAATCCAATACAGTAGACAAAATATGTAGTGGCATAGCCCAGAGTAGAGGAGGATGTATGAATTGTTCTATAAAGTCCATGTTCTGGCAGGAGGAAAGCCATTGCACCTGCAGGACAGTGTACCTGAACACAGCTTTCTCTGGTGTATAATAATGGTTGGGGCTGTTTACAACACTAAAGAGGAAAATATGGAGCACTGTAGCATAGCATATGAGGTTATGGTTAATTCTGTTTAGGTGGTAATCATGTATGAAGGTGGCCGTACCAGGTGCCGCGAGGCTATATATTGCAGTATAATTATTATAGTGGTATGATAATGCTCAGGATGGTGATGATCTTGTGCATATGATAGTGTTGTTTATAATTATAATGGTGTTCATGATTATGAGGATCATGGTCTGTAGTGCACAGGTTGGACAAATGTGAACTAAGTAAGAATAGTGGCCTGACCAGCCAGAGCAAGAGGTACTGAATAGAGCACTCCCAATGAATCTGGTATATTATTGTGTGAGCTTAATCATAGTGGGTGTCAGCGTGTTGGGGAGTGCGGATGAGGACATACAACAGGACAATAGATATTCATAGACAGGACAATAGATATGTCATAGACAGGACAATAGATATGTCATAGACAGGACACAGACGGGACTACAAGACCCAGCTATAAACAGGACACAGGGATATAGACGGGACACAGAGATATAGACAGGACTACGTACTTGACTGACAGTACAACCTTGCACTGAAGGACCTAAGACTATAGGACCCGACATCTAGTACGGCTAGACACCTGACGCAGCACGACTATCACTTAGGGCACGCGGTCAAGCACCACGTGACTATCGACCCGAGCATCAGAAGGAAAGACTGGACCTGGACGTTGTAGAGGAAAGACGTGTGCGATTGAGCGAGTGAGTTTACTAATTGCCGGTGTGAAAGCTAGCCTTGCTGAGCGAAAATAGCAGCGAGTTATTAAGTGCGAGGAATGAAACTGAACTGTGTTGTGAACGCATGAATGACTGCTATGGCTGAGTGTCCCTTGCCATTGTTTTAGATATAATTACTTGTGATATAAATCCTTGTGATATAATTACTGGCGTAATGATAATGTGTATTCATGTAACTGATATTGACGTTTGCAGGAATAAATAATTTTACACTACATGCAAATGTTTGGTATCTCAATGAATGCATGTAGAAAGATTCACTGTCACGTGAGAACGTCGAGCTAGTGTTACTTATATTTATAAGACGTTGACAGTGGGAATAATATTGTGATGGTTTTATGTGGCAATGTATGGCACATGTCTGATTTGTTGTTGGTGACTTATCTTATAACCTGCGTCCTGATTGTTGCTGGTGTCGTGTGTAGAACTGTATTTCTTGTATATTGGAGATGTTGTCCAGCTGTCATAGTACAAAGGTGTATGTCCTGGTGATATTATACTGAATTGCATATCCTATATGTGTGCTTGATTGCTGTTGGTGCATTAAACTGTATTTATGCCATGTGTGTACATGTTCAAATGGTGTTGTCCTGTTAGAGGCGTTGTACACCGGGTGTAGTTGAGTTGCGTTATGTGTTATTTTGACTAGTTGATTAGTGTTGCTGTGTAACATTGGCATTCATGGGTGGTATTGTCAGCCTTTAGTGTTGGAGATGAGAAGTCGTACTGTGTCGCAGAAATCTGTAGGTAATGATCTCCCTGAACTGAGAGTATTCTGTGAGTGAATACTGAGTTAGATGAGAAGCTAGAAAAGGCTGAGAGTATTGTAACGAGGGCTGATCCGCACTCACATTAAGGTTGTCTCATAATGTGGCGGTGGCTGTTGCACCAATTGTGGGCCTAATCACTCCTAATGATGCAAATGGGGAAATGGACATTGGTGATTAACATGGGGAATGTTAAAACACAAGGTACAAGAGGAACGTGATTATATCTCATCTCAGTCATTTAATCTCATCATCTTCCTCTTGTATCTTGCGTTGTCGAGGTGAGGTATAAACAGCGGGAGAGTGCCCAATTATGGGCTTCATGAATCGATATTCCCATGGACTCTGCTATTCCCTCTGTCCAACGTTTACGTGGTCGGCCTCTTCCTCTGTTTCCATCTGGTCTGTACATCATTGCTTGTTACGGTATGCTGTTGAACGATAACCTACTTGCATGACCAAACCATTTGACTTGCTGCTATCTAATAAAATCTATCGCAGCTATAACCCACACTTTAGTCCTGATTTCTTCATTTCTGATCTTATCTCTTCTTGATACGTTGAGTATTCTTCTCAGGAATCTCATTTCTGTTGTTGGTCAACCGCAAAGAGGAGTTCTCTAATGGTTAGATTTGCAGATAGTACTTCATCTGTGTTCTCGTCATGCGGTATTCTTGCGGTCTCTGTTTGGCTGGTTTCTTTACATATGTTGTCTATATATGTTATGAACAAGAGAGGAGACAGGCCAAACTTTGTCGTACTCCAGATCTTATGGTGAAGGTTTCTGAGTGTCCTCCAGTTGCTCTCACTATGCATTCACTGTTCTTGTATAAGCTTCTACATAGGTTTGTTAGATATGTACTCACTCCATTTTATTTAAGGATTTCCCATAGCTTGTTTCTATCTACTGTATCAAATGCCTTTTCTTGGTCGACAAAGGCTAAGTAGAATGTTTCATTGAATTCGAGTGATTTTTCTATAAGTTTATATGCGTTTATATGATATATATGATATATATGATATATATATATATATATATATATATATATATATATATATATATATATATATATATATATATATATGAAACAGTTCTTTTGTTTCCTTAATAAAGCACTGTATAAAACAGTCTTCTCATAAACTATATCCTAAAATATATGCCACAAACCTGGACAATGACAGATAAAGAGAAATGAAAAATCACAACAACAGAAATGAGATTCCTGAGAAGAATATTCAAAGCATCAAGAAGAGAGAAAACCAGAAATGAAGAAGTCAGGACTACAGTGAGGGTTATAGCAGCGCTAGCGTCACAAAGCATGATTGACATAGAGGAGTGGCTTTGGTTGTGTCTAGAGGATGTCAGTGTGAATGTTGTGTTGAACGACTGACTAACCAGGATGCATCAATACCAAACACCAGACTGCACACATAATACTTTAATTTGAACAATTGGATACAACATTATTTATCAGGAACGTTCATCATTACATATAGATATATTGTATATGCACAGATTCTGTGCGAGTAGCCTCAAACACTATCGCCACTGGCAACCGGACTAAGTCTCCAATACTTCGCCCCAGAATTACTATCACTGAAAACCACAGGGCAGAGTACTCTCGGTAACTTCGCTACCATCCAATTTTTCCTGACCTCAGACCTCCACTGTCTGGTCCCAAAAACTCAACTGTCCCCGTCAATGTTTTCCACATGTCTTTTAACCCTTCTTTGCAGCCCTCCCCGGTGAATGTCCTTTAACCCCGTGAACTTGTTTATGTTGTAGCATTGCTACCCAGGGCGATCACCTCGCCGGTTAGTTCCGGCTAAACACGTTACAGCTAGATTTCATCAGAAAAAAAGCAAGTTAAATGGTTCGGCCATATAGCTAGGCTGCCAATTAATAGTATACCACAACAAGTAATGATGTACAGACCTAACGGAACCAGAAGAAAAGACCGACCATGTAAACAATGGACAAGGTAAATAGAAGGGTCAATTGGAATCTCGATATATGAAGCCCATAAACGGACAGTCTCCTGGTGTTTATGCCTTACCTCGTCACCGTGATGTACCAGAGGAACAACATTAAATGACATGATGAAAGAGGTTTTGTATGTTGCATTTATTCAGTTTTAACACATGGCTGCGAATCTTGTACAATTAGTAAACAAGAGAAACAACCAATTGAAGCCTCGGAAAAGAGGTTATATAGAAGAATGCCGACAACTTATTGGACAGCCAAATTGAGCAATCTGGACGTTTTGAGGGAGGATAAGTCGCAAAGACAATTTATCAAGAACATAAGAAATATGCAGTCATAGTTGTTTTGACTGGACAAATGGTGGAACATATTATGACAACCGGGAATATTTGTGGAAAGAGAGATAGATGAAGACATTCATGACAGTCATGCCGTCAGAGATTGCAATTTGTTGAGAGGCATGATCGCCCACGCCAACCGGCAAGACAATGGATGTAAGTATATATATATATATATATATATATATATATATATATATATATATATATATATATATATATATATATATATATATATATATATGATGTGTGTGTGTGTGATTGAGCGTGTGTGTGATGTGTGTGTGTGTGTGTAATAGAGCGTGTGTGTGTGTGTGTGTGTGCGTGCGTGCTTATATACTTATGTATAGACACAGCCTATGAAAAGCGTTCCACGACTCAAGCACATCTGGTTACGATTCTCAACATACACACATGCTAAGGCTTACCGTACTGGCAAGCAGGGCCGAACCAACCTCTCTTACATCTTGAGCACGAACCATTGCTGCTGCAACTTGTAGTTCTTGCACATCGACACTTGTACCGACAGCCTTTGCCAAACCAGCCGTCATCACAACCTGCAACATAATGATCCCTATAGCCAACAGCAACACTACACCTGTTGCAGTATAACCATCGTCATACCTGTAATTTGCTCTGTCACATATTGAGCTACATGCCAACTGAAAGATTATTTCCGTTTGGCCTATTAAGCTGAACACTCTGGCAGTCCCGGAAGCAATGGCGGTCGCTAGACTAAAAATAAAAGCAATTTATGATCATTATCATATAGCAGGTCGGAGGTCAGCCTGGCCGAATGAATAAGAGGGACGTTCTTAAACAGCTGGTGTGCGATGCCGAGATAGCGTGTTCAATCCCTGCACAGGTCAGTTAGACTAATATGTTGATTTCGTGTCCTTGACTTGTGGACATAAATTACAAGTACTTCTGAAGTCAGAGAAACTGGTAATAAGGAAAGCTAATACTTAGGCAAATATCATTCAAGTGCATTAGAAGTAGCAGCACGTATATGGACAACGCTTGAGTTCAAAGCAAGCCAACGAATTAATATATATGTGTGTGTATATATATATATATATATATATTCCATTCTTTCTATATGCCCCAGCCATTGTAGTCTATTAGACTTCATAAGATATCAGTGATTAGCGGGGACTTAAACAGATCATAAATGTCTTTGTTACTTCTTCTTTTCCACTCTCCACTTTGTGTATCCCTAATGGGTCCAAAGATGCGTCTTAAAATTTTGTTCTCAAAGGTTTGTAACAAGGCTTCGTCTCCTTTCGTTGTACTCCAGGTTTCAGAGCCATACAGCACAACTGGTCTGATCAGTGTTTTGTATATTGTGATTTTGGTGTTACGAGATAGCGCCTTTGATTTTAGTAGATGTTGTAGTGCATAGCATATCTTATTTCAAGAATTGATTCTAGTTTGTATTTCTTCCCTTATGATGTTGGAGCAGTTGAAGATTGTACCCAGGTATTTGTATGTTTCCGTTCTTTTAATGGTCATATTATCTATTTGTATGTGGCCAGAGTTTCTAGCCATTCCGTCTCTTGAAATTACCATATATTCTGTCTTATCTTGGTTTATAACCAGTCCCATCTGTTGGGCTTTTTCCTTTCCAGTATATATATATATATACTGGCAAGAGAAGGTCAGCCAGAGAGACGAATGGAGACGGATTGTATCTGCAGCAAAGAACCTCAATGGCCTTTTTCAGAACGTCGCATTCATCTCTGGCTGCCGAGAGGGTCTCGATCCTTTGCCGTTTCCCCCTGCACTCCCCTGTCTCTTGTACTCTCCTGTCGTTTCCACTCTCCTGCCTTTTGCACCCCTCTGCTACCCAGGATGTCGGCAACATTCGAGGGCGAGTCAATAAGTTAGTCACGCAGTTATGTGGGATGGCAGGTAAGTGTAGTTAGGTTTTCTACATGTGTCATTAGGTGGCAGCAATATCGAATTTTATATTCCCGTTCGTCAGGTAGCGCTAGATATCTCATGCACAGCGCATAAACAAAATGGCGACCGTACTTACGGAGTGTACAACCAAAGAGCAACGCGCTGTTGTGCGTCTTTTGTGGAAAAATGATTGCCAGCAAAGGACATTCATAAGGAAATACTCCCTGTTTATGCTGACAAATGTTTGTCCCGTAACTCGGTGCATAGCTGGGTAGAAAAATGATCTCAAGGACGCTCTAATATTGTTGATGAATTCCGAACTTGTCGTCCTATTGAGATTGCAGTAGAAGCGTCCGTGCAGCGGATGGAGGCGATGGTTAGAGGTGACAGGCGAGTAACGATAGTCTCTGTAACATCTGCAATAGGGTGCTCACATGGTTCAGCATAATGCATGATCGAGTGAAATTTAAAAAAGTGTGCTCAAGACAATTGAAGGAGGAACACAAAATGAACCGATTTGGCCTGTCTTTGCATCATCTCTGTCGATACGAAGATGAAGGAGAAAACATGTTGAACAGGAATGTTACTTCTTCATGACAATGCCAGACCGCATACGGCACGATTAACTCAGGAGAAAATTAACCAACTAAGGCGGGAAGTTCTGGAACATCCACCTTACAGCACCGACTTAGCGCCTAGCGATTTCAACATTTTTGGTCCACTGAAAAGCGGTTTAAGATCCCGTTTTCTTCGACATTTCGCGAATGACGCCATAGTTGAATGTGACTTGTAAACGTGGTTTAGAAAACAGAGCATGCAGTTCTATTCAGCCGGTTTTGGATGACTGATACAACGATGGGATAAGTGCATCAATGTTGGTGGAAATTATGTTGAGAAATAAAGGGACAATGTGTGTATACAAATAAACTGGTTTCAAGTTAATATCTAATTTAGTTATTTTTTTAC
Organism: Cepaea hortensis; assembly: GCA_963921405.1. NCBI lineage: Eukaryota > Metazoa > Mollusca > Gastropoda > Stylommatophora > Helicidae > Cepaea > Cepaea hortensis. The sequence goes on along the minus strand of OY992895.1, from coordinate 87,294,586 downwards.
AGCCATTTGTGACTTACTTATTGACTTCCCCTCGTATTTGATGGATCTGTGGTGCCGGTTTACCCTTGTCCCTTACTATATGAACAACTCCTCCTATCACTGCTGTTTTCTAAACCACTATGAGGTTTAATATGGACAACGTATGTCTGCTTCCGTAAACCGATCAGAGACATTAGACGCCGACAATCAAGTTTTTCTGTGCATACTATGAGAAGAAATAAATTGGAGAACTTGGTGACAACTGGCAAGATTGAAGGGAAAAGAACAAGGGGAAGACAGAGAAGAAATATTCTTGTGGCTTGGCCACTTGGAATGGTCGAAACAGGAACACTGCGCTGATCCACGACTCTGGTGATCGAGTGAGATGACGAAACATGATGCTGTTTAAGATCCCGTTTTCTTCGATGTTCAGATCTTGTATAATCTCAGTATTGCTCGCTCTTGGAGAAACCTCATTGGCAAATATGTCTAGATACCATGGTGTAGACCCACATACTAGGGTAAGTAAATAAGGAAGCCACAAATGACTGTAGAAAAATAAATAACTAAATATGATACCAACTTGAAACCAGTTTGTTTGTATACATACATTGTCCCTTTATTTCTCACGATAATGTCCACCAACACTGATGCACTTATCCCATCGTTTTATCAGTCCTCCCAAACCCGCTGCATAGAAAAGCGTGCTCTTTCTCATTTACCCGCCACCCCACAGAACTGTGTGACTTACTTATTGACTCGTCCTCGTAACTTTTTATATCCAGCTAAGCATCACTTTACGGGACAAACACTGAAAACCTACCTTGGCGGGAGACATTTCGTAAATGACGCCAAAGTTTAATGTGAAGTGAAAACGTGGTTTAGAAAACAGAGCACACAGTTCTATGCAGCCGGTTTGGGAGGACTGATAAAATGATGGTATAAGTGCATCAATGTTGGTGGAAATTATGTTGAGAAATAAAGGGACAATGTATGTATAAATATAAACTGGTTTCAAGTTGTTATCATAGTTAGTTATTTTCTACAGCCATTTGCGGCTTCCTTACTGACTTCACCTCGTACCATTATTGACATATGTGTCTAGAAAACCAACGTAGACACACATACAATTATTGACACAAATGCTCTAGATACTCAATGTAGATCCACATACTATTATTGACATATGTGTCCAGATACCATCATGTAAACCCACATACCATTATTGACATGCGTCTAGGAAACCAATGTAGACCCACATACCATTATTGACACATGTGTCTAGAAATCTAAATGCAGACCCCATACCATTATTGACACATGTGTCTTGATACCCACTGTAGACATAATACCATTATTGACATAAGTACTTAGTTACCGCCTGTAACAACATTCCCTGGGGTGAGGGTAACCTGCTATCACACTGTAACCACGGGATGTCTTTAGCCCTGGGACATAGGTAACCTCCATCTACAAAACCCCTTCAGTCCTTGGATCACTATCTCCTTCTCTATCAACCAAGGGACGTTCCCCTGTTAAACCTCGTCCTGAATACATGACACAACTCTGGTATCTAACTATGATAACAAGATGGTGCATTATACAAAATGAGGATGATGATATGAGAGAGGCCTAGCGGCTGCTAGGCGAGACATGACAGGGTAATCTGGAGTAGCCTAAGGGAGAAATTGTCATCGCGGTAAACTGTTCCGAGTATCACGCTATACGGCAATTCAGTCACAGCCTCACGTATATCCAGCCTCCGGCCAAGTATAGTCTTCTCCCAGTTGACCAGACGGTAGGCGTGTCGAATTACTGGTACTTGGGACCTCAAGTTGATGATGACAATGAAGTCCGGCTCACACTCTGTTTGGTAAGGTCACTGTCTATGGTGTGGCCGAGGAACTAGGACACTTCTTTGACGAGTCTTGAAGTATCTGGTAAAATGCTGAAATAGTGATAAGGCTGTATCTCACTCACTGTTTGTGAAAGTCACAACTGTCCATGATATCAAAATAGTTCAGCAGGCCCATAACGCTGATGTCACAGTTCAGGTAGTTACTCAGCAGAATCATGACCCTGATATCACAGTTCGGGTAGTTACTCAGCAGAATCATAAGCCAAGTTGACCAGGCGCTTGATAACGGGGGCATCGTTTCTAGCTTGCGGTAAGTCAGTCATCTTCACAGCTGGGACAATTACAACATCAAGAAACTTGCCTGACATAGGCTTATAGTGTATGACAAAAGGTAGATGTCATGGTGAACAATACTGGTGTACTAGACGTGTAGACGGCAAAGGGGTAGCTGGTCCAATACTGAGAAGTAGCTCTCTGTAGAAGGTACACCTCGACTTCGTAGTGGTGCCCCTGGACTGCTCACACCGTCACTTGCCCTGGTCGCTATCACTGGACCCGTCACCAGATCATTACTCAGCTCTCATAAAGGTAGAACCTGGGGAGGACAACACTCGGTGAGAGTCTCGTGAGTCAAACTTACCACAAGCGTATACACCCGTACCACGTTTACTCAGCTGGGTGGATCCTTCACATAAGGGACCCGACTCCCTCATTGGCTCATCCCAGATGCCGAGGATGAACTGGGCCTAGGACCGGACAGCCAGCTGTCTAACTGCATCATCTTGCCCGGATTGGAGTAGAGCTGGGCCGAGGTTGTTGGTCTCTGGTGTCTAAGAGGTTGTCATATCCTGAAAGACTTCTACATAACATATATGGTTAGTGAATGAGAGGTACTATTAGGCAGAATATCCCTGAAGTAGGGCCGATGGCAGTGCATCCGAACCCCCTCCGGTTCTCCCCAATCTGCCTGGTTCACCTTACCACTCCCCGCCAGCGACGATGTGGTACCGTGCCGCAGGTATAATGTATCCAAAATATCCAATATAATATACAGTGTGATCTCTCTGTAGCAGAAATCCATACCCTGTTTCCCACTCCCTTGTCCCAGGTCAGGGCATTTAGAACGGCGTCACTGTTCACCATGAACTGCCCTGTCGCATCGGTCAATTTCCCCGTGGTCAACCTCTCAGGAATCCACTATATAGTTGTCACGGAAAAAAACTTGATAGTTTCGATCGATGACAAAAAGAGACATCCGTCTGCATAAACACCGGCAACCCTTTGATGAGTAGGGGACTGAGGAACAAAATAAGTCGCGTCAACGGTCTACACCCGGTCGGCATTTTGTTAACAAGTTGTTCTTCGAGACGGGAAAAATAGCGACATTCGTCTACACGGCGTAAGTCGGCCTTTGATGTTGTAGACGGAATGTCTGGACAGACGTCGGAGAGGTCTTGTGATGTAGGGGACATGATTTCTCAGATCCCAGACTAGGGGGACTCTCGGAAGTGCTGGGACGAGTGCCAGATGAAAGCAAATTAGACGGCGGATTGATTCCAGTCTGTCTAAAACAGGCGGAGAAAACCAGACTCTGGACTGATTAGCGTCTAGACTTTTTGGTGATGTCACTCAAGCCCCGAATTAAAACCAGTTGAGGTAAACAAGTTGAGTCAGTCGACCAAGATTTCTGAAGTGCTAAGGAACGGCGCAATATTCCGAGTTGTGTTATAGGAAAGAGACTATAGTGTCAAAGTTATGGTAGTTATCGGCGGACATAGATCCAGTCTGTGATTGCATAGTCTCAATCTTCAAACGGAATAGGCATATGGTATTCTATTAATCATATCTAACTTAGAGTATGATTAGGAATAGAATACAGTACTGTGCGGTGATATAATGTATTATAGGTGCGGTGATATAATGTATTATAGGTGCGGTGATAGAATGTTCTTTAAGTGAGGTGATAGAAAGTATTATAGGAGCGTCGGCACTAGTATCCGATTGTGTAGCTTTAACTAGCTTGTGTGATAATCATTTAACTCAGGGAGTTAAGGACAATGTAGTGGGATAATAATTAGAGAGATTGAGGATGGTTGGGAGGGAGGAGGGGAATGTGAAATGGTAGGATCTTCCAGTAGGGCATCTGCTAGGTTTCTGCCCGTTTTCTTTATTCTTTCCTGGTGTTACCATGTCTCTGACCAATATGTGGCCGTATGACAGATATCGGATCTCTGTTATAGATCTGAGTGCTGCTATCGGCCTACACTCAGCTAATTATGGTCAGGATTGAGTTGCTCTCACCATGGTGTTCTCTACTCAACAGGTTCCACTTGAGTGTGCAAAGATATATTACCAAGAAGCAGTTTCAAAGTTTTATAAATGGATGGCTCACGGAGTGAAGACAGAGGTTACTGAGAGGCCTTTTCACTGGGCTTAGAATTTAGTTTGGTCTGCAGAAACCTGGCTTCTGCTGAGCCGGACTTGATGAACATAAGTGTTGGTTTTTATTGAGTTATAAGCTTCATCACCGAAGATTCATAACTCAGATACCAAGGACACACACACACACACACGCACACACACACACGCACACACACACACACACATGTATATATATATATATATATATATATATATATATATATATATATATATATATACCTAGAAACATTAATAGGTTTTTTTTTTTTTTTAAGATTGGGAAAATCTTAGGAAACAGTGACTTATGAACAGTAGATTTTCCCAAGTGACATTTCAGTTAATTGAAAGATTCTCTGATCAACAACCATTACTGACGGAGTAACTTCACAGTGTATTAGAGTGAAGACCAATATCGAACAGTGCCTATCTGATGACCAGCATCTTGTCTGTTCGAGCGTTATCGGAGAAAGTCGTCGAGTGGACGGAGAAACATCTTCTGGGTGAGGTTTACTGTCCGGAATACATGGTGCTGTTGTGTGCTCAGCACAGTGATGTAACAGACTTATCTCCTGATTCACTGGTCTAATTCTACATACACATTAGAATATTCGACACACATTCTACACAGTACACCCACACACTTCTCACACACCTACTCTGTGTTTTAATAAATAATTTGTTGTATTTATTTGTTAAAGCTAGAGTTGTTGAGTATGTTGTGTTGGGGAAGTATCAGAGGGGGCATGATCCAGGGTTGAGTGAGAGTAAGAAAGAGGTGTCTACAGACTGAAGGAGTTTTGTGGACGCAGTCTGGTGGTTTCTCTAGGAAAATAATTTTGGGTTAATAAAAATGTGGGTGTTGATTTCTCTCACTCCAGGGACGACACTAAAGTAATCAAAGGATTACTTTCGACAATAGTAAGCTGGTTTTCCGTGGAGGGATACTACTTAAACGACAGATATGAGGAAAGCCAAGAAGAAAAGCCAGTGGTCGCCCCACCACTTGACACGACCTTCGACTCACGATACGACCTTGACACGACCTCCAGTATTGCTGCCGTCCGTTGCACTAGCTTCGTCTTAGTCGCCCGAGTTCATAGAATATCGCATGCCCTAGTCTATTTGCCTCCTTAATCTATTTCCGGTTCCTGTCAGGTAACGCGTCGGCCACGCCGGCTTCGACTACGCTCGAGTCCATGCAGCTCGGCCATGTGTGAATTCAAACCAAAGGTCTCAACGCCTTGAACTCATCTAACCCAACCTACAGTGGCTGTGAATAAGCCGCGCCCCGCTAGCATAAGAAATCTCTTTGTGTGACACTGCTGGTAAATACGCGCTTTCAACAGGTTTAATGCCAGGCCCACTAGTTAATTGTTCCCACTTGACGCACTTGCGCGCCACGTTTGGTACACGCCGCAGATCTATCGCGGGTCACCGTTTACAGACGCCGCTTTAACAAACTAATAGATTACCACTACCTTCAGATGGTCGTGCCTGTTGCCATAATGGAGTAGGTGTAAATCATTAGGACTTAATGACGAGTGTCTCTTCACACTTTGAAGACATCCATAATCCTGCTCTCCATCCGACAGTTACACCACGCTGTATAAGCGTCTGGTCGCCAGCACTGCCAACATTCAATTGGCAGGTGTCTGCCGGGCCCGCAGCTGCCCCTGCGCACGCGACATGCGCAGTTAGTATTGACTGAACTCTTTTCCCCGCAAAAAGCTTTCTGGCAGTTTCTAGAAACTCGACCAAGGGCGAGCAATCGCTATGGTCTGGAGTGAGTAATTTAGTGGTTCTTGCCCTTCGACCGCCAAATTTCACCAGGAAACATACCGCCATGAAGACACACATACCATTATTAACAAATGTGTATAGATATGACCATGTAGATACACATACCATTATTGACATACATATCAAGATAGCACCACGTAGACACACACATCATTATTGCTGTATTTATCTAGATACCACCAAGTAGACAAACATACCATATTTGACAAAGGTGTCTAAATATCACCAAGTAGACAAACATACCTTTATTGACATATGTAACTATATATCACCAATTAGACACACATATAATTATTGACAAATGTGTCTAGATACCACCATGTAGACCCAGATACCAATATTGAAATATGTGTCTAGATACCCAATATAGACCCACATACCATTATTGACAAATGTTTCGAGATACCATGTTGTCACACACGCCATTATTGACAAATTTGTCTAGATACCACCATGTAGACACACATACTATTATTGACATATTGTCTAGATACCCAATGTAATCCACATACCATTATTGACATATTGTCTAGATACCCAATGTAGACCTACATATCATTATTGGCATATTGTCTAGATAGACAATGTAGACACACATACCAATACTGAATTATGTGTCTAGATACCTAATGTAGGCCCACATACCATTATTGACAACTGTGTCTAGATATCACCATGTAGACCCACATACCATTATTGACAATGGTAAGCCCAACAAAGGCAACAGGGACATGGTTCTCTTTTAATAATCATATTGTCAACACTCCAACACCAACTGTTAATCTGTAATCAGAGGCTGTGGAAAGAACGCAGGCAATGAATTACCTGGGGATACGTTTTGATCGAAGCCTTGCTTATAATGAGCACTTAGACCAGGTGATAACAAAGGCCAAGCGGGGTTTGGCTGCAATGCGGGTGATGGCGGCGGCAAACTGTGAGCAGCGCCATCTATGCCTCCTATACGAGGGGCTGGACATGTCTGTTTTTAGTATGCGATGGCGATCCTGACTCTCAGCCGTAAGCAGATAGAAAGAATGGGAAGGATACAAAACGAAGCTATGCGCATTAATATTGGATGTACAAGAGATACGGCATAAGGCGATGCGCTACCTTCTTGATTTTCCAACCATTGAAGACATACTACAAATTTGCAGAGCACATGCCTACCTCAGAGCTAACGCAAACACACAACATCCACTGCATAGTGAAATTATGAAGGTGAAGGCCAGCAGGTTAAAAAGAGGGAGGTCGTGGATGGGTCAAGCCGAAGACATTCTTCAACAGGTGTGTTCACTGGAGGACTTAGACCTGGCGAGGAGTGGGTACAAGTGCCAACAGATATATGTACGTTCTTTGTAGTTTGCATCCAACTAGATAGAAAATGCAGACAAGAAAATCCAGCTGCTGTTGAGGCTGAAGTACAAGCGTTGATTTTCGAGAATTCGTCAGACAGTGACGCTGTCATTTACATAGATGGGTCGGTCGTCCGACATATGAGAAGCTCATGGGCCTTTACGGCTCGGGCAAGAGGGAGAATTGTGAAGTAGGACTCTTGTGCTTTTGTTGAGACCACAAGCAGCCTGACTATGGAATTCAAGGCAGTAAGTAAAGAAATATCATGGCTCGAGACACAGACATTCACTAGGGCATGTATCTTTTGCGACTCAATGAGCATGCTCAAGAGGATAGAGACGGGGTGGATCCGAAGAGAGTGGTTACTGTCTCTGGAGCGGTCTCGGCTGACACAGATTAGTTTCATCTTCGTGCCAGGGCATGCGGGAGTACAAGGAAATGAGCGGGCTGACAAGCTCGCTGGTAAGGCTAATGTGGGGGGCGGACGCGCCATGGACCAGGCTGACATTCTGAATGCTTTACGAGAAGTAAGACTGCTGCGAGAACCCAGTGATGACTGCGAATCTACAACCATGGTCAGACTGCGAGAACAGAAAATTAAAAGAGGTGTGACCAAACAAGAATACTGAGCAAGAAGAAAAAAAAATGATAAACAAATAAAGCGGGATTTGCTGAGGAGGGGATCCGATCAGTTATGGACTGAATGGTTCGATGTGCAATTAGGATGATCTTTCTACTAACTAACTAACTAATTAACTAGCTAATACACCATTATTGACACATGTGTCTAGATACCATTTGTAAACATAATACCATTATTGACCAATGTGTCTAGATACCACCATGTAGACCCACATGCCATTATTGACAAAGGTGCCTTGATATCACCAAGTAGACACACATACCATTATTGACAAAGGTGCCTAGATATTTCCAAGTAGACACACATACCATTATTGACAAAAGTGTCTAGATATCCCCAAGTAGACATACATACTATTATTGACAAAGGTGTCTAGATATCACCAAGTAGACACACATACCATTATTGACAAAGGTGTCTAGATACCACCAAGTAGACACACATACCATTATTGACAAATGTGTCTAGATATCACCAAGTAGGCATAATACCATTATTGACCAATGTGTCTAGATACCACCATGTAGACCCACATGCCATTATTGACAAAGGTGTCTAGATATCACCAAGTAGACACATAGACCATTATTGACAAAGGTGTCTATATATCACCAAGTAGACACACATACTGTCAACATCCTACGTTGCACACAGGCAATCTCGCTACTTCATCCACACCTCAAAGACAACCTCAGTTGCGTGGATGGAATTTATACTATTTTATTTCAGGCGAACCTGAGACATTTATACACTCATGACCAGGCGGTGACTGCCGGTCTAAATATACAATGGTCGCTTTTCTTCACACTACTCATACACAAGCAGATACAAAGTTAACTCTCGCTATCGTTAACATGCGCCCTCGTAAACTACATATTGGCTCTCGGAAAATAACACACGTCCTGTCTGGAAGCTGTCCTGTCGCCGTCTGACTAAGTTCCATCGGTTGGCTAGCCTGGTCGTCCTAAATCCCCGTGCGGTCAGCAAAACCCCGTGCTGTCCTATCCGTCCCGCTGTACAGTCGTCTTGTCCATGCTAACCTTGGGTTGTACTACTACTTAGCTTGTTACGGGTGTTATCCCGTGAACTAGCGTCCCCACCCCCTATCCTCGGGGTTGGTCCCTCTGTTGTTCTAGGTATGACACGTCCGTGTCCCCACCTAAGTCCTGTCTTATAACTATTCTAAGTTATAAATTGCGTACTGTCTCTACTCTATCTACTCCCTTGTAGAGGTCCTTATCTATGTCCTATCTGTCCTTCCTCCTCTTCTGTCCCTTGTCCTATCTATGTCCTACCTAACACCTTGACACATACCATTATTGACAAAGGTGTCTAGATATCACCTAGTAGACACACATACCATTATTGACAAATGTGTCTAGATATCACCATGTAGACCCACATGCCATTATTGACAAAGGTGTCTAGATATCACCAAGTAGACACACATACCATTATTGTCAAAGGTGTCTAGATATCACCAAGTAGACATAATACCATTATTGACAAAGGTGTCTAGATATCACCAAGCAGACACACATACCATTATTGTCAAAGGTGTCTAGATATCACCAAGTAGACATACATACCATTATTGACAAAGGTGTCTAGATATCACCAAGCAGACACACATACCATTATTGACAAAGGTGTCTATATATCACCAAGTAGACACACATACCATTATTGACAAAGGTGTCTATATATCACCAAGTAGACACACATACCATTATTGACAAAGGTGCCTAGATATCACCAAGTAGACACACATACCATTATTGACAAAGGTGTCTAGATATCACCAAGTACACACACATACTATTATTGACAAAGGTGTCTAGATATCACCACGTCGACACACATGCCAATATTGACAAAGGTGTTTTGATACCCAGTGTAGTACCACACAACATTATTGACATATGTGTCTAGATACCACCATGTAGACACACATATCATTATTGACGATTGTGTCTAGATGCCACCATGTAGACACACATACCATTATTGACTAATGTTTCAAATACGACAATGTACAAAAACTTACTTTTATTGACAAAAGTCTCTAGATATGCCAATATGCGCACACGTACCTCTATCGACAACTTGTCTATATAATCTATGTGCGTATACGTACCTCTATTGATACTGCCTATATATGATATGTACGCACACTTACCAGCTGCAGTGCCACGGTTAGCTAGCAGGACAGCAGACATGACAGCTAGTAATATTGTTCGCGGGTTCATGATGAAGTGATAGCTCACTGGAACGCCTGTGGGAAGACAAATGGGAAGTATGGAAGACGAGTTGTGTCAATTCTTAAGAATGCAACATCGCCCGTTTAGATACATTATTCTTTTATCTTTGAGATCTTTTATATAGTCGACATTTATAGCTTTGAATATTCCTATTTGTAATAAAAAATGTATTGAAGAAACATATGTATTGCATGGAGGGCAACTATCAGAAATGGAATAAAGACAAAGGAGAAAATGATTGCAGATAAAGCACACACAGAGCGTGAGAGACGTAAGATGGTGCAAAATGGTGGAAATGACCATGTTTTCACATGCACCTACTGTGGGCAAACATTTGCAGCAAGAATTGGCCTTACCAGCCACACTCGCCACCGCCATGGATCGTAGTTATTGCCATATGACAGTTATTAAGCCTTTTTGAAGCACAATGTACCAAACTATCGTCTGTTAAGACGGAAAGGTGCCAATGATTGAAGAAACACATTGTCATAAAGGAAACTTATTTAACATGTATCCATTGGGCACATTTATCTCACTGACCACAATTGTTGGACATTGTAGTAACAGAGAGTGCAAAGAAAGGACTCTTCTTGAATATCAAGAAAACAGTTAACAATGGAGGTATCAATGATACTGGTGAAACCCAAATGTGAAGTAGAGACAGATGGGAGAATTCTTCATCAAGTGCATAGTTTTAAATAACTAGGGATATTTATAACATCAGATGGAAGATGCACAACACAGATTAAGACCAGAATGGGGCAAGTAAAGGCTGCATTTCAGAAAATGAGGAATATCTTAATAAGTCATTATCATTGAATGCAGCGGTTTTTCTGTCCAGTCTTTTCTTCACAGCTCTTGTAGTCCTGGTTGCTTCTCAAGTCACTGCACCCTTGCGTAATGATGCACGCCACGAATTTCGGTCTCTGACTGCAGTCTCCCAGGTGTCATGATGAATTCCAAAAGCATTCAGTGAGATTTTCAGTGTGTCTTTAAAACGTTTCCTCTGGCCACCTTGGGATCGTTTGCCACAACGCAGCTCGCCCTAAAAAAGACTCGTTTAGGAAGCCTGTGATCTGGCATGCGAGTTAAGTGACCATCCCAGTGAATCTGATTCTTCATCAGTAGAGTGCGGATACTGGGCATGGATGCTCTTTCTAGGACTTCAGTGTCTGGGATCTTGTCTTGCCATTTAATCTTCAGTAGCTTCCTAAGGCAGACTGTGTGGGAGTGGTTTAATGTCCTAGCGTGTCGCTGATAAACAGTCCAGGTTTCACAAGCATATAGCAGTGTGGATAATACAACTTCTTTGTAGACTTTTAGCTTTGTTTGCAGGCTTATTCCAGTTCTGTCCCATACATTCTTGTGCAGTCTGGCCTTGGAGATTCTTGCATTCACTTCATCATCAATTGTGGCAGTTTGTGACACAGTGCTGCCAGGATAGGTGAATTTGTCCACAACACTTAGTCTATGACCATTCACTTTGATATTCGGCACAGTGTGATTATTCCCTGGAGGTGACAGGTACATAAATACAGTCTTCTCCAAGTTGATAATGAGCCCAAAGTTGGCACAGGCATATGAGAAAGCTGAAACATTGTGTTGCATGTCTCCTGAGGTGCTATGTAGAACCAGTTTTGCTGTATGGCTGTGAATCTTGGAATGTAAATGAACAAATTAGGAAGAGATTGGAAGCAACAGAGATGTGGTTCCTGAGACGAGTGTTGCGAATTCCATGAACTGCCAAAGTAACAAACAACGAATGCCTGAAAGAGGCTAATGAAACTAGAACATTATATACTACAATAAGAAAGAGGCAAACACCTTTTTTTTTTTTTTGGTCATGTGATGAGAGGAGAGGCATTGGAGAACGTATTGACAACTGGAAAGATCGAAGGGAAGAGAGGCAGAGGTAGATCAGGAGAATTGATGCTGGATGTATTGCTACCGTGGCATGGAGGATTATAAACGGCAGAGTTAATCTAGAAAACCAAAGACCGAGATCTGTTGGGGGTCATGAACGCCTACGCCAGTCGACATGGCACTTGATGGAATTTGAAAGAAAAGAAAACTCTAACATTTTACCTAACACAGTTGTTCTTGACTGGAGGATTGGAAGGGCTTGTGAAATCAAGAACAACACAGAATTTTAACTTTCCACCCACATGTGGTCTTAATGAATGAAGGATTGGAGAGCTTGTGACATCAAAGACAACAGACAATTCTAACATTCCACTCACATGGGGTCTTATTGTTGAAGGATTAGATGGGCTTGTAATATCAAGATCAACAGACAATTACTGTATAACATTCCGCCCACATCGGGTCTTCTGTGGTGAAACAAAAGAAATTGCATGGCAAGCATGGAAAAAGGAGCATACACAAATAAGTCATTCGTCGTAGCTCTAACATCACGACACACTCAGTTCCTGTAACTAACTAACTAGCTCCCCACTGTCTCACGTGAAAAGTAGAACAGACAATAGATCCGAAAAAACCAATAGCATGCACACACATGCATGCAAAAGGCCGCTGCCAGAATGTCAACACAACAGTCTGCCAGTAGAACAACCAATTATCGTCAATGTAAGCAGCAGTCACACAACAGACGGACGAAACGCATTATACATGAAATCTACAGCTAACACTGTCACACCAAGTGCTCAGCTCAGCAACTAGACGATGGAACAAGGTACCACAAGTGCGACATGAGGAAAATGTGGCAGAAGACCGTAGGCAGAAATAAAAATAGACCACGGTTTTAAATTATAAAAATCCTCATCATCATCACCCAGTGCCTTGCAGGCTGGCATGGACGATCATGCCTCGCCACATATTGCAATCTCCGCGGGCATGGATCAATTCGTGTGTTGATTCTTCTGTACCATATCAAGAATCTTTTCCTGCCGTCTTCTTCTGTCTATCCTTCGCAAATCTTTCCGGTTGTCAGGACACGTTCCTATTTTTGTCTTCTCATAACGTGGCCAAACATCGATGACTGCCTCTTTCTAATGTTTGTGATAAGTTGTCTTTGCGACTTAGACTCCCTCAAAATGTCCAGATTGCTCATTTTGACTGGCCAATCAATTTTCATCATTCTTCTATAAAACCACATCTCCAAGGCTTCCAGGTGTTTTCCGCACTGTTTACTAATTGTTCAGGACTCGCAGCCGTATGTTAAAACTGGTTCTATGTAACATGCAAGAACTCTGTTTCTAACTTTCAAGGACAGTGACTATTGCACAAATTTATATTAATTTAATAGAGTGCAGTTTTTGCTAGTCCTTTTCTGCTCTTTATCCCAGTGATGCATCTTCCATCTGATGTGATTCATGTGTCTAGATACCTGAATTTCTGCAATTGTCCCAAAATAACGTAATTTACTTTAATTCCACATTTAGGGACAATTTATGCCTTTTATATCACCATGACTTCTGTCTTTCTATTCACACTAAGGCATATTTTTTGTCACTTTTTATAACCACTGTATCTGATCTTTCCTGTAGTTCGTTCTGACTTGTTGCTATCAAGACGGTGTTATCAGCATAAAGTAAGATATTTATATTATGTCCACCAACGTGGATCCCTGACATATTTCCTGTTGGTTTTAGTATATGTAACGGGTCTATTGAACCGGAAGTCCTCATACAAGTCAGCAATATAAAGAACTCTTGTTCATGCCTTGGTGCTCATGGGATATAAATTGATATGAGCCTATTTGTATAGATCACGCCTATTTATATAGATCACGCCTATTTGTATAGATCAAGCCTATTTGTATAGATCAAGCCTATTTGTATAGATCAAGCCTATTTGTATAGATCAAGCCTATTTGTATAGATCAAGCCTATTTGTATAGATCAAGCCTATTTGTATAGACCAAGCCTATTTGTATAGATCAAGCCTATTTGTATAGATCAAGCCTATTTGTATAGATCAAGCCTATTTATATAGATCACGCCTATTTGTATAGATCAAGCCTATTTGTATAGATCAAGCCTATTTGTATAGATCAAGCCTATTTGTATAGACCAAGCCTATTTGTATAGACCAAGCCTATTTGTATAGATCAAGCCTATTTGTATAGACCAAGCCTATTTGTATAGATCAAGCCTATTTGTATAGATCAAGCCTATTTATATAGATCACGCCTATTTGTATAGATCAAGCCTATTTGTATAGATCAAGCCTATTTGTATAGACCAAGCCTATTTGTATAGATCAAGCCTATTTGTATAGATCAAGCCTATTTATATAGATCACGCCTATTTGTATAGACCAAGCCTATTTGTATAGATCAAGCCTATTTGTATAGATCAAGCCTATTTATATAGATCACGCCTATTTGTATAGATCAAGCCTATTTGTATAGATCAAGCCTATTTGTATAGACCAAGCCTATTTGTATAGATCAAGCCTATTTGTATAGATCAAGCCTATTTATATAGATCACGCCTATTTGTATAGATCAAGCCTATTTGTATAGATCAAGCCTATTTGTATAGATCAAGCCTATTTGTATAGATCAAGCCTATTTGTATAGATCAAGCCTATTTGTATAGCCCAATCGACATTCAGTGGTTCACGTGGTCAGGATCTTACTGGCTGTCTTACTTCCCCGAGAATGTTCTGGTACGGCTGGGTAGATATGGACATGCATCACCTTAGAAACACAAATCCCTGTCTAGTGTGGATTTGAACACATGCCGACCGGATTAGAAGGCAGTGTGCTGTCCACTGTGCCACCGATGCTTCACTGCATAGAGGTGTGTGTGCGCGTGTCCATTACAGGACGTTACAGTCGACCCCAGCATGTAGTGGCTGTTTACCATTTACTGGAAAATGTTAGTTCAGTAGTTTACCATTGCGTTCTGAACGGCCAACGCTTCATAACAATTAAATCAACGGAAAGCTGTAGGGTTCAAAATGGCCCTCGGCTGATTTCGAGCCCCGGACTCTGAATTGTGGGTGCTGGGAAACGCAGAGGAAAAATATATGAAAGACATGGACATTGAAACATTATATCTAAAATTGCGAATCATGTAACGCGAAGGAACACATTATGACAACTTAAACACAAACGCCAAATAAAATATAGCACAATTTATCGCCTGGCATATTTCACCTAATGGAAACAAGAAGACTTAACAAAAATAATTCTGCCAAAAATGAAGAAATTCACAGACAAGTCAGAATATTATTTAAGGAGGCAAACGAAGCATGGCTTGATGAAAAGTGCTTAGAAATTGAAAACCAACACAACAGTCAAAATACCAAATTAGTGCACAAAAGAATTCAGGAGCTTACTAATGAACAAACAAGTTCATCAACAGGCTGTCTAAAAACTAAAGATGGCAAAATCATAATAGAAAAAGATCAGATTCTACATGTATGGACAGATTATGTGAAACACCTTTATGATGATAACAGAGAGGAACAGTATGATATTAGATTTAATAATGAAGTACCGCCAATTTTGGAGATGGAGGTTCGAAATGTTCTTAAGCATATGAAAGCTGGCAAGGCCCCCGGTGCAGATAACATCACAACAGAGATGAGTAAAGCTTTAGAAGAATATGGACTAGATCAACTCACCAGACTGCTGAACACATTATATGATACTGGGGATATACCTCCTGAATTATGTAACTCTGTATTTATTGCAATCCCAAAGAAATCAGGAGCCTTGGAATGTGATCAACATAGAACAATTAGTATAATGAGTCACATCACAAAAATTTTGCTACGAATTATCATACAAAGATTGAGGAAGAAATTACAACCTGAAATAGGTGAAGAACAATGTGGGTTTGTAGAAGGAAAGGGTACAGTAAATGCTGTGTATATGCTGCGAACAGTTATTGAACGTGCTATAGAAGTAAACAAGGATATACATCTTTGCTTTATTGACTACACAAAGGCATTTGATAGAGTTAGACATGTCAACATGGTGGATATGCTTGCAGATCTACAAATTGATGGGAAAGACATTAGACTTATAAAAAACATATATTGGAAACAACAAGCTGCCATAAGGATTGATAATGAAGTGGGTCAATATCAACCTATTAAGAGAGGTGTTAGGCAGGGATGCGTAATGTCACCAGATCTTTTTTCCCTATACAGTGAAAATATTTTCAGAAATGTAGAGGATATAAATGGAATGAGCAATCGAGGACGAAACATCAATAACATTAGATATGCAGATGATACAGTATTGATTGCAGACAATGCGCAGGATCTGCACCAATTAGTGGATGCGGTTGTTGTACACAGTGAGCAACAGGGGTTAGAATTAAATTGTAAAAAGACACTGGTTATGGTCGTCACTAGGAAGAACGAAGTGCCACGATGCAATATACAAATGGGAATAGTCTTCAACAAGTGAATCGGTACAATTATATCGGAACAGTCATAACATCTGATGGGAGATGCCTTAAAGAGATTAGAAGAAGAATCGCCATGGCGAAAGTAGCCTTTAGCAAGATTAAAAACATTTTTACCAATGAAAAGATGTCAATTGAAACGAGAAAAAGAGTTGAGGGGATACATAGAGTCTTTGTATGGATGTGAAACTTGAACAAAGAGCAGTCAAGCTGAAAAACATCTGATGGCTGCAGAAATGTGGTTTCTGAGGAAAATGCAAAGAATACCATGGACAGATAGAACAACCAATGACCAAGTACTACAGGAGACCAATGAACATCATAAATTGATTAGAGACATTAGACGTAGACAGTCAAATTTTTTGGACATGTTATGAGAAGAAATGGATTGGAGAACTTATTGACAACTGGCAAGATCGAAGGGAACAGACCAAGAGGAAGACCGAGAGGAAAATACCTGGATGGATTGGCCACATGGCATGGACGAGACAGGAACACTGAGCTGATCCACGACACTGGTGATCGAGTGAAATGGCAAGTCATGACCGCCCACGCTTTCCGGCATGGCACATGATTGATTGATATTTCACTGCATCTCGTAAAAGGCACATACTGCAGTGTTATATATTATTATATGAAGTCAATAAATGAAAAACATGTGTGAAATTCTAAGTGCAACGTCACTGATATTGTAGTAAGGTGGAGAATCCCTGTGACTATGCACTTAGAAGGGGATCTATTGCTTTAAATTAGGGAAAGTTAGGAGGCAGCGGAAATAATGTTCCTGAGACTAATGTTCCGAATACCTTGGACTGCCGGAGTAAACAACTATTGCCTGCAATTGGCTGGTGAAACTAGAACATTATATAATGAAATATATAGCCCTCTCGTTTTCTATTTGGGTTCACTGTCCCCTCATGGCCTCAGTGCCCAACACAGCTTGATTTAACTTCCACTCCCCCACCCCTCTCCCACAGTATAGTCTTCTCTATTTTACCATTCGCTCAACTGGACGCCTCCCCTTCCCCCTAATCGGTGTTCTCCCCTCGGGTTGCAAGGTCAATTTCTGGGCTGGTGACGTAATTGACCTTGAACCCATTGACCCTCATTAACAATACATCCGATTCATTCACTCTATTGGAACCATACATGCGGATCACTGAAAGACGTATCCAGTCTACAACGAGTACACAAATAAATAACTTTTATACCCGGTGTTTGTTAAGTCTTACTACACTTTGTATGTAGAACAATTTTGAAAAATGAAGAACATGTTGTCATCACAAAATAAGCTCCACTGTTCATCGTGAAGCAATATGTAGCAAATTGCTGCGTCTGTTGGAGTATTTCGTTGCACTCCAAACAGAATGGTGTTATCAACGGAAGATAGCATTTTAGTTTTGGTTGAACAAGTATTTCGAAATGGCGGTCAATACACACGGATGGTGTGTTCAAAGATTTATAGCAAGAGATAACAACAGGCAAGCTGAAGAAGATTTGGTACTTCATTTTTAATTAACCGCAAAATAAGTTCCAGGGAAATCTCGTGATATCAGGGTGATTCAATAGTGGGTGAAGACGTGTGATGGTACACTGCGTAACTTGTGCATATAATTGCTTTCACAAGTAGAAGGCAAGCAAGTGCTATTGTGTGTTACATTTATTGCAATAAAGAATCATATCAATTGGATGTGTTGTCGATCACTTCCGGCTGAGTGTGTGGCAGACTGCTAGACTGATCGATGGATGTAATAAATGTTGCTTGGCCCGGTGGGCAATCACTGTCGTCGGAGTGTATATTCATATCTTGTGCTACTCGTCTTATCTTGCGTATGTCCCTTCTGTCTGCGCTCATCTGTATTGTACCTGGGGGGTCAGTTTGCGAAGACAATGACATGCGGTATTTTGGTACATCTTGCTGCAAACACACTTGTCGACAGACCACGAAGCGAATCCCGATATCCCTATTCTGAAACTCAATGGTCCCATCAGATATAGGTCAGTGCTAGTCGTAGGAACTCCGAAGCTGAGCAAACACGGCAAGGGGCTTCTGATCTTCAGAAGGGAACCCCTTTCTTCAAGTGTTTCAGCACATCGAACACGGAGTAAGAGACAAGACCTCGCGAGCCTACCTTGACGGCGAACAGCCTGACGGTGTAATCCTCCCGCCTGAGACTCGCGACCATGTCATTGTACTTCTCTGTCTTGTACAGGTGTTGCTCCTCAATATTAGATTCTTACGGGACTGTCAACTCAATCAGCGTTAGCTGCTTGGCGGACGAGGAGCTAAGCACAATGTCAGGTCGCAAGCCAAACTTTCGGATCACATCAGGGTAATTGCCACGGTTCTTTAGGTCTACCGTCATTTGCAGTCCCTCACAAAATCGAAGACGGTAGCAAGCGGCAAGTCGTCAGCTTTACCATTTTTGCGCACTGCTCGGACGAAGGAAATTTCAATCGACCTCAGATCGTTCCCCTCTTTGTTCGCTTTCATCCTTGCCACGTCCACTATGGCGGCCAACTCGGTCAGGACTTTGTTATGCCG